>LPNX010444729.1:145325-377849 GCA_001517045.1 Pseudotsuga menziesii
GAGGATCTCCATCCTACATTTGGGAAGCAAAAATCAAGAAGCTTAAACTTGACTTGAAAGACTGGGCAAGAAGCATTCCATCCCCCATCACAAGTCGAAAGTTGGCTCAAGCTGAACTTGAAGCCCTCCAAAATCTCATGGATATCAGCCCCATCACGGACAGCCTCCTTAAAAAGGAAGAAAATCTGCAGAAAGCTTTCCATTCAGCCTGTAGAATGGAAGAAGAGTTTTGGAGGCAAAAATCCAGAAATCTCTGGCTACTAAGTGGGGACAAAAACACCAAGTACTTCCATAAGTAGGCAGCAGCACGGAAAAATTACAAAGCTGTCTCCGAAATACTTTATCAAGGTGAGTTGATCAAAGATTTTGAGGGCATTAAGAGCGCTGCTGAGAAGACTTTCAAAGAGCTTTTCTCAGCTCCCATAGAGGACCCTTTGGATACAAACGCCCATCCATTCGATCTCATCCCTCACATTATTAAACCGGAGGAAAATATTTGCCTTACTGCCCTAATCACCATGAAGGAGCTGAAAGATGTCCTTGATATTATGAAACCTGACAGTGCCCCTGGTCCTGACAGTTTCACAACCAGATTCTTCTCCTCCTGCTAGCCAATAATAAAATATGATCTTCTAAGAATGATCCGGTATTCACAAAAGACCAACAAGCTGGGAGGCAGCACCAACTCCTCCTTCCTGGTGCTGATCCCAAAGGAAAAAAGAGCCAGCTCCTTCAATAGATTCAGGCCGATCTCCTTGTGCAACACTAGCTACAAGATTATAGCCACCAGACTCAAAAAAATTTTGTCCAGGATTATTCCAGAAAACCAAGGTGGTTTTATCAAAGGCAGGAAGATTCTTGACAACATCATACTCGTTCAAGAAGCCATCCATTCAAGCTTTCAGCGCAATGAAAAAGGTATGGCAATCAAACTTGATTTAGCTAATGCGTTTGACCGTGTAAGACATGACTTCCTGTTTGCTGTTATGGGGAAATTTGGCTTCTCACAAACCTTTATTAGCTGGATCAAAGGTTGTGTGGGTGATCCTTGGATAGCTCCGCTAGTCAATGGCAGGCCAACAAATTTCTTCAAAGCCTCTAGAGGCTTAAGACAGGGCTGCCCGCTGTCCCCTCTGCTCTACGCCATTCAAGCCGCTATGCTCAGCTTTCAGCTCAATCTCAGTCAGGACAACCACATGCTGCCAGGTCTAAGAATAGCCCACAATGTTCGGGATATAAATCCCGCACAATTCGCTGATGATACTCTTTTGCTAGGGGGAGCAAGTACTCATTCAGCTGATCAGTTTAAACAAGAGCTGGACATTTACAAAAATATTTCAGGCAGCAAAATAAATTTCCAGAAAAGCAAAATTTACAACTGGAATTGCTCAGCTAGAGAGCTTGGGGATATAGCTAGATCGCTGGGCATGGATGGCACCATGGATTGGGACAACTTCACTTACCTGGGCATTCCCATTTGTAAAAAAAAAATCATTCCAGCAAATTGGGATCCCATTATAGACAAAATCAAAGACAAAATCCAAGGTTGGAATGCAAATTGGCTCAATATTGCAGGTAAGACAACTCTTATTAAAGCTGTTCTCAACAGCCTGCCCATTTATCAGTCCTCAATTTTGCTTGCTACAGGATCAACAATTCGGAAAATAGAAGGACTTCTCAAAAAATTCATTTGGGAAGGGGGCAAAGGGAATGAAAAGAAACTCCATCTCGTCAATTGGGAAAAGATCAAAAAACCTCGAGATGAAGGGGGCTTCAAATCCGGAGTCTATCCTACCAAAATCTAGCTCTAGGAGCTAAGATTCTTTGGCAAATGATCTCAGGGAAAGAAAGCTGGAGTAAGAAAGCTATACGCAAAAAATACTTCCCCGGAACTCGGAAGAGATGCCTAGACAGGCAGCCTCCATTCCAAAGAGGTTCCCCTGTTTACAAATTATGTTTGAAATCGCTGGATCTGATCAAAGGGAGCCTTTACTAGATTCCGGGGAATGGGAAGAATATCAAAGTGTGGGATGACTCAATTCTTGGAGGATCGCCTCTTGGAAACTGCCCGGAAATTGACAACATCAAGCTTTGGCTCTTGGCTAAAGGGGCCACCTCGCTGTGGGATCTTTCAGTTTGGGAAGACAACCTCTAGCTCAGCTGGGACCTCGGAGACCCTCCTCCTGATCTTCAACATGAAGCTGAAATCCTTACTAGCCTCCTCCAAGGCAAAGCTCCGATTAATGAAGATCTCAAAGACAGAAGAGGGTGGGGTAACATGTCTGGTAAATACTCAACCTCTGAAGGCTATAAGCTCATCCATGCTTTCCCAATGGCTGCCCCCAATTCGGCAATATGGAAGTTTATCTAGTCTAATCCCTTCATTCCAAAAATTGATTTCTTCTGCTGGACTCTTGCCCACAAGAGCATTCTCTCAGGGGAAAACTTAAAAAAACGCGGTATGGAAGGCCCTCTCCGCTGCCCACTCTGCAAAACTGAGGAAGAAACCTCAGATCATCTCCTCCTGTGCTGCAATTTCTCCAAAGAAGTGTGGATTAAAGCCTTGAATCTTCAATAGGCCTTGAACCTACCTGGTTCCATCCAAGGGCTGCTTTCGAGCAGGATGAATCTTTCCCCCTTCCCCCTGTCAAAAAATCCTATTATCCATTCAACCTGGAACTGGTTGTTAAAATCCATATGTTGGAAGCTGTGGATAGAGAGAAATAACCGCATTTTTAGAGATCTTGAAAGCCATCCTGATAGAATTGCCACTCAAGCCAGAGCTATTCTGAGGGAAGTAATGGATCAAAATTTTAATGACTTCAGCTGTCTCCTCCCTGAAGAACTGCAATGGATAAGTTCTATTACCTCAGTTCTGAAAAATAAAACAGTCCCTAATCTCCCTCCCCCTATCCATTGGGAAGTTAGGATGGCAGATCTAGATTTCACCAATTGGAAGGCTTCACTGAACAGAGACTGTCTCTTCTTTGATGGGGTAGCTAAAGGAAATCCAAGATTATCTGGATGCGGGGGTGTGATCAGCTCAGCCACTGATATTACGATCAGTAACTACTCCTGGGGTCTTGGCGTTGAAACCAACAATTTCGCAGAGTTTTGTGGCCTTCTGCAGGGTCTAAAGATTGCCCTGTCCAAAAGAATCTCCAGTCTGGCGGTCTTTGGGGACTCAAGAATGCTAATTCTTGCCCTTAATCGCAAAAATCGACCAAATCAGCTCAAGCTTGCACAAGTGTATTAGAAAATCCGCTTCTTAAGCAAAAAGTTCCATTCCATTGATTTTTACCATGTGCTGAGGGCCCTCAACGAGGTGGCTGACAAAGAAGCAAATTATGGGACAGTACTGGGAAGAGGAGTTTTAGTCAATGACGGGGTTGAAAGCAGATGTGACATTCCTTAGTATCTGTAGAACGTTGCCCAAATGGAAATCCCCCTTCAGTCCTGCAGAGTAACCGTAGTCCAAGTTCTACTGACAGTAACTCTCAATCAATTCGTAGAAGGAAGATGGCTGATCCACGAGCTCCCTTATTCGTTGGCTAGAACTTTGTTCCAAATCAAAAATGGGAAAGCACATCAACAGTTTTCTCAGTTCACTCGCAGTAGCAGACCAACGCGTGACTTGGTCCCTTTACTTTGGTTTTTATTGTCTGCTCCCCTCCCCAACTCTCTCAGAAGTGAATCAAAGTCCTTTGTGGAGAAAATACACAGCGTTTTCACTGAGCAAGATTGGAAGAGTCTGCACCCTCAGGAAGCTAAGAGCTGTCCATGACTCCTCAAAGGAAACTCTTGCAGAGTCCATGAATGAAGGTCCAGCAAGTCTCATGGACGTGGCCATTGTCCACGCGATTTTGGAAATCGATTCTGCTCTCTGGAATCAGCAAAGGCGATCCTGGAAGCCAGTTGACCTTTCTCAACTCGCAGTAGCAGACCAACGCGTGACTTGGTCCCTTTACTTTGGTTTTTATTGTCTGCTCCCCTCCCCAGCTCTCTCAGAAGTGAATCAAAGTCCTTTGTGGAGAAAATACACAGCGTTTTCACAGCGCAAGATTGGAAGAGTCTGCACCCTCATGAAGCTAATAGCTGTCCATGACTCCTCAAAGGAAACTCTTGCAGAGTCCATGAATGAAGGTCAAGCAAGTCTCATGGACGTGGCCATTGTCCACGCGATTTTGGAAATCGATTCTGCTCTCTGGAATCAGCAAAGGCGATCCTGGAAGCCATCTTGGGCAAATGAATGGAAGTTTGAAGAATATCTAAGATCCCTGGCACAGCCAGCGCTCCCTCCTTTTGTTTTCTGCGTTCCCTCCTTTTGTATTCTCTGTTCTCTAGCCGTTGACTGGTGCCTAGATTCATTTTGAACTACAGGCCATCTTAGCTATTGATTTTCGTTTCTTTGTCAAGCACGCGGTAGCTGGTTTACCGGTACCACTATAATCTACTATTATGTTTTAGTCAAAAAAAAATGGAAATATTTGAAATCTATATATTATAGTTTGGTTATTGATGGAATTTTATGGTTTATTTAAAAATAACTTAAAAATTGAGGTATTGAAAGGCATTGTGGGAATCCAATTGTAAACATGTGTAGTCATAGAACATGCACATGTTACTGTCTTAAAAATACACACCAACTCTTCTTGTAGCTCTTTACATAGAATATCGTGCCATCATTTATCTAGTCATCCTCAATATAGCCAACTCATGAATAATTCCAACAACCCAAGCAATGTGGTATCTAATATACACTAGAAACACTACTATATAGATATGTGTAGCATAGTGTTCTCAATCTATTGACTTAAACTATCCAAACAATATCACTTGGTGTAGTGTTATCATATTTCTCAATCACAGACTAAATAATATATGATGGTACTATATAGTATACTCCTATTGCCACTTTTATGCACACTCAATGAATTTGATTGACCTAGCGTCCCCTAATCCTACAACCATGATCCACTAGACATAGACCTTCAACCTTGTAAACATTTTTGTCTCAATTTACCAACCCACCACAAATAGGTGATGGTAGAACCCCTCCCCTAGCATTGGTCGTGGATAAAGAACCCTAGTATATGACCCATTCCATAGTATGCACATAACATTACTCACTAGAGTTTGTGCCTTCTTGCGGTACACCCCACAACTATAACAACATCCATACTAGATCTACCTTAAAGCTCCACCATATCATCATGCTCGTAACACCCTATTAACCTTTGTCCAACATACCAACCAAAGGCTTCGCTCCATACTATGTAATGTCCCCATTTTGGTAGCAGTCTAACAACCCATTCAATTTCCATGGATAGGACGAAACTAAATTGGTTAGGAAATAATTTTGGTCTATGGTTATTCAATTTAATTTAATTGAATCTTTGAGAAGGGATGTAGTCCCTAGTGTAAATATTCTATTATTAATAAGTGTATGGATGACTTGTAAATGATTAGGTGGTCGCATAAGAGATAAGGTAGGCATATAGAGCTGCTTTACAAAAAGAAAGAAACTAGAAGAAAGGAACACAAAGAAGGAAGTCAATGAAAAGCAGGAAACTGGAAGAAAGGTAGGAAAAACAAAGAAAGGCAGCTAAAATCACCATAAAGCAAGAAAAGCAGCTCAAAAGTATAAAGACATAAGTTTCCATATTTCGAATACAAGGCTTAAGAAATATTAGTAAAAGCAAGAAAGTAAGCAAAAAGGATTCAGGAAATCTACATAGGCTAAATTTATCCAGTGAGGTCGAATTCATGGATGCAAGTGGATCAAATGCAAGAAAGAATTGCCAAAGAAGCATCCAACTCACCAAAGATACTCTCTCCTAAAATTTATTAATTATTATTTTATTGTTTTCATGAGAGAAGTCTAGAATGAAGGAAAAATCAATCAGAAGTTTATAAAAAAGAGGTTGAGCACTCCATTTCACATCTTTTGGTCATTTTTGTTCTTGGTTTTGAGGGCTCTAACCTTTCAAGAGACTTGGGAGATGCGCCCCTTGTCACAGTTGGGAGATGTGCCCCTGTTGCTTATTCTACTAGTTGATTCTTCAGCAAGAGATTTGTGGAGGATTGTATCTAGCCATCATCATTGATTTTGTTGCAAGTCTTCATGTGGCTACAATTCATTCAAAATTCAGTTGAAGAGTTAGAGAATCAGTAGTTCGAAATCTAGATTTTGATGTTACCATCTAGTGAGATATTTGTTGTAATGGAAGAATATGTGTATCAAGACTATTTTGGTTGCTTCCATTGTAGTCCTATGATGTAATACACATACTCTTTAGATATAGATCTCGGTATTAAATTTTAGTTTTGCAGAATTTTTGTATTGTTTTGAATCTTCTTCCTATGCTTTAGATTTCAATGAAATTTGACTAGTTTCCATAAATCAATTGGTTAATTGTCTTCTGATCCATGAAATTGAGTTCTATCAGTTGTTGTTGTTAGCTAAGGTCATGTTGAACACATTCCAATTCTTAAACTAAATATTTTTTACCCTTAGGTGTTCATAAGTTCAATTTGTAAATCTCCCTAATGGCGGTCCTTACAATGTCATTCTCTCCCTATGTCCCCAAACCTTATCTAATTGAGTCAATTTTGTTATATTACAGTCTAACCAATGGGTTGGGACTTAGATACAAGCCAGGAACTTCCATCCTGAACCAGAATCCATTGGGTTCCACATAAGTACTAGGGATATTACCTCATAGTGTTTGGCTTTGCCAACTCATTGACCCATGCGTGATGTATCCCAGTAAAAGTGAATTTGTCAAAGTTGTGAGCTTGTTTAGGATGTTGTAGTCTGTCTTAAACCTACAAATTAACCTATGTAATATTTTTTGGGTGGTTTGGGTAAAGTATGATAGAGTTTGTTGCAAGTCTAGTTAAGACTAGTCAATGTGTTCCTTTTAAAATTTCGCATAGTGTGCCTTAATCCCAGAAAGGTACATTACATACTATCCCTTATTTATCAACATTATAATTTTCTCCTCTATCACCATAGACAATACAATACTTATTCCTTTACCTAATGTCCACGGTACCATAGAAGATACCCATGCTACCATATAATATCTAAAACAAGATACAAAATTTCATATTCTTTGCACACCATGCCAACAATTATTGAAGTTTTGTAAGGCCACAAACTCGGTTTCTAAATGTGGTGTTCCTTGTTCACTGAAACATGATATTTAGAGCAAGATAGACATAAATATAACTATAGAAAGCAAATAAACAAAGCTAGAATATGAAAATAACAATAGTGAGCAAACACTTATTAGTATTCAAAATAGAGACCAATGGTCACTGATCTTTCCAAGGGAGCAACATCCAAGTCACTAGAGCTCCAAATATAATATTATTCATTTGGCACCTAATTATGTAGCTTCTACTACTACATATAGTTTATATTTGAGCAAAACCCTAACCACCTAGACAACCTCCATTTATGAGGCCACAACCACCAACTAGTGGACCTTCTTTAATGATGCCAACTTACATTTATTGATTTCACACTCCACAACCTCATGGACCTTATTTATAAGAGACGGTTGTTGGGTCAATTAATTGTTCTTATAAAATACCTATTCTACTAATCAGTAAATGTCAAACTAGGGAAAGATTTATTATTTCAAAGTTATTGCACAAAGTATATGCAGGATGCAAAGCATTGTATTTCACTAGTTCCTCTTATGTCATGTCATAAATGCTAAAAACTGATCACAAAATCAATCATTATATTCAATCGATTCTTATCTAAAAAACATTCTCTAGATTTTTTGCAATAGGTACAACAGAGGTATATTCCTTAGTCAATTTCGAGAGCTATACTAAATGAAATCCAATCCAAACTACAATGGCTACATAGATTTAATCATTCCAACTTTGAACTAGGAATACATAAAACAAAGTAAATATTTTTACCACAAATTACTAATAATGAGTTACAGATTGTGCAATAAAGATATAGATTTACTAACTCACAACAACTGTATGTAAAGAATAGAAATATGAATCAAACATAAACTAGCACATAACTAATCCACACAATTACTAATATATATATATNGATCACAAAGCTACAAGGTGCTCACATAAACCTAATGATTGCAGAATGAATTGTCTTACATTAACCTTGTACCAAAGATACAATTTGTTCTAATCCTTTCTTGACAGCTTGACAACCCCTTTACAAAGAAAGAGGGTCTTATTTATACTTGAAATGGATTTACAAAACATTGTAAAGACAAATAGTCTAGTGATAGTTCAAACCATCTCAATCTTCAAAGCATTGATTGTATGATAAATATAGGGCTTCCTGAATTAACTTTTGAAAATATTTTGCTAGATTCTATAAATCAAATCAACTATTCCAATATAGGTGAAACCATCTCTTGTTTAGATCCTGACGAGTAGATTTGTAACACAAGAGTTGTTGCAAATCTCTTAATCATATATTCATGGCCAATAGATTCTTATCTTTTGAAATGGTCATCCACTCTAGAGTTTCCACAACTTGTTCCACAACTTTTGTGGCATACTGTAGCTTTTGCGACTTGTTTCACAACTTCTTTCGCAATTTCCACAACTTATGTCAGCTCTGCAACTTCTACATCATTCCACAACTCGCTCCATAGCTTTTGTAACTTCTTTCCTATGATCATACTCAAAAGGTAATCACAGGGTATAGAATCTTCTCATTATTTATTCAAAATTATCACTATTCATTTAAAATGCAAGAAACACAACTATGGATACCTATAATCAAAATTGTGCTTGTCTATACCAAAAGGTCTTCTTAATGGTGACAAAAATAGGATAGAGGATTAATAAAAAGGTATCGAAATATTAACATTTATGGACCCCAACATCTCTCCCCAAGTGAATATATTGCATGTCCCCATGCAACAAAACTACTTGGACAATTCAGGATTTGTAGATGCAAGAGGTGAGGACTCATAGCATAATCTGATCCAATTAGATGTTGGGTTCCTTTGTTTGTTAGGTAAATAATAACCTAAATTGTATATTATGGTTGCCCAAAATTCTTACTCCTTGCTTAGTTCCACTAGTGACCACAATACTAGGAAATTAAGCTTACATTGATCCATTGAACACCCAAAGTCTTCATAGAATCAATGCATTGCAATATTCGATCTAAAGCAATGAAAAATTTATTAAAATAAATAGGTTCATTGCTTATCTTCCATGGTAGAAAAGACTCGTGTCCCATCTTAATACACAAAACAACCTCTAGTTTATTTAGGGGTATCCATTTCTCACATAAATCAATAGTTGATGTATGAAACTTTACAAAAGAAGAAACTAAATTTGGGTCTTGCAACATCTTATATTTTTGTGAATATAACTCAAATGGATTAGTTTCCTCTCTTAATTTCACGTCCAAAGAATTCTTAGTGTATTCAAGAAAAGTTAGTGATTTTCCCCAATTTATTTGATTATTTAAAAATGAAGAAAAAACCCTCAACTGAATGTCACCCACATATGGGTTTGAGTCCCATCCAACATCTTCACTTATTACAAAATCATGTAGATATAACTCATACAACAAAATATTTCCTTCCTTATCACAACTAAAGTACAATTTCAAAAATTGGTCTCTATTATTAATGTAGCAAGAGTTATCAGTAGCAAAAGATCTTTAGAAATAAGTTGACTATCCTTGTAGGTATACATACTAAACAAAGGAAGGAATACAGTAAGACCTCATAACATGGCTCAACTAGCACAAATATTGATTATCTTGTTTGATTCTTTGAATCTCTCCATTCAATTTATGAATCTAATGTTAAGTCCGTTATAAGTTTATCTTCTTTGATCTCATATGCATAACAACCTCTTCTTGTTGTGAGATGAGATTATCTATACATCTCTTGATAGAACTTACTCGATTCTCCACTCTATACATATATACTTTAAGTACGCATTCTCTTGAAAATTCGTTTCTTTCCCACTACCAGATATTGCTCTTTCAATACTTTGGAAGGAGGTTTTGTCCTCATGCTATTGGGACTGCCCCTTTTGATACAATTGGCTATTGTAATGATGTACAAATGATATCCAATTGTCTTGTCTGTCTATATCCTATTTGAGAGATTCCAATCTTGGTTTGTAATAATTCACTTATAATTTTTCTTTAGCGAAAGCTAGTTCCTTCTGCAGCTCCTAATTAGTTTTCCAAAATCCTTCATTAAGCTTCCTCATCTTCTAATAGGTCCTTTGAAAATGGGAAATCAGTTACAAAATTCCATTATTGGAAAACAAGGGTTTTCTTAGTTTCTTACAATTGACTCTAGGTTTGGGTTTTAGAATACCATCCTCACTTCCAACATGCATTTGCAATTCCTCTTTTGTATCTAACGGAATTGTTTAATGAATATTTTCAGTGTTCTTCAATTCTACTAGGATGAGTTATGGTCCTCTTTGGGGTGGTTGGAGGAAACAAACCCCAAAAACCTTTATGTTCAAGTCTTCTAGACATGTGAACTCCTGTAGATGTTTCAGGAACATCAACATGAAATTCAAATGCTTCTAAGTATTCTTCAACTTCTCTTATTGTTTTTGTTATAATGGCTTCGATAGCCTCTGCTTCTTCCTGCATGTTTTCATCTCTATTCTTCCCAATAAAAGTAACGCAACTCCACCTGGTTGATAGTAAAGCACCCTTAACTAATAACTTCACCAAACCGTGATGGGTCAAGCTTGTTTATGGATTTCAGTTGCTTACCACTTTTGTACTCATAAGCTCAATTGATCAAAGAAGAAAATAGGGAAAATCCACATACCTCGTGTGCCTCAAATGTATCAAAATTCTAAAATAATAACAAAAAATTAACTAATACCTCCTTTCGTAGGTGAGAAAATTTTGAATGCATAAAACAACTTCCAACAAAGGTTATGCTAATGAGCTCCTAAGAATTCCTCTTTCATGTCCCACAATCTTTCCTCTAATTTTTACAAATTCTTCCCTAAGGGAAATGGGAGAACCCTTTCTTTCAAACCACCATCCCCCCTTTGTTGATAATATTGTCACACAAGCCTCACTCTCTTATGTTACCTGAATAATAAAATTTTTGATTGTGGCAACAAAATATTGTAATGATGTAACAATTTCTAGTGTCATCTCTTTATCAAATCCATGTAATCACTTGAAATATCCTAGACATCCTGCTTCTTCAAAATTTTGTGCAACTTTTGGTTTCTTGTAAACAGATGAGGTATCCTTAGGTTCACTTCTCACTAGAGGACATCCCATCATTGGATTTGGGAAAAAGATGGTGGATTTTGAGGTTGTATTCAATCTTCACATGATATGTGTAGACGATATGGGATGTCGAGGAAGGGTAGGTTGTGGGTAGGTTCAAATGATTAATACTTGAGGAAATGAGTTCAAATAATTTTTCATGATTGTTATTGCGGCGAGGGAAATATTGGTTCATGCTTCAAAATATTATCATCAAGTCAACACATGCACAATTGTCAAGCTAATGATAACAAATCATATGAGTATGTGGTTGAAAAATGTAAATTCAGAATATATTTGTCTTGTAATTTTATTGTATTATTGTTGTACCTCCTTTAGGAGATGTTATTGAAGTACTTGTTCATGTAAATGTACTTGAAATAATCAATGTAACCATTATGTTGAAATTCGGGTCAATAGTACCCACAAGAATATTATATAAATGTGTTTTTGAGTCTTCCTAGGTAAGTCGGCCCTGTTAGAGCAACATGCCAACCTAGTTAGCTTATTTGGTCACTCACTTGATGATTATGAATGGAGAGGGCGCTCCTCTCATTTGGATACACCACTCACTCAAGCAAGTGTGCACGAGAGAGAAAGAAGAGGCTCAATGGAGAGGATAGATAACTGCTATTGTCTTTGGGGTTCTTACTATCTTGGTTAGAATTATTCTTGGTGACAAAATATATACTAAGGAATTTGCTGGGTTTTCTTCCTTGTGGTTTCCCAGTATAAATCTATGTGTTCTTTTGTGTTGTTGTGCTTGTCTTTCTTTCAGTGATCCTATTACGTATGGCTATGATGCTAAATGTTTTAAGATCTTGTATAACCATTAAAATTCTAACATGGTATCAAAGATACCCTGAAATAAGTCTTTGTGTAGCCATGACACTGCTACAACTGCATCTACTTAATTTTAAGAATTCATGCTTGAAACCCTAAAAGGAAAAATCTAGTCCCCCAAGAACTTTCTCTACAACTTGATTTTGGTGATGTTTCATGATCTAAAACTCAGATATGTCGAAGATAAAATGTTCATCTACCTTTTGTGTGAGTTTCAGCCTCATATTCGCTCTACTTCAGGAGATATGATCCTTCCAAAATAGGGTTCTATCCTCTTCCATAATTCAGTTTTAAATAGTTGACCTAGGGAGAAATGCTATATCTCGGGATAGGAAGATCCAAATTGAATTTAGTAAGATGTTCATGTTAGAGTTTTCACTTTAATTAAATTTTATTAGGATCTTTATCTGAAAGAATAACAATCACAGTAAGATACACAAGATACACAAGACACAAATATCTTCCTTGGGGAAACCATAAAGAGAAAACCCTGCAAACTTCCCCATAAGAGTTCCATCACTATTACAATATCACAAGATGGAAAATACCAAGAATAAGAAGTCTTTTGCAGATTTCTCTCTTTCTCCTCTTGTGAACTTGTCCCCTCTCTCTCCTTATGCAAACTTAAGAGTGAGTGAGTGTGTCAAATGAGGGAGGGTGCCTCCCTATTTATATTCTTCAGTTGTGTGACGTACTTACCTACCTAGGTCGACCTCCTAACCTAACAGCGTTGACTTCTCCTAGGGAGACTAAAAAATGCATTTTCCTTTATTTATTCTGGGGACTATTTGCCTGACTTACAATAGAGGTTTAACCTCAATGACCAAACATAATAATGACATCCTGAATGTAGGAAAAACACCTTCGACAAGGGTACAATAAAATACAATAATAATATACAACAAAATATCTTCTAAAGTTACATTTACAACAACACTCCCTCTTAACTAAGAAGCATTCTCTTGCCATAGTCATCAACACTTTTTGTCAAGTCATCATCATTGGATCATCATCATCGTTGTTGTTGTAGTCCTCATCTTGTTGATCATTGATTAGTGACATCTTTTGGATCTATCCATCATAGGAAGTTTCTACAGAGCTAACCCTATTTCATGCTGGATGTAGGCCTATCCCTCATCTAGGTCTTCATCATAACCATGAGCAAGCCATCGTGTAGGTACATCCCAAGACCATACATTACATTGCCACTACAATCACCTGTGTCTTCTACCATCATCTCATTTATCCAGATCATCTAATTGACGTAGATGCAGAGCATCCCAGATGCACACCTCATGTCCAACAAGCCACATGCGTTCTACTAGCATGGGATCACGCCAAGACGCATTGCGTCCCAAGGACTACTTGCGTCTACCACCATGCAAAAATCGCTTAGGAGCACACCAAGTGCATTGCATTTCTCTACCGTTAGCCCACGTTCTACCAACATAGGAGCACTCTAGGACGCATTACGTCCCAAGGACTACCTGCATCTACCACTATGCAAGAATTTCCTAGGCGCACACCAAGTGTCTTGTGACTAGTGGACATCTCATCGTCTCCAACATTGGAGCATGCTAGGATGCATTATGTCCCAAGGACTACCTAGTCTACCACCATGCGAGATCTCACTCTAGTGCATTTACATCTTTCAATATCTCATTATCTCCAGCATGGGAGCATGTCATGATGCATTACGCCCCAAGGACTATCTGTGTCTACCACCATGCAAGAACTCGTCACTTCCTCTTTCTAGGGACCTTGATTTGGATGACACCAAGCCACTCTTTGAAGTAGTTGAACTTCACTTTGGCTAATGGCTTGGTCAACACATTGACTATTTGCTCATCTCTTGCCACGTATTGGAGCTTCATTGGTCCTCTCTGCACCATATCCTGGATATAGTGATATTTGATCTCAATATGCTTCAACTTGTCATGGAACACCAGTTTCTACGACAACTTTAAACAACTCGGGTTGTCGCAAAAGATACAAGTCACCTCTAACTCGATATCAAACAAATCAGATAGTAGCTTTCGAAGGCATACTACCTCACAACTGGTCTAACGGGATGCAACATAATCTGCTTCGGTTATACTCAACGCCATGCATGATTGCTTCCTACTAAACCAGGAGATCATACCAGATACCAAACTGAAGCAACATCATAAAGTGTTATTCCTATCAATGGAACTGCCTTCCCAATCTGAATCAACTTAATTGTGCAGGTTAATACTCTGATTCGCTTCATACTTGAGCCCATAGTCAACTATACCCTTCAGGTACCTCAATACATGCTTTGCAGTAATAAGGTGAACATGTCTAAGATCCATTAGGAATTGGCTGAGGGTGTTCACAACAGAGCATATGTTTGGCCTCGTGTTTGTCAGGTACATCAACGAACCAATCATCTAATGATACATCGTGGCATCAACTGACTCTGATGAAGCATCACACAATAGCTTCAAGTTTGATGCCATCGGTGTAGCCTCACAATCCAACATCTCGAATCTCTTCAAGATCTCGATCGTACATTTTCCTTGGCTAAGGAAAATCTCCTTTAGATTTTGCCACACCTCTAATCCAAGAATCATGTCAATATTCTTGAACTCTAAGATCTATTGTAGCCACTCCCTCTGAAGCGGAGCACCATCCTTCCTCTGCATATTGTACTTTTGCATCGGTTCATTCTACACTAGAGTGACATATAACCTCCTTTGCTACTGATCTTTTAGGTATCCATCTATGCCATCCCTCAAGGTCACTAGATACAGAGATCCTCCATCTCGAACTTTGTTGAAAGTTCCCCTTGCACCCATCTATGAGCTTGTCGTCCTCTGTAGGCTTCCATCTTCAACCTTGCAACAAAGGTTGATATCTCCATCACTCTAGGTGATATTCACGAAACTATATGTGTTGTCCCATGGGTGACTTCTGAGCATGTACAAATCCTTCTATGCACTTGTGGTTCTCTACTCAATATGTACTTCTACTTTATTGGAGAAGTGTGTTTGGTCAATGGTACATTTTTTTCCTTAGTGTACTCCCACTTGAGAGAAACCACGAACCTTGCTTTGTATTTTTCGATGTTTCCATTTGTTGTATGCATGATCTTGTAGATCCACATGGAAGACACCATGGAATTCCATTCAAGTCTTGAGACCGCATCCTGAACATCATTCTTCATGATCAATTAGTACTCCTCAATCATGTCATCCTTCCATTCTTTCTTCTTGGTTGCTTCTTCATAGATGGAAGGATCTGCATCAATGATGCCACTTTCTATGGAAGTCCTGTCTAGAGCACAATACTTTTATTCTTCTTGTTTGATCTCTTGTGCCGAAGATGGTCTTCTCTTGTGGGTGTTATGGCTGAATCGTAGTCACTTGTTCTTCTGAACAAGTCTCATCCTTCTTTTCTTGTA
The DNA here is from genome assembly GCA_001517045.1 of Pseudotsuga menziesii. Lineage (NCBI taxonomy): Eukaryota > Viridiplantae > Streptophyta > Pinopsida > Pinales > Pinaceae > Pseudotsuga > Pseudotsuga menziesii. The sequence continues at coordinate 160,874 of LPNX010444729.1, forward strand.
GGTGATTGTACACAATCTTTCCTACAAGTCAAATTCAGTTGCATGATTAGAAACATTTCATATTTTTATTAACAACAAATTATTATGCATACAAATATTTGTCACAGAGTCGTGCAACTATATTAGCCAATGCTACAACATTCATCAAATATGGTAACTTTCTAGATTCATTCCATCTCTCCCAGAACATTATTAAGAGTGTGCACTACTCCCAATATGTCAGCAAAGGGGTTTCATTCTAGATAAGTAGCAATGGAATGTTATATAGCACCATAGGCTACTTACCCATCATATAGTAGTTAGTAGTATATTCTTCATGAATGAAAACATACTGACATGCATAATTTATTTTTGATATCTAGGACTATAAATATATAAATAATATCATATGACAATTCAAATATTTATCTTTGTTTGTTTGGTAGACTCCCTCTTAGTCCTTGTCTCCTTGCAAGAATTGTTGGAGTATCTGACAATGTGCTTTACTCGATTGTCTGGTTCTAAGGACCTATGTCTATCTTGCTTATGTTGAGAAAGTATTCTATACCATAGATCACATGGAATGTCACTTCTTCATTCATAACTGCATCCCTTCTTATCCAAATATTGAGATGGATAAGAGGTTCTTCTTTATCATGGGTTGAATCCTTATGGATTAAAATACATATTCCTCATCACTTGAGGAATCTTATTTTGTTCTTTTCTTTTATGGTCCATCCTCTCCAACAATGTGAGCATGATGCCTCTTCTTTTTGTTTGTCTTGGAGGATCCTTTGTTTCTAGGACAATCTATGGAGTAGTGTCCCTTCTCATCCCATGTGTAACATATGATACTAGATAGATCTCTTTTGGGTCTCCTTTGATTTCTATGATGATGGTCCTCCTTCTTATTGTGGCTTCTTCTAGTGTGAACTGTGAGAGCTTGATCATCATTTGCTCCCATCTTTTCTTCTCTTGTTATTATCCAAGCTTCTTCTTGAGCACATTCTTCCCATAGTCTGTTGAAGGTGATCGACTTCTTCCTTGCACATATTCCTTGAATGAATGAGTCCCATGATATTGGGAAACCATTCAAGGTTGTCCTAATGATATCTCCTTCTTCTACCTTTTCTTCGGCTACTTCAGGTTGTTCCTTGATTTGAGCGACCCTTGTGAAGTAGGATTGTATGGTCTCTGAGTTTAGGATCTTCACATTCTCGATCTGGTTCCTTAATGCCATATTTCGATTGATTTTATTCCCTTCGAATAATGTCGTCAAAGCATCGAAAATATCCTTGGGTGTCTTCAAAGATGACACATGGTGAATGTGGTGATCTTTAATAGAATATGCAATGATTCTCTTGGCCTTGACCAAGTTATTCTTACGGATATCCCTTGCTTCATATCCCTATGGTTCTGGAACCTCCTTATTAACATATTTTTCCAGATCATTCTCCTATAGGATAATAGAGATTCTATACTTCCATGCTTAGAAGTTATCTGCTCCCTCAAGCTTATCCTCAAGTTTGGCATGTTGAGTTATTTTGAAATGAGAACCTCAAATGGAAATAACAATGGAATAGATCTTACCAATTTGAGATGCCCAAGCTGATTTTGGATTTGGCTGACCTAGGGTTCCATAGAGAAACCATAATTTTCCAAATCTGGAATCTCAAATTTTTTATTGGATAGGATCATGCACCTTTTCAAGGCGAGTTGTTCAATGTACTCCTTTTTCCAATTTAATGTAGGAAAACCCCAAAAGCTTGATTCCCTAGTTTTCTCCTGGCACTAATGTATGGTTCAAAAATGAAAATTATGATTCCTCCAAAATATGTGCCCTCCTATGGAAAATTATTCTAACCCTCTTTTTATGATGATATATGGAGAGAAGACCTTGAACTAGGAAGCCCTAGTTTCTCCAATTTCTTCTACATAATTATCTGATCTTGCTTATGTTGTATCTTCGAAATTCCTACTCCTCAAGGTTTGAAACTTCATCCTGAGATAGCATGGTCTTTATTCTTTCCAACCCCATAGGTTAGATTAGAATTGGATTCCTTAAGTGGAACTTATGCTAGGTTTCCCAAGGTGACTTGTTTGAGGACTTGTTCAGTATAGAAAACTTGTACGGACTTCCATGTGTCATTGTTTCAACATGGGGATATAAAACTCACACCACATAAACATCAGTCCATTCACTATATGTAACATCTTGCAAAATTTGATTTGGACCTTCTTATCCCTATATATAACAATTCTACCTAGGTCACATGTTTAAGACTGAATTATGGAAGAGGTTGGAACCCTGGTTTGGAGGAATCATATCTCCTAAAGTATAGTGAATATGAGGCAAAAACTCAAACACAACGTACATAAAGATTTCATATTCGTCTTGTCCAAGTTTTAGCTCATGATGCTTCTCTAAACTCCAATTATAGCAAAAATTCCAAGATTACTAGATTTTGTCTACTAGGGTTTTCAAGCATAAAACCCTAATCTCCAGTAGTTGCAATTATAGCAGTATTCCAGCTGTGACAATTCCTTCTTTCAAGGAGGCTCTGATAGCATGTTATAGTTTTCACTTTAATTCAATTTGATTAGGATATTTATATGAAAGAATAACAAGCACAACAAGATACATAAGATACACGAGACACAAGATTTTCCTCGGGGAAACCATAAAGGAGAAACTCCCACAAACTTGCCCACAAATTTTTTGCCACTGATACAATATCACAAGATGGGAAAACCCAAGAAGTCTTTTGCATCTCTCTCTCTTTCTTCTCTAGCGAACTTGTACTATCTCTCTCTCTCCTTATACAAACTTGAGAGTGAGTGAGTGTGTGTCAAATGAGGGAGGGAGCCTCCCTATTTTTATTCTTCAGTTGTGTGACTTACTTACCTACCTAGGTCAACCTCCTAACCCAATAGGGTCGACTTCTCCTAGGGAGACTCAAAAATACTTTTTTCTTTTTTTATTTATTCTGGGGACTATTGCCCTGACTTACAACAAATTTTTTACCACAATGATCAAACATAATAATGACATCTTGAATGGAGGAAAAACATCTCCGACAGGGGTACAATACAATACAATAATAATATACACCATAATATCTTCTAAAGTTACATTTACAACAAAAATTACAAAAAGGAAACAAACTATATTTTTTTTGGTGCAAGTTTCAGAACCCGAAGATGAAACAGTGACACGTGGTAGTCCATACAAGTTCGTTATACTGAAGCAGTCAATAAACTTGTCACCTTGGGAAACCTAGCATAAATTACACTTGGAGAATCCAATATTGCTCTAACTAGTAGTGTTGGAAAGAAGACAGATTAGACTACCCAAGATGAAGTTTTAGACCTTGAGGAGTAGAAATTTGAGAGATGCATCAGAATTAAGATGAGACAATTCATGAGAAGAAATTGAAGAAACCAAGGCATCAAATATTTTGTAGTTCTGCCCACAGATTTGGGAAAAGGAGTATACTCCTCAACTCACCTTGAGGAGGTGCATCTTTCTATCTAGTCAGATTTGTAAGACACCAAATTTGAAAAATTAGGGTTTCTCTATCAAACCCTAGGTACACCAAAAGCAGTTTTCTAGAAAGGCATTGAAGGAGGCATCCAGTTGAAGCACTCATATTGGTAAGTACTATTATCTCTATTTCCATTTGAGGTTCTCTTTATATCAAGATTACAAACAATACCAATCTTGAGGACAAGCTTGAAGGATCTAATAACTTCTGGGCATGGAAGTATAGAGTGCTTCTCATACTTGAAGAGTATGACTTGGAGAACTCCGTCAAAGAAGTTATTGATCCAGAGGGAGATGAAGACAAAGAAAAGCACAAGAATAACTTGGTCAAATCCAATAGGAGTATTATCGACTCCATCAACGAAGCAACTCAAGGGTGTGAAGATGCAAAGTTCGAAAGCATTCAATCTTACTTCACAAGGGTCTCCCAGATCAAGGAACAAAAGAATCTATTGGAGACAATGTCGAATAAGAAGAAGATGGGTGAAGATGACAATCAAGTCCTAAAAGCTCATGCCAAGAAGAGAAAGAACAAGAAGGAAGAACATTTTTAAAATAATAATAATAAATTAGAAGGACCTCTTAAAGCCAATATGTTTCACTTGTGATGAGAAAGGACACCTTGTGAATGATTGTCCCAAGAAGAAAGGAAACAAGAAGATACACCATACTCAAAACACGTGAAGATGAATATTATTCTCTATGGAATAACCTCTTATCCATTTCAACATTGGATAAGAAGGGACATGGTTGTGAATGAAGAAGAAGGGACACACAGATTCAACACCAGTACACAGTTCCAAATTATCTATGGTGTAGAATACTTGCTCAACATTTCCAATCACGAGCAAGACAAACATATGTGCCCAGAATTAGATGATGGAGTAGAGCACACTGTCAGAGACTCCAGTGATTCCTACAAGGAGACAAAGATCAAGAGGGAGTGTAACAAAGAAACAAAGATACGTATCTAAATTATCATTTACTATATATCTAATTGCTTAGATGATATTGTTCAGTTGTGCACATATTTATGTTTCTAGATTCTGGAAGTATATTATGCATGTTAGCATGTTTGCATTGATGAACAATATGGTGTTTCACAACATTCCACTGCTACTTATCTAGAATGAAACCTATTTGGTGACATGTTGGGATTAGTGCACACTCTTAATAATGTTCTTGTAGAGATGGAAGGCATCTAGAAAGTTAAGGTATATATACAAGATATGGATGAATGTTGTGTTGAAGCATTGGATTTATGACTGTGTAACATATGTCTTAATGCATAAGAATTTTTCATTATTTATATATTTTGAAAATTATGAAATGTTTCTAATCATGCAACTAAATTTGATTTGTATGAAAGATCTTGTGCAATCACCTACGAGAGAAGAATGATGATAGTTTATCCATAACACTCAAAGCATATTTACTCAGAAGAAACACATCAAGAGGAACCTAAAGCTCCCATAGTCAGAGGAAAAAGAGGGGACTTTAGAATAACATTATGACCATGAGATGACTGAACCACAAAGACATATAGATCCACCATGAGAGGTGAAAAACCATAAGATAAGACAATCTTGGGTACGAGAGATAATCCAAGATACAAAGAAGTATGGTGCTCCAGACGAGACTTATAGAGAAAGTAAGAGGCCTTAGACACACTCCATTTATGTGGCACTGTTGTGTGACATCATTGATGCAGAGCCTTCCAACTATGAAGAATCAACTAAGAATAAAGAGTGGAAGGATGGTATGATCCAAGAGGACCAGTCGACCACGAAGAATTATGTTTGGGATGTGGTTCTGAGAAGATTGTGGCGTCTTCCAAGTCGATCTGCAAGATCAACATGTAGCAGATGGAAGCATTGAGAAATACAAAGAAATATTCTTGGTTTCTCTTAGAAATAGGGAGTTGATTATGGTGAGAATTTTGTTTCGTTGACGAGAAACACTTCTTCAGTGAAGTAGAAGTGCATACAGAGCAACCTCCAAGACTCGAGACTCTCTACATAGAAACACATGCTCATAGAAGGCTTTGTACAGGATCAGAAGGAACCCATGGGATAGAAAATATAGTTACATGAGGATATTGAGGATCACCTAGAGTGATGGAGATCTAAAACTTTGCTACAAGGTTGAAGATGGAAGCATATAGAGGATGAGAAGCTCATAGATGGGTGTAAGAGAAAATTTCAACAAAGTTTGAAATGGAGGATCTTGGTATCCAATGACCTTGAGAGATGACATAGATGGATACACAGAATATCAGTAGCAGAGGAGCCTACCTATCACTCTAGTGCAGAATGTCCCAATGCATAGATTACAAGATGCAGAGGGAGGATGGTGCTATGCTTCAAAGGGAGTGACTACAGTAGATATGAAAGTTTGAGAATCTTGAGATGATTCTTGGGATTAGAGGTGTGGTGGAACCCAGAGGAGATTTTCCTTAGCCAAGGAAAATATGCGGTTAAGATCCTGAAGTGGTTCAAGACATTGGATTACAAGGTTATAGCTACATAGTTAGCATCAAAATTGAAGTTGTTGTGCAATCCTACTGCAGAGACAATTGATGCCATAGTCTATAGGCAGATGAATAATTCATTGATGTACCTGATGAACACGAGGCTAGATATACGCTTTGCGGTGAACACTTTGAGCCAATACATGGTGGAGTCAAGACGTGTTCACATGGTTGTGGAAAAGAAAGTGTAGAGGTACCTAAACGGTACAATCGAGTATGGCCTCAAATATGCAAGCGATCATAGGATCTACCTGTATGGATATGTTGACTATGATTGGGATGGTAGTGCTACAGATAGGAAGAGCACTTTAGGGTGTTGCTTCAGCTTGGGGTCTGACATGATTTCTTGGTTCAGTAAGAAGCTAAAGAGCATAGAACTGAGTATAGCCTGGGTAGAGTATATTGTAGCTTGTTCAACAAGTTATGAGGAAGTGTGGCTTTGAAAGCTACTTGCAGAATTATTCAATGTGGAGTTAGAGACGGCTTGTGTGTGTTGTGACAACTAGAGTTGTGTGAATTTGTCTGAGAACCCAATATTCCATGACAAGTCGAAGCACATCGAGATCTAATATAACTATATCTAGGATATGGTGCATAGAGGAGCAGTGAAGCTTCGATATATTGCGACAGACGAGCAGATAGTTGATGTCTTGACCAAGCCTCTGGAAATATTTATGTTTGAGTACTTCACGAACAAGCTTGGAGTTGTGCATATCAGTTTCCACTGCAAGAGGGAGTGATGAGTCCCAGTGGTCCTCACATCTAGCATGAAAAAGGGTTGGCTTTGTGGAGGACAAGAGATCTTCACATATATCATGAAAAAGGGTTGGCAGTTTGGAAGATGTATAAAGGTGCACCCAATATGAAAAAGGACTGATCACTGCATGAGTATGTTGTAAAGGTGCACTCGGTATGAAAAGGGATTGGTCATCACATGAGTATGCGCCCAATATGAAAAAGGAGGTCGTCGCACGAGTACACCTAACATGAAAAAGGATTGGTCATTGTACATAGATCCTGGTCGTATCTTTGAGGGTAGATCCCAACATGGTTGGTAGCATCACCGAGGGTGGATCCCAGTATGACTTGTCATATCACCAAGGGTAGATCCCAACATGGTTGGTGGTATCTCTAGAAGAAAGACCCTAGTAAGGTTGGTTGTATATTTAAGAAGGAAGATCCCAATGATATCATCCTAGGGTTGATGGCCATTCTCTAGGAGAATGGAGGCGCTTGGTCAATTACCAAGAAGTGGTTTCTATATAGGACTGAAGAACCCACCCAGTAAAGGTTGGTTGTATCTTCAAGAAGGAAGATCCCAACAAGATCAACCTAGGGATTATGGCCATTCTTTGAGAATGGACATGGTTAGTTACCAAGATGTTGAATTCAGTCAACCTTTAGCCCAAAGCTGAAGAAACTGGTATGGTGCCAGGATGGTGAAGTCCTAGATGGGATCTAGGCCTACATCCAACATTAAATAAGGTTGGCTCTGTAGAACTTCTGATGATGTATAGATTCAAGAGATGTCGCAAGACAATGGCCCAGGAACTAGGTTGTAGCAATAGTGATGAGATGCAGTGGTGATGTCGAGTGACGAGATCTAGTGATGATGTCTAGAGTTGATATCCAACAATGATATCTAGTATCAAGTGACAATGACTATCACTGATGACCGTGATGGAAGAATACCTTCCTTGTTAAGAGGAAGTGTTGAAGAATGTAACTTCAAAATATATTATTATTGTACTTTTATTGTATTATTGTTGTACCCCCTTTGGGAGATGTTATTGATGTACTTGTCATGTAAATGTACTTGAAAGAATCAATGTAATGCTTATGTTGTAATTTGGGTCAATAGTACCCACAAGAATATTATATAAATGTTATTTTGAGTCTCCCTAGGTAAGTCGACCCTATTAAGAGAAGCATGTTGACCAAGTTAGGTTATTTGGTCACTCACTTGATGAGTATAAATCGAGGGGCCACTCCTCTCATTTGGAGACACCTCTCACACAAGAAAGTGCGCATGAGAGATAAAGAAGAGGCTCATTGGAGAGGAGAGACAACTTCTATTGTCTTTGGGGTTCTTACCATCTTTGCTGACATTGTTCTTGGTGACATGATCTATACTAAAGAAGTTATTGGGTTTTCTTCCTTGTGGTTTCCTAGGATAAATATATGTGTTCTTTTGTGTTGCTATGCTTGTCTTTCTTTAAGTGTTCCTATTGCATATGGTTATGATGTTATGATGCTCAATGTTTTAAGATCTTGTATAACCATTAAAATTCTAACATTTGTATGCTTTGATTTTGTAATGACGACAACCTAGGGTTCCCAAAAGAAAGGGATTCGACAAAATTAGGATTCATGTAGTTGTTAAACACAACTAATCAAATGATATATCATGCCCCCTTCCCTAAGGTGAAATATTTGTCAGTCCTTATCCATAACACACAATATGATATGAGTATATGGTAATCACATTTTGCACTTTGAAATGAACAAATGAGAGGAAACATACATGTTCTTACCTGGTTGAGTGAAGTCGAAATATGAAAGATGTTGTGAGAAACAAACCAGTAGATCTTTGTCCTTTGAAATCCCATCCTTGAATGCATGTATTGTGTTATGCCTCAGAGTATCTACAATGTTCCCAATCAGGTATACTAGAGTGATGGGTTAAAATCCTTGTTGTAAAATCGAAGTTGAAGTGTAGAGTGTTGATTTGGGGATAATACCCTTAATCATGTCATGGATTCGCTTGATTTCCTCCTACAGGAGGTTCTCACCCTGTAGGGGTTGGTACCCTTTGGGGGCTAATCACTTGGATGCATGACCACACTCATTTATTTTCCATGTAAAAGGTGATAGGGATTTGTACCCTATCTAGAACACCTTATTTTTTCACTTGGAAGTATTTTACCCCTCCTTTGGGTTATGTTACCCGTAAATTGTACTTCCTTATTGAAGAATCCTACAAGGATAATGAAGGAGGACATTGAGTGCACACATCCATTGGGGTTAGTTGGCCATGACATCCTCATTTTGACACACCTAGCACTTGGTGTACCCTAATCGCAGTTTATTTACTACTTTTATGTCATTTAGAGATATTTTATTGTTATTATGAGTGGTTTAGCCCCCAAAGTTGTTGGTGAGTAATCCAAATATTATATATTTTCACCTTATCTTGTAGGATCATAACTTAAAACTAGGTGAGAATAGTCTTATATAAATAGAACCCCCCTCTTATTGTAAAAACACAACAAGAAATGGGTTAATTATGCAATATTTTCTATTTCTCTTGGTTTATTGGATCTCTTGATGCGATGCGCACCTCTCTTTAGATAATATTTCTTTCTTGAAGGTTGATTTGATGAAGTTTTATGGTTTCTTTTACTCATGCTATTGGTTGATGCTCAAGAATGGTTGTAATAACTCAAGAAAAAAGGTGATATAAGGTGCTATCTTGCTCATCTTTGTTAAATGTTGATAATTTATACTTCTAACATGGTTTAATGGTGCTTTTATGGTGCATTATTCTAAAGTGTTAGGGCTTCTTGCTCATATTTTGTTAACCTTACATGAGGAGACGTTCCTTTCATACGAACTCTCCATTGTTACTAGTCCTTGGACTTATTCTCTTTCCCTAATTAGGCTCTTCTACCTAACTCTCGTGGTTGCTAATTGATGTCCTAACTTCAAGTATTGAAATCCATTCTAAGAGAGGGACGTTGGTATCAATCTCTCAATGCTTTAGGGATTGAGATAAGGATACAATAACCTATCTTTCAACTCTTTAAAATCAAACTCTTTTATGTATTTTATTTTATGCAAAAATACATAAAAAATAATATATAATTGTAGAAACCCTAAAATTCTAAATATTAAAAAAAACAAAAATATTTGCAATTTGATAATTCGGGTCCACCCATAAAATTCGCCCTAGTGAATTTATCCATAGATCTATGAGGGCATCCAAAATTCACTAATGCATTGGGAAACATGAAATTGCTTAAATTAGGGTTTCTGCATGGTTTTTGTAGTTTTGACTGGACCAAAAAAGTGTGCCCTAGGCCACTTGATATTCTCCCCTTCAAAGCGCACTTTTATGAGGTAGTGACTTGGGAAGTGTGAAACCCATGGAATTGGTCATAGGGTACTCATATTGTTTATCTATCCTACCCTTATTCATCATTGGTTAAAGGGTCTTTGTCCTCACTAGTGCACACCTTTTGACAAGGTTTCCTAGGGTAGTGTGACCTTTTCCTTAAGATATGTGAGTTTGCATTAGAATCTATGATGCTTGATGCTAATTGATATTGATGATAGATTGAATTAACTCCTTTGTATGATACTTGTGTCTTTATTATCCCTTGTTGAGTCCATACAAGGAATTGATATTAGTTATAAATCTTGTTGAAGGATATTTGCAGGCATGTTTGTGTTTGCAAGTGTTCTTCCTCCATTGGGGAATCTCCCTTGGGTTTAGGATTTACCTAAAGAATTTTAGGAGTAAGGTTGTGGTGACATTGGTTATAACCCCTATCGTATGATTACCATCACTAGTACAAGGCATACTTAGTCTTCCTTGAAAGGAGTTCTAGTTTGAGCAGTAATATTTTCGGTGCTGTTGTCGGAGACTTCAAAGAAAAGTGATGACATTCTATTGAAGATGGATTCTTGGGTTGAATCATTTAGATACATAAAACATATACTGTGTGGTCCAGGTATAATTTTGTTTTGTACTTTGGTGAGATTTGTTGATCTAACTTGACATGTCTCTTTTGGAAACTCCAACTGAAGAAAATCAAAGAAGAAGTACCCTACAAGGACTAGGCCAATCCAAGAGGTAAGTATTTTTTTTTGACTTTGATATAATTTTTGTTAAAGGCTAACTTTACTGGTCCTATATAGAAACTCCACTGAAAAAAATAAAATAAAAGTGCAATTCATGGAAACCTCAGAAGATGATATGGCATCCTTTGATGAAGCATGGATGTATCATCACTGGTTTGATGCATTGGATTTATCATGCATTCTGGGATATCCACATCAGTTACATATTGATAATGACGGGAAAGTGTTATTTCCTAAGTTTTGTGAATATGCGTATGGAACATTAGTGCATCTCTTGATATTTAGGATATTTCTCAAGAAATCCAATGAGGATGTTAGAATCAATTTGTTTGTCCTATCTCTTGATTTTGACAATAATTAGGATGTCAAAGATTGGTATCAAGAGATCCCTCCTAAAGGGTTTCCCTCACTTGGGAATTTGATTGAGGCATCCATCCAAGAATGGGAACCTTTTATGGATGAATATGTATGGGAATGCTTGACTATGCATATGGAAAGAGCCAGGAGGACATATATGATGACTAATTGTGGTGAATAAATCAAAGAATACACTTTAGATATAGAGTTTGAAGACTTTGATCAGTCAAATGCTGCAAAATTGGAAGTGTGTTTCGCTCCTCTTGGTTTTTCAAAACTTACAGGGTATTTAGATGAGTTATTTGAGACATTTTGGTCATCTTTTCATGATTATGATGATGATGGCGAGAATTTTATGTTATTGGCTCCAGAACATGGTATCAAGGATGAATATGTCTACATGAGGTTATTCATCCTTCACTTGGAAGGAAAGGTCCATGCTTGGTTTGTAAGCCTAGCTAAAGGAAAAATATCTTCTTTTGCAGAATTGATAAAGACATTTTGTAGCTAATGGCATCCATAAGAATGTAGGATATTGATGCTTCATGTCAAGAAGGAAGAACACGTGGACCTTGTTGTGAAAGACCCAAAATATCCTAAAGCAATCCTTGTCAAAGAAATTGAGGATGAATATCTAGCCTCAAAAGGCTTGCTTTAAGTAACCATTGTTCAAAATCGTGTTCATAACATTCCCAACCTTATGTATGAAGATGAAGGTACTTATAAAGATGATGATGATGGAGCTCTTAGAAATGAATACCAAGAATCTCTAGTTGAGGAAATTAAGAACGCAAGGAAAGGGTGAGTTCTCCTTACCCTCATGATGAAGTTTCTTATGATATCTTAGGCCTCTTGGAGGAAAATAATAGGATCCTTGAATATGATGATTATTGGATGTTTTTGGGTCTACCAATCTATGATTCTCTGAGCAATCAGAGCAATCATTCATAAGATTCAATCCTCTAGCATGAAACCAGACCTTCCACTTGAAACATTTGTTAAGTTCTCTATCCTACACATTTAATCTACCCAGAATCACTCCAAGCCAGTGATAAGTTCAAGGACCTCACCTTTTACATCTTGGTGGAGAAGATTGCAGACAGAGAGAATGAAACAATAAAATAATAAAATAATATTAATATTAATTATTATTAATTAAAATACTATCTAAAGTCAATGGTCATGCCCTTTTACGTATACGTGCATGACAAACTTATATAAAGCCCAAACCTATGTAACTATTAATCATCCTATCTATCTATCATACATTACTTTTTTACTTTCTACTTAGCCATTTATGGCTTTCTTACGTTACTTGTACTGGTTATTCGATTATCGAGGAGCTTTGTTCCTTCGGTGGTATTAGAGCAAAGTTAAATTTCCTGAATCAGGCTTTTTACCCACTATATTATGGTTTCCCTAAAAAATAGGACATTGTCCAAAAAAGAAAAGAAAAAAGGAAAAGTTAAAAACAAAAAAAAGAGGTAAAGAAACGAAAAGATAAAAAAAAGTAAAAAAACAAAAGAAAAAGGCAAACCAACACATGGTTTTGCTTTCCAACTCCATTAAAAAAATTTCGCTGTATTCTTTCTTGGATTCCATTCTTATTCATCCCCATACTCCCACCTACCATCCCTTAGGTTAAAAAACCCTAACTTGTTTAAAAAAAAGATTAAATATATTAAAACAATATTAATTTATATTAGTTTTAATATTTCAATTTTGAAAAAAAAAACAAAAAAACTATATATTAAACTATTTATAGTTTATACGACATTATTATAATATTAATATTAATTAATCAATTAATAATTATTTTTGATTTTTTTGTTATTTTATTAAAATAATAATTATTTTTGGAAAAAGAACAAAAAAACAGTCAAAGAAAGTTCTTTGCAAGAGAGACATATTAGGAATTATTATACATTTTTTAACCACCCTTGATTATTATACATTTTTAATCCACCCTTGATTATAAATAAAATAACCAGTCGAAATACCCTTCCAAGGGAGAAAGTATCAAAAGAGGATGAGGATGAAGAATTTCAGAGGAAGGGGGGTTAGAAACAACTCAAGAAAAATATCATATATGAAGTGGTGGGAAGAATGGACATGAAGCAGATCAATATTGGGCTCCTTGGGAATCCATAAAAGGAATACATAACCAGAAAAAAAAAAAAGACAAATATAAGAGCCAAGAGGTTGATAAATCACTTGATTACGCTCATCGTATTGTTGTTCCTTGATGTGTCAACGAGTTACTCTATATCACTATCATTATTCTTCTATTTGTTTTACTATACCACACTATTACCATGACCTATTCCTTAATACTGGGTCAGGTATTTATAACTATGAAATTACAACTTTGATAGATGAGTAGGGTTGAATCCCTAAATCCTAGAGAAGAGAAGAGAGAAACTAGTGATCTTACAAGCATGAAAGAAAAATTGGAAGGGTAGAATTCACCATAAGGGTGTAAGCATACCTACCTACCCGAAAGAAATAAATCCCACCAACTATTCCATTTTGATTGAGGTTCTTGATAAGCCAAACACTCTACTTGCTGAAAAGGGAAGAAAATTAGTTAGGACTATTCATAGAACCAAATTAGATTATAAGTAAGTTAACCCTATATAATATGTTTGCCATAGTTTCATTTACAAAATCATGAGTAATCACATTGATGATTATATATTTACATAACATATGTGTGCTAGATCATGTGAGCATGTTATATAACACGATCATGTTATATAATGTACTTGTGTAATTTGAAATTTCAATTTAATGATGTGCGTTTGTATTTCACACTCATCATTTAAACAAAGTGTTCTCGCTTATGAGATACATTATGAACCTAGGTTATCCAATGTATTTTTATTATATTTACATTTTTCTTAATTAACATAGTGGTTTGCACTACATAAACAAAATCAAATTTGTGTTTTCTAAAACCCTACCAATATTTGTTGGCTTTGAAAATATTTTTGAATATATGATTTGTGAACCTAAGTGATATCCAATTCAGTTTCTTAGATTTGTGTTCTTGTTAACAAAAATAGTGGTTTGTGGTGCATAAGCCAAACTAAATTCATGCTTTCCAAATCTCTACCAATATTTATGGTTTTAATATTATCTATCAATCTCTATGCACTAAACAAAATAAATTTATTATTATAAGGCCATAAAATGCAACATTAACATTTGACATCATAAATTTAGGGATTTGGTGATTTTATCAATATAAAAATATAAAAACATCACTAAATTTTGTAAAAATAGTTGTGCACTAGTACAAATTGATCTTTACATATGTACAAATATTTATTGAGAAATTCCATTTTATTTTAATGTGTAGTACTAACATGAACACATGCATTATATTTTATAGAAAACTAAGATGGTATTGTTGAAAATAATTCAATTTGATATATTTATGCAAAATCTTCATCGACAACAATTATATACTTTACAAACTAATTTGATTTCCTATATTTCATGTTGTTACTTTGTGTTCAAATTCATTTTGTAGGTACCTCAAATCATCACTCCAAGTCAAGGAATTAATGTTTTCTAATACTTCTGTCGCCACTAATGTGTGATGAGAAACCATCATGATTGTGCATTAATAATATAACTGGTGTGTACGCTCCTCACCATTATCTATCTTAATTGTACTGTTCCAAAATATTTCTATTCCATCTATGTATCCTTCCTTTATATTTTGATGAAATTAAATCAAAATTATATTTAGATGTTAAAAATAATAATATTTTCATCTTAGTATTATTTTTCTAGAGGCATTTAATCCTCTTATATTCCATGATATGATTTTAAAGAACCTTAGGCATTTTGGAGAATAGCCTTTATTAGAGTCCATATATTCCCAAATTTATGAGTAGTTGTCCTTTTGACTTTAACGAATCCATTATAAAGGATATTCATAATACTTTCGACATTTACATAAAATAAATTTTGAGAGAGCTATAGCAGAATTATGTAGATATGCTTGTTTTTTTTTGTTGAGATCATAGATAAAGGCATTTTAGAAAAAAATGATTCTCAAATGGAAATTTTTTTAAATAAACCCATTTCTTGGATTATGAGAATACAACAATCTAGTTCAAGACATTTATATGATTCTTCTCCTAATGCATGAACTCATCCTTCAAAGAAAACAAAGGGCTAAATATAATTAAAAATTTAGACATTTATTCCAAATTAAGAAGAGGAAGAGGATGATGAAAATCAACAACCAAAAAAAGAAGTTCAGAAGGATTAGTATCACTTGTCCAAAAATGTCGATTGAGAAAACCTATCTCGACTTTAAAGATCAAGCAAAAGACATAGATACTTGGATTTCCTCATCGAAGATGGTAGTTGTACCTATCATTCCTCCCGAGGAAAAGAAGGAACTCCATGAAATTGAAACCTCTAATTACACTAAGGAATTTATCCCGTCTTTAATTCTTGCTTGCCCATCTTTTGAGTTATAAGTAGCCATTGTGGACTCTTTTTCATAGAGGTGGCACAAGGATAAAAACAAGGGACAAACTGGAAATATTGATGCTTATTTTTTAATGGATAAGGGAAATAAATGACATATATTAATTATGTAAGTTTGTTTGTGATTCTTTAACATTATATTTGTAATATGCCTTAAGTCTTTAAAAAAATGTGATTTTCATTATAAAATAGAATAGAAATTGTGATTATTTAAAAAAAAAAGTATTGTACTTTAATTTTCTACTTTTTAAAATATAAATAAATCAACTGTATTCTTTCTCTAATTTTTTTGAAAATTAATCTCCGAAAGCTCAAGTTTAATATTGCCTATCTCTAATTGTCCCAATTTCATGATAAGAAAAAATATTAGAAACCTTAGCATAACTTCACAATTTAATTTTACATGGATAAAAATTCGGTAAGCCAAATAGTTTTAAATAGTTCTGAGAGAGATTCACAACTTTGTGAATTTATATATTTAGAAACTAATATCTAAATATATAAAACTCATATCTAAAACTTAATAATGATGACTGTTTTAGTATGAACTTACATCTTGGATATTGAATTGGATTTATTTATATTATATTTATTTATTTATATATACTCTATTATTTTATTTTATTGTCTTTTGAAAATAGGTAGGAAATAAAATATCATTTATATGTTACTAAATATTAAACTTTAGCCATATATTACTAAACTTGGATGGAATAAAAACCATAAAGAAAGGTATTAAGTAATAAGTTCACGCTTGGTTCGAGGCTTATTCTCACCAAAGGTACAAAGTCATAGAGTTGATTTAGCTATATATGCATTGTGAACTTAGTGAAGTGGATAGGGAAATCCATTCCTTACTTGCATCAAACACTTTGGCAATCTTCTTAGTGGAGGATCTGGAATCTCTGAAAGCCCTAAGGGGAAAAAATGCAAAGCTTTTGGCTCATGAAATCACGACCTGGATGCTCAAGAGCAGGTAAAAGTGGGTTGAGTTGGGGGATGCGAATACAAAATACTTCCATTCGATTTCCTCAGCTAGAAGGAATCATAACTCCATTTGGGCCCTTAAAAATGAGGAAAACATGTGGGTGGAAGATGAGGCTAAGCTAAAGGAGATGGGTGTTAGACATTTCTCTGAGACCTTCAAGGATGACAAAAAATATAATATAGCTGATCAATTGTAGGTGATAAAACTCTTCCCCTCTTTCCTGACGATGAATGACTCTGTTTCTTTTTCTTCTTTGATCTCCCTCAGTGAAGTGGAATCTGCTCTAAAATATTTTAAAAAGGATAGAAGCCCTGGTCCGGATGGCTGGCCAGTAGAATTTTTCCTAGGGTTTTTTGATCTTGTGGGGGGAGATCTTCTTGCTGCTGCTGAACTTTCTAGGTCGGAGGGTAGGATGGACTATGCCATGAACTTTACATTTATCTCTCTAATCCCCCAAAAAGATAAGCCTCTTTCCTTCCTGGACTTTAGACCTATCTCTCTCCGTAACCTTATCTACAAGCTTATTGCCAAAATTGATGCTCTAAGACTTATGCCGTTCCTTGATAAAGCCATCTCGCCTAAGCAATTTGGTTTTTTAAGATAGAGGCAGATTGCGGAACCCATTGGTATCACCGAGGAATCCCTCCACACCCTCAAGACAAAAAAAAATTGTGCCCTGGTTTTGAAGCTCGATCTTGAAAAAGCATTTGACAAGGTCAACTAGACCTACTTGAGACTCATCCTCCTTCAGGTTGGGGTCCCTCTAGGAGGTGTTAATTGGATAATGGGATGTGTATCCACGGTAAAATTTGCTATTTTGGTAAATAGTACTCCTACAAGCTTCTTTACAGCCTCAAGAGGTATCAGGCAAGGCTGTCCTTTATCCCTTCTGTTGTTTATTTTGGTCATTGAAGGGCTCAGTCTCCTAATTAAAGATGCAAAGGCCAAAGGTAAGATCCGGGGCATAAAGATATCAAACTCTTTATATTTGACCCATCTACTCTTTGTAGATGATGTCATTTTGTTTGGTAAGGGAACTGTGATGGAATGGATGGCTTTTGATGTATTGCTGGAAAGTTTTTGTTCTACATCTGGTATGAGCATTAGTATGAATAAGTCGGGTTTTTTATTCAATGAACTGGATCTGGGGATTTTACGTGATATACAACGCATCTTTCCCTTCAAAGCTGATCCCATCCAGTAGGGTTTTAAGTACTTAGGATTTTTTTATCAAACCTCTTGGTTATCAAGCTAAGGATTGGCACTAACTGGTTGAAAAATTTGAAAAAAGGATCCACCTCTGGTAAAATAAGCTCCTCTCACTCAGAGGAAGACTGGTACTCATTCGGGCAGTTCTATCTAGCCTACCTGTTTACTGGTTTACCCCGATCCCACTCCCCAAGTCTATCTTAAACAAGCTTAGAAAATTAAAATTTTCTTTTCTATGGGGATCCAAGGGGGAAAGCAACCGGTTTCATCTCATGGATTGGCAATATTTGTCTAAACCTCTTGACCATGGTGGTTGGGGGATAAGAAACTTGGATTGGTTCAGTGTGTCACTCAGATTAAAAACTTTCTGGATGGTCCTTAATGGGAAAGGCCTATGGTCCTAGGTGATTACCATGGAATACTTGAAGAATTCAACTGTGGAAATTTGGCTCAGATCCAAATGTTTCGCTGTCAGTGGTCCCTCAGTTATTTGGAATGGGTTTCTTCATACACTCACGTGGCTGGGAATATCACTCGCATGGAAGGTTGGTAATGGCAGTAATATTCAGGTGGGTATTGACCCAATCATTGGCACTTGATTGACTCCATTTCTTCCCCAGGATCTTATTGTCTTTTTACAGGATTTTGGAATCACAATGCTGCAGCATGCACGAAATCTGTTTTCGGCTCCATCGAATTATTGGATATCTTCGAAGGATCTAAATTTGGGGGGTGGCTGGGCACATTACTGGAATGAATTTGTTGCAGGCTTGGAGTACGGGGGTATCCGATTAAAAGAAGATGCCGACAAGCTCCTTTGGACTGTCAATAAAAAGGATGGGAACATTACTGTTGCCCTAGCATATGAGCAGATGATCAGTGCGATGCTATCTCCAGTCAAGGACTCTTTCGCTAAACGCCTTTGGAAATGCATTTTCCCTTGGAAAATTAAATGCTTTATATGGCTGTTAATCAATGGTAAAATCCCTACATGGGACAACCTAATGAAAAGAGGTTGGTCAGGTCCGAGCATCTGTGGGTTATGCAGGGTAGGTGAAGACACGATAAATCATGTTTTTGTTGATTGCTTATTCAATGTTTCAATCTTCTCCAGATACTGTAATCTCTTCAATTGTGATATGCTGATGAATGGTTTGTCCCTGAGGGAAAGTATAGTGCTCTGGTTCACCTCACAAACCTATCACGCGGCCCACGGCTATTTACCTTTTTTGTGTACTGGTGTATATGGCTTGGTAGGAACAAAGCTCTCTTTGAAAACAAGCAAGTCAGGATTTTGGATACTATACGCCATATTGATTTCTTTCTGCACTACTTTCCGGTTCCTGGGAGAAAGTATAGATCAAGGAACATTGGACCTGCCCTTGTTATGTGTTTTCCGTGTGGGTTCTTCGATGGTGCAGCTGCTAATTCAAAAGGTGGGGAAGGAGATTGTGTTGCTATCAGTAACTTTCA
This sequence comes from Pseudotsuga menziesii, assembly GCA_001517045.1. NCBI lineage: Eukaryota > Viridiplantae > Streptophyta > Pinopsida > Pinales > Pinaceae > Pseudotsuga > Pseudotsuga menziesii. Next base: position 180,326 of record LPNX010444729.1, read on the forward strand.
TGTGCTCACCTTCAAGTTGGGATGTGGTCCATCTACCAATACCAGGGCAGAGCTTATGGCCCTTTGGACCCTCATTATGGTTGCCAAAATGATGGGTTTGCCTCTAAAGAAAATATATGGTGACCCTATGGTCATCATAAATTGGGCCTATGGTAAATCTAATCTCTCTGTCATTGAACTTTCACATTGGTGTACTGAAGTCAGTGCCCTGATCCAAGATTCAGCAGAGCGACATTAGTCACGTATTCAGGGAGCACAACTAGAGAGCGGATTGCTTATCCAAAGATGCTTTACTTTTGGAACCCGGTCATTGTGCTTTCTCAGAATTTTATAACAAAACTTCGTGTTCGAGTGGTTTAATGAAGCTATTTTGAGAGCTAGTGCTGGAGCTTTTGTCTCCCCTTATTATTATGAGCATTGATATTTTGGGCTTTTTTTTTGCCTTTATTACTTCATGATTCAGATGGGTACCATCTTTGGATCAGCAATCCGGGCTCTCCTTGTGCTTCAGAATTAGTTGATCTCCATGTCTATCAGTTGACCTCTTGGATCTGTGGGGTCTTTTGACTCTTCTACAACATCTTTTTGTGGCTGTATATAGCTCTGATTTGAGATCTAGACTGTATTTTTGCAGCTCTGTTTTGCAATTGCCTCAGTGGATGGCACTTTAGATGCCCTTTGATTCTATAAGAATAACAAGGACAAGTTTTTTTCTTCTGAAAAAAAGAAGTCATAGAGTTGATTTGGCTTTAAGCTCAATCTCAGCAAAGGTGCATAGGCACAAAGCTGGATGTCGAAGGAGAAGGTGGATTCCATCAATAAAGGTACAAATGCACAAAGTTGACTTGGTTTCAGGTTTAGGCTCAACAAAGGTGTGTAGGCATAAAGTTGGATGTCTTTTCCATATGTAGTATATTAATTTTCTAATTAAAGTTTTTTATTACAAAGATCATTAGTTTCACAGACGATAATTCTTTGGCCATTGTGTTCTTGGAGTTTTTTATCCATATGCGCAAGGGGTTCCTCTTTAATTGAGCTTTCTCTCCATTCAAATCTATTTTTTGGTTTTAAAATTTAAGGTTTTTATTCACATTATATTTTTCCAATTAAAAAAAATATTTCATTTTTTATACTTATTTATATTATTATTAAAGGCATGAACTTAAGTTAGAAGGTCTTTATCAACATGCACAAGGAGTTTTCTCTTTACTTGACCTTTCTCAATTTGAGCATGAATATATTTTGTTGTTTTGAATTTTTAAGATTTTTATTCTCATTATATTTGTTTTTAAATTAATAACATTATGTAACATTGTTTAGTATTTAAATTAGTGTACTTATTTAAATTAATCATAGGAACATGAAATCTTGATAGCATGGTTGGTTTTGATAGGCATGTTTTTGCATGGTGACCCAAATTCAAAATTTGTATGGTAGTCGAGAAACAATCAAAACAAATTAAAACTATGGACTAAGTTGCATGCAACTTTTGTTATTTTATTTATAGTTATAGAGGATAAATCATGCAAAATCGCTTCCATGGAAACTTATCATCGTTAGTATGGTGCTACAAAGCATTGAATACTATATATTGTATTGATTAGTATTTAAATCAAACAGTGCACACCCTATGTTGCAGAGCATTCAATGCCCAGATGATTAGACACGATCATTCCCAAAATTTGTTTTGTTTTGCATAGATAGCCAACAATGTGAGTTTTAGCCTCATTGACGCCATTCCATGGACGAACTAGTTGAAGTCATGTAATGTCCACTCTTTAACATCATTTCAACTACTTGTCATGTCATAGACATCATGCCAACAAACATGCTAAACTCATTGACGTCATGTCATGCAATGCCAAAGAATCTGAATGTGGTTAATGTGTGTGCCTCCTATCAATAGTGAGCTATGAAAAATGAAGGTCTCATCTACAACAACCAACGGTATTCCATGTTGTCCAAGATTTGAAAAATGATGGGTACTGCTTGAAAAGTAATATAAGATTTGATATGATGTCTTTTGTTTTGATGAAGATCTTGCATGAACTGTGTATCTATCATCATATATCACCATATATTTGCATGTGACTTGCACTTAGGGTTTTAATTTGACATTTAAAATGCCCATCATGGACTATTTTGAACGTGTAATACGACCCAATTTTTTTAAAATCCATCATCTTTGATGACCAACTTACTTAGAGAAATGTAATTTTGACTTTTGATACAAGTTGTAAAATGTCATGATACAAGCGGTAAATGTTGGCTATAGTATATATTTCTCCATGGAAATATTTGTTTGAATTCGACAATCTCATGTATGGTTTACATATTCACAACATGGTTAAAGAAAGTAATTCCTAATAGGATATTCTCAATAGAAGGCACTCACTCACTAAGCCACTTTCCAATTTAAAGACTTATCCCAATCCTACATATATGGAAATCACATAATCATGTATACATAATCCATATTTAAGACACAAAGGAATATAAAAGGATTAAGACTTATAGTCTTCCTAATACAACATAAAAACTATCCACCTTATTGCAGAGCATGGTTTGCAGGTTGGTGTCTATGTCGTTGGATCCAATAGGGCATACACCACCCCAAGTAACATTCAATGAAGCATTGTTGGGTGGACAATGTTATCCCCATTACAATATATTAGGATAAAATGAATATATTAGTAGGGATTCGATAATATTGAAGTTACAAAGGAGAAGACGGTTGTGGTAGGATGTGTAGTAAATATCCTTTAGTAGATTGAGATCATATAGGCATTCATAAATCAAATATGAAAGCATATTTCTCCATACTGAGATTTTGCTTGTTTATTTCAATAAGAGGGAAACCTCAAACAATGAGGAAAATCTAAGTGGGGGCAAGGTCGTGGTTTTGTTATACCCTCCAGCTGGATATCTTAAGGAGAATTCAACCTTGTATTGACTATGATATGAGTTGATGAGAGAAACTTGAGACAAGTCAATTTCAAGTAAAGGGGAGACAACAAATAATGAGGAAATAATGATGTGGTTTTTTATTTCCTCTAGTTGGAGTTTAAAGTTTAAGAAGTTCAACCATGTATTAACTATCACATGAGTTGATAAGAGAGAATTGAGACAATTTTAACTTATTATTTTTAACTATCACGCACGTGTACTCTATTCTTCCTCTTTTTTTTCTATGGATTGTTCTTCCTTTTTTTTCCCGGGACGACAAGAATGAATTTTCATGAGGGACATGAATTTTGGGTGAAGTAATTTGAATGCAGAGCCTGTCATGCCCATCGCACATGATTCATTCACTACTAAGTTTATATCTCAGCTACTTTCTTATAGGCAGAATTAAAGAACAGTTAAAGGAGTTTATTGGGCTAGCTACCTACCATTTATGGCACATGGTTTCTCAAGGTGATACTTGGCAATAATGAATTGAATGTGACAACCCCCTCACAATATCTTGGGTGAATACACGAGTCCCCGATCTTTCAACGTTTTGGATTTAGCCTTGGCTAGTTGAAGTTTTTTCATTAACATTTAAGAAATATATATATATATATACAACACGTTTTACCACAAGGGAACTCATAGCCATATGCATAATTACATTGATCTATTGGGGGTTTTAAGACAAGGGTGTTACATTCCCCTCCCGCCACCCCAAAATATATATTGTCCTCAATGTTTACAACATTTAATATTTACAACAAAAATTTCAAAATATTTTTACATAATATTGCCTTCAAAATATATGGACATACTCTTTCCGCATATTATCTTCTATCTCCCAGTTCGCTTCTTCAGGGCTATAAGAGGTGAATTGGACCTTTACTTATCCTACAGCCTTGGTTCAGAGAGTCTTGGTTCTTTTGTCTAATATACAGATTGGATGAACTTGGATTTCCCCGTCGGGTTCCACTTGTATCATAGACCAATGAATTATTTGATTAGGATCATGAACACACTTATTCAATAAGAAAACATGAAAAACACCGTGTATTTTAATTGTGGGTGTAAAATCTAGTTCATAGGCCACTGGTTTGAATATGGTCAAGACTTCAAATGGTCCACATAATTTGGCATCCAAATTCTTGTAGTTACCCAAGTGTAATGAACTTTTCATTCCTTTAACATTCAAGAATACTCTATCCCCACTTGTAATTATTTATGCATTATTTTCTTATTTGCATAACTCTTATGCCTGTCTTGGGCAACCTTCAAATTCTGCTTTATCTTGGTTACCTTTTGTTCTATATCTTGAAGCATCTCCAACACTACAATTAGCCTATCCATAGGCTTGTACCAACCATAGGTACATTACACTTTCTACCATAAAGTGCTTCAAATGGACTCATTTGCAAAGAGGCATGGTAAGCATTATTATAAGAAAATTCCACTAAATATAGATAGTCTTCCCATTTATTGGGCTTATCCATCATATACATTTAGAGAAAGTCCTTTATGACTTGATTTACCATCTCAATATGCCCATATGTATGTGGATGATATGTTGTACTAAGGTTAATCTTAGCCCACAATTCTTTTAACCCCCCTCTCCCCCCGAGAAAAAAAGGTTCAAAGTGAAATTTGGATCCCAATCTGAAACTATGGTCTTAGGAATGCCATGAAACTTGGAAATTTCCTTGATGCAAACTTCTGCAATCTTAGCTGCTTTAAAAGTGGATTGTATAGGTACAAAGTGGGATAATTTTTTCAACTTGTCCACCAATACCATTATGGAATCATGTTGCTTATGTGTCCTTGGAATTTTGGTAATGAAATCAATGGTCACTACATCCCACTTCCATTTTGATATAGGCAATGGATGGAGTAGACCAACAAGATGTTTATGTTCTGCTTTTACTCTTTGACATTCTAAACATTGAGAAATGTACCCGACCACATTTTTCTTCATTCTTGGCCAATAATATTTTTCCTTAACAACTGTTAAAGTCTTATGGTAACCAAGGCGACCTACATAAGGAACATTATGCATCTCTTGAAGTATAATTTTCTTCAATTCACCTTTAGCTAGTACATAAATTTTGCCTTTGAATTTAAGAATTCCATCCTCAGTCAAAGCATAATTAGAAATTTTCAAGGGTCTATGGCATGAATTCAATGCTTCCATAACATGTAGATAGTGATTATCTACCTTTAAGATTCATGCAACTTGAATTTTAGATTTTATTTCCAGTCATTGATGGCTGGAACTTGCATTAGCTTATTTCTTCTAGTGAGGGCATTAGCCACACGGTTCTCCTTTCCTTTTATATATTTGATGTCGAAATTGAACCCACTCAAGAATTCAATCCACTTGGATTGTTTTTTGTTTTTCAAATAAATACTTAATGCTGTGATGATTAATCCTCAATTCAAATTGGCTCACGAAGAGACAATACCTCCACATCTAGAGTGCATGAACTATGGTAGCTAACTCCAAGCCACGACTAGCATATTTCTTCTCATGGTCCTTCAATTTCCATGATTAATAACAAATCACATGCCCATATTGCATCAAAACCCCACCGAGTCCTTCCAATGACGCATCGGTACACACCACATACTCCTTCTCCGGAGCTGGAAGTTTCAACGTTTAAGCACAAGTGAACAACTCTTTCAAGGGTCTGAATCTTTCTTCAAATTTCTGGTTCCAAATTAATTTCACATTCTTCTTTTGTAATGAGTTAATTGGATGTGAAATCTGAGAAAAATTCTCTATTAATATTGAATGCGTATCGGTACACAAAAAGTTTGTCAATTTCATATGCAATTCCTTCTATTGCAAGGTGCTCATCCTGTAAGGGGGTTTAGACACTGGTACCACTCTAGGTACCAAGTATATTATGAAATCAATGTCACACTTTGGAGGCAACCCAGACACCTCCTGGAACACGTCCTCAAATTTTTTGATTACCTGAATTTCCTTTGTGTACGGATTTGTCTCTATTAGAAATTCCTTCATGAAATTAACATAAATATGGAAACCCTTCATGATATACTTTTTCACTTGCATAGTTGATATTTTCCTTATTGAAATCGGTTTGGGAATCCTTATCACTTGCATGGATTTATCCCTTTGTCCAGGCATGTGACGATCTTTCCTCAACAGTCAAGAATCACATGGTGTGACTCCAGCCAATCCATTCCAAGAAAGACGTCGTATGAGCCCAGAGGAAGCACAACCAACTCAGACTTGGTATGAAATTTATTCATTGTAAATGAACAATCTTTAACCATATATGTGATTTTTATTTTTATTCATGTAGCTAGCTGCATCAATATGTGCTTGGGTAGATTACCATTCACTAGCTTTAATCTTTCAACCAAATTAGCTTTTATATAATTGAATGAAGCTTCATAATCAATCAAAATTGAGACTGGTAAATTGATCACTTTACCTTCAATTTCAATCATCAATTATTGTTGGTTTGCTTGGAAATTTTCCAATGCTGGATAGATTTGTGGAATGATTCTAGCAACATCCCCAACTATGGTTGCATCCTTTTACATGATACACTTTCATCCCTTCTCTTCTTTTTAGGACAATTGTTGAGATAATGGTCACCTCCACACTTCCATGACTTTATTGACCCTAGTTTCCTCTATCTTGCATGTTCATTATTCCTTGATGCATCTTTTCAAATGGGCTACCTGAAATTGTTAAATTAATCTTGTTTAACCTCAAAGGGCCTAAATCCCTTTTTTCCTCTGCTTTTGCTTCATCTTCAGCTTACCTTTCAAATTCTTATGTAGGTCCTTCCTATTATTGCCTTGCTCATATAGGAATTTATCCTTCCTTATGCATTCTTTCAAGGTATGAGGATCATCATAAGTTATTCTATCCCGACAAAATGTTGGTAACCCACTAAGAAAATGGTAGATCTTCACCTTTTCCTCTTCAATGAAATCTACATAACTTGACAATTCTAGGAAGCTTTTCTCATATTCCTCCATTGTCATACTTCCTAGTCCGGGTTCTAAGAACTCGAGCATATTCTTGTCATAATATTGATGTGACATGTATTCCTGCTTGAAATACCCTTGGAATCTTCTCAAGGAAATTTCCTTTTCGTTCAAATGTTCTATTTGTTTTCCTTGTTGCCACCATCAGTAGGAATTTCCCTGGAGGTTATAGATGGAAATGCTAACTTCTTGGTTGTCTAATAATAATGCACCTGCAAATACTTTTGTATATCTAAGAGCCAAAGGGTTGGAACCTTAGCTCTGATACCACACTGTGACACACCCACATTGTTACCTAAATACTAATATATGAAACAATAGCTTAATCACACACACATATCATTAAATGAGCTCTGTAATTACAAAATAATTTAATTCAAACATATAGACAACAAAAAATGAGACACGACAACTTAAACAATGAAAGCATAAGGATTTACAGGGTTAAACATCTTAACATGATCCAAAATTTTATTAATCAATCGATAAACAATGTTAAACAAAACCTCCAATGAGTTAATCCACCTCTTGGACTTAAAAAACTGATTTCAATTTTACATTATCGATCCCAATGTTGACAGTAAGAACTCGACAACACAACAAAACACAATGACCATCTTAACTTCTGATTTCTGCAGTTGGGAGTCGACAATCTGGAGTCTACACGATAGTAATGAATATGACCATTACACTCCTAACTTTTGATTCTCAACGTAGATACGTCAGAAGTAGGAAGTCAGCACCAACAAATAAACATAACCAATTTCACTCTTGACTCCTGATTGCCGATATCGGCATGTCAAAATTTGGGAGTTCACACCAACATTCAAACATGAAAAATTATGCTCTTGACTTCCGCTTCCTAATGTCGGCACGTCGAAAGTCAGGATTCAGCACAATCTAATGAAAAACAAAATAAGCACTCATGACTTTTGAATTCCAAGGTTAGGACATTGGGAGTCGGGAGTCGACACCAACATTCAAACATGAAAAATTGTGTTCCCAACTTTCAATTCCCAATGTTGACATGTTGAAATTCGAGAGTTGACACCAACATTCAAACATGAAAAATTACACCCGATTTTTTATTCCCTATGTTAGCATGTCGGAAGTCGAAAGTCAGCACCAACATTCAAACATGAAAATTACACTCCCAACTTTCGATTCTTGACATCACCATGTTGAAAGTCGAGAGTTGGCGTCAGCTTATTGGAGGTGTAATTCATGGTCGATATCACTCATTAGCGTGGGAATCAATAGTTGCAATTACTCTAGTTTCATAGGGAAACTTAGCCATTTTATTAAATGACTAAGGAACACGATAACTCACGATCTAACCAGGTAGACGGATAAGGATTTCCGTCATGATTTGGAGAAGAAATATTTCGCACATAGCACGCATCCAACCACTCCAATTTACCACAAAAACATGGAATATAAGGAAATTCGCCAAATGTTGAATGACAAAAAACACAGGCTCCCCGCCATTAACTAAAATCAGGCAATCCCAACATACTTATCCACATGGATGACAATAATGCAAGGGAAAACCCACAAGATATCATAGTATTAAATTGCATCCAATAACATGCTCAAAATAGATTTTACATTATCCATACATCAACAAGACATAAATCCATTTCATGCCAACTGTCCTATCTTATTTAGCAAGAAATAGGACCTAAAAGTAAATATCTACTTGTTTTTCCTTCTCTGCAGTACTATTTATAGTATTTGGAACTATTGACCTAGTTTCCAGAGTCCATTTAAGGCATAGTTCATTCATCAGGAAAACAAAATAACAGCCTTTGGAACCTATTGGAAATTCTACCAATGTTCATTTAAGGCAGACTAAACACTTAACCATATACATACAAAACCAATCAACAACCTTTGGAACCTATTGGCTATTCTGCCAATGTCCATCTAAGGTTGAATTCACATGAACATGCATACAATTACTCATATTCCAAGCATATGCACAAGTACTAATCCAATAACATAAGATTTATTCCAGTAATTGAAGTTCTTGACATAAACATGCATACAAGACAATGCATAACATGACTATGTCATAATCCATAAATATTCATTTATACTTCATAATTGACAACAAGGTCATAAAATTATATGAAGATTTAATTTCCTAGCAACTGGCTTCATGGAAACCATGCTCAACCAAAGCGTAGGTAGTTATACTCATAAATGTTTCAGCAGAACACCACCCCTGAGCTGAGACTCATGAGTTCACCACTATACATCTCTTAGGGTTAATTGGATGTGAAATCCGAGAAAAAGTCTCTATAGATATTGAATGTGTACCAATGCATATAAATCTATAAATCTTGGATGTGAAATTCAAGAAAAAGTCTGCAAAGTCCTTCCCATGAATGATCCAACCTCTGTCACATTTCTGGGAGCAGTCCACTCTTGAATTTCTTTTATGTTAGTAGGGTCCATTTCTACACCTTCCTCCAAGATGATGTGACCAAAATATGACATATGCTTCTAATGGAAGGAACACTTGCTAAACTTAGCATACAATTTGTTCTCCCTTAGAATTTGCAGAGTAATCCTGAGATGCTCCTCATGCTCTTCTTCAAACTTGGATTAAACCAAAATGTCATTTAAGAAGACTATGATTAATTTATCCAAAAAATATTCGAACACACCGTTCATCAAGCACATAAAATTTGTTGGGGAATTTTTTAACCCGAAGGGTACCATAGTGTATTCATAGTTCCCATACTTGGTCTTGAAAGTAGTCTTGTTGATGTCTTCATCCTTTATGTGCACTTGGTGGTACCCAGATCTCAAATTGATCTTTGAAAATACCATTTCACCTCTCAACTAATCAAAGAGGTCATCAATCCTTGTCAATGGATACATGTTATTGATTGTGGGTTTATTTAACTGATAGTGATCCACACAAAGTCTCAACGTGCCATATTTTTTACTCACAAATAGTACTAGAGATCCCCAGGGTGAAACCCTTTTCTAGCAAGTCTGCCAATTTCATATGCAATTCGTTCTATTGCGGGGTGCTCATCCTGTAAGGAGATTTAGACACTAGTACCACTCTAGGTACCAAGTCTTTCAACAAAACACCACCCATGAGCTGAGACTCATGCGTTTACCACTGTACATATCTCAGGGGTTTAGGGTCTCTATATCTCGCACTTGATAATAAGGATTTACAGGTTTCTAAACAAATCCATGTCGATCTGTGCCATTCACTTCCTTATTTTCATTCTACTAGCACAACAATGAGATCCACCATTGTCCTTTGTTCTTAGAATCCCACTAAGTCAATTTCATGTACATTTCCATTTCATTGGATCAGGTACCAGAGGCCACCATGGAAAATATCACAACAACGAAAATGAATTGTAGAATCTAGTTTGGGCACTCTAGTTTCACATGATCCCAAATACCACTACACACTGAAAAAAGGGATAGATTCACTTATGGTTCTAGACGTTGTCTCCATCCAACCATGGTCTCCCTCAATGGATAGGAGATTATTTTTCTCATAACCATATGCATAATTACATTTATCAATTTGGGGTTTAAATCTAGGGGCATTACAAGTATCCCCAAGATACACATTGTTATAGCCAAATGCGTCACTTCTTCGTTTGTGACGACACTTCCATGTTTTGGTCGCATGACGACATTTCATGAAGTTATTGTTGCTCAACCAAAGGACATTTAAGGAAGGAAGAGACATATTTGGGACCTCAGTAGGATGGCCTTACTTCATTCATGATTCAATCAACAATTAGGAATCTTATGAACACAAGTTGGAGCCCTCAAAACACCTAAAAAAGCCCTAAAAATGGCATTTTTCTTGAAAAATGCCCCTTGCACTTGGTCCACTAGCGTTTTTCCCTTGCACATGCATGTTTCTAGTGCTCCACTAGTGTGTGACACACTATTTTCCCTTGTTCCACTAGCGTATACCTCAAATACACACACGCACACACGCACGCACACTCACTCACTCACTCACTCTCACTCACACACACACACACAATCTCGAAAAACGGGTGGTTTGGGTGGTTTTCGAACCATCTCCTCGGTTTTAGCTACTTCCTCCTTGACCCTTTCTTCTTCATTTGGTATATAGGAGAGAGAGAGGGGGATATGAAGGGAGATTATCCCATTGTAATGTTATGCTGGAAATTTTTTGACTCTCATCCCCTTAACTTGTGCCCTAGTTTCCATCTACCCCTAAATCCCTGCTTGGAGGTTGGGATTCTTGTAGGAGGGAATTAGGATATTCAGAATTGAAGGTTTCATGAGGTTCCTTGATTGAAATAAGATATTATGTACTTGTTTCATTCATTAATAAAATATTATGCCTTCTTCCCTTTCCAAATCACTATGTACAAGTACATATTAGTTTTGATTACTTATTGGTGTTTATGAGATCAATATTATACATTCTTTTGAATATCAATCTATTATATGTAGTCAAATTGGTTGAGGAAGGTTTTGAAGTGGTGTTGTAGGTTCCTTGATTGGAAATCAAGAAGAGGACTCAAAGAGAGGATTGGATCAACCTTCTATTTTTCCAGTATATTTGAAGGTCCGAGTCTGAATTCAAGTTAGGAACAGTCATTGAGTCTTATTAGACACTTTCCTTGTCATTTTGGGATTTGGATTCACATTTTTTTGGAACTTTCAATACCCACATGCTTGTGCTAGAATATATAGTTGTGTGTCTGATAGGTACATGCAGGTGGATGCTCTTCTCACTAGCGTGTCATAAGCTATTGCACATGTTTTTCATAAGCTAGCGTGTTATAAGTGAGTTTTTCACTTTCAGGGCTATTTTAGAGACGTTGGTTGCATTTTTTTAGTCCATGTTGTTCCTAGATTTGTGTAGGACCCCTTGGAAGCAGTGTCTTATCTTGTGATTGATCTTAATTTGACGTTTAGGATTTTTTTGAAGCAATTTGGGATTGTTGATGAAGTTTGTACTTAATCTCCATACTTGGGATGCCTTTGGTTTAAATGGTACTTTGATCAACCTCTGTCAGTACATATAGACTGTTTGTGAGTCATCTGAACTCTTGAAAGGTCTTATTTTGATCCTTTTCTTGCACACTCTTATTGGTCATGGTGTTTATACCAAGCTGGTTAACTTGAATTCTTGTTTCAAGTTTTTTGTCCAAGTAGGGTGTTATCAGTCCTTTAGCTAGTATAGGGTCCTAGTCTTGTATGTTTAGTGCAAATATTTAAATCACTTTGCTTTCATATCAGATTGATCTTACTTGTTTGCAATTAGTTTATTCATTTCATTCTAAAAGAAAAAATTAAAAAACAAGTTGTTTCTTTTGCAAGCATCTTAGGATAGTATCGTAGGCATAGTTGCATATGCATATGCATCTTTCCATTTTTCTAAAGAAAAAATAAAATCTTGCATTTGTGGCCTGCATTGTCATTTTTTGAAAAGAAAAGAAGCGAAAACATTACACTTTGAATTTCAATTTTCTGCATTTGTCATGTGGTTCACATTATTTGAGTCAAAACATCACTAGTTTCATGACCATTATCCCTGGATTAATCACAACCTACAAAAAAGGAACGCTAATCTTAAAATATATTAGCAACTTTTCTTTTCTAGGGACAACCACCTACTAGATTAGGCTAGTGCTTTGGATTAGGATTTGGATTTAAACTATCCAAAGCATTTAAACTCAGATGTAGTGGCCAAGCTTTAGGAAATCCAAGTTTGTAAAAGGTGTATTGGAAATATCCTCTTACAAGGGAGTCAAGCATGAGGTTGTGTGAGGTTGAGTAGAGGATATACCCCTCCAACATTCAACTGAGCATACACTAGAGTTGGTGCATGTTGGAGGACTTACTCATCACCACCCTTTGGCCTCTTGTGGTTCCAGTGTTGTTTAAGTTTCAGGATTAGTTACCCTTCCCATGCGTATCAACTAGATCGATGACTGTACCTTCGGTCCCTCTTTGTAAGCATGGTATCCTTAGTATCTTTACCTTAGGTCTCTTACATAGGTGATAGTGGAGGGTTATTTCCACTTTATCTGGGACAAATGAGAAAGGAAAACCCTTACATTCTATTTGGGAAAGTGGTTTGGTGATTCAAGTGCTTAGAACCAAGGAGGTGTATTGAGGACCCTGGGTAATTATTCTTCATCCTTCACCGGTTTGTTCTAGGCCCTGATCATCCTAGACTTTCCTTTGGAAGGAATCTTTGTTTTATTGATTTGGAGACTTAGTACTATTTCTAGTAGTGTTCTCTTTGTGTTGTTTGTTTTCAGTCGGCCTCATATATTTCTTTCTTGTTGAGTCAAAAACTATGACCAATATTTCTATGGACACCAACCAAGGGACCCATATTCAAGGGGATTATTTTTATTTCCATTTTCTAGGAACATTGGTGTTCCCTTGATTTCCACTTTGAATCTTCCTAGATTCACCCTTGGGTTGCTGGTTTGATTGTTTTCCACTTATACCATCCTGAATGCTCCTAATGTTTCTCAAGTAAGTGCTTTATATCAAGGCCATCAAAACCTTCTCCCCTCTTCACTAGTAGCATATTCTCCTCCTCCTTCCACCTCATGTGGTGAAAGTCTTAATACTAGTAACCAACAATTTAAAATGAATAGAAGGAGGAAAAATAAGAAGAAGATGCAAGAGCAAGGGACCAGTCACCTAGCCTTTGGAAGTCATGCCAGGGGTATCCACCCATCCTTTAGAATTCATGCTGGGGGAATCCACCCAGACTTTGGAGATCACGCTGGGGGGAAAAAATTAGCCACTACAAGTCATGTTTACCTTATTGAGAAACTCAAATGTATAAGACACACGCATAAGTTCCCTTGTAATATTTACAAGGGAGATCACCTTAATCACATGTGCCTTTCTATTGTGGAAGTACAAGGAGTATGGTCCAAATATCAAGGATATTCTGCCCTTGAACAACCTGTGATTTCTCAACAACTTATTCAACCTTTAGTTGACGACGTGGTTGAACCAATGCAATCTTTGGTCAATTTTGGTCTTCCTTTGGAGAGTGATTTTTCTGCTAGTCATGTTTTCTTCACTACTGGTTCAGAACTTTTTGGACAAGAGGGTACTCACTTCACTTTAGATGAATTCCCGCCAAGCCCTCAGATTTATTCCTTTGATTGGAATATTCTAGTTGAGCCATTCCTTCCTTCCGTTGCTCCTTTTCAAATAAAGGTTCAAGTTAACCACTACACAGTTGCTCGTTGTATTGTAGATGAAGGAGCCTCTATTAGTATTTTATCTGCACATGCTTGGAGCGGTATGGGATCTCCTAATCTCATGATGACTATTAATCAACCACTGACTTTTGAAAGAAGACCTTGTAAAATTTTGGGAGTTCTTTCTCAATCACCTATTACTTTAGGTGGGAAGAGTGTCTTAGTTGACTTTATGGTTATGGAGGACTCCTTGGAATTCAATATACTCCTTGGGTGTGATTACGTATATGTTATGAATGTTGTGGTGTCTAGACTCTTTCACGTGATGTATTTTCCTCACAATGGAAGAATTGTCACTATTGATCATTTGGATTTTTTGGATCCCTCTCATTACCTGACTTTAGACCAAGTCTATCCTTTGTCAATTCACAGGTTTCGGTAGACACTACCCCACCACGGGTGAATTATGTGGCCTCATATACCTCATGTCAAATTTCTACTGAGAAGAAGCCTACGCACTCATGATTACCTTCTTGGGATTTGGTCCCGAAATTTGACCAGGTGATCAATTCAATGAGGGCATTAGAGCCCTCTCTCCACCCTAATGATCCAACTGAATGTTTAGACATGAGTTCTATATTGGATGGTATACTTCCTTCAAATGATGTTTTCCTATAGTCTATGATACAATCTGACATTCTCTTGGATGTTAACCTAGTTGCAGTTAGATCCAACCCTGATTTTCCTTTTGAGTCTGATCCTACTGATGATTAATCCTCAAACGTTGGTACTTTTGAGTCTTTGGACTCTCCCATCGAGCAAAACGTTGGTGATCCTCATGAGTTCAATTCCATTTTTAGAAATTTCGAATCCCACGATGTTGAGCCTATTCTTGCAGACTCGAAAACCTCTTCCAACTTTGGTCTTCCTTTTGAGTTTGATCTTGTTGACTGTAAATTCTCAGGAATTAGCACTATAAAGTCTTAATTGGTTAGCTCTTCCTTGATTATGCCTATTGTTGAATGTAGCGAAGTTGAAATTATTTATACCAAAGTAACATGTGCCAGATATTTTCTTTTGGATATGATTTTGGTACTATTTTTTCTCGGAGACAGGATTTTTAGCTAGATTCATGGTTTCTTACTGGTCCTTTTTGACATATTGCTTGATCCTTTCAAGTATATTCATAAATTTTCATATAGGTTTAGGAATCCCCTATGTTATGATGCATTTCAACCTTGTTCTATCTAAATTCACTATAGGGTCGAACCTATTGGATATTGGTGTGTTAGCCATGTCTTTATGCATTTTGAACCTGTCTAGCAGTAGAGCCTACCTAACATGGGTCACCCTAGTCAACACCTCTATGACATTTTGGTACCCATGCTGATTTTTATCATAGGCTTAGGAGCCTTCATATTGTTTCCTTGAATTTGGGAAGAATCTGCATGCCATTCTTTCGTAGATATTTCTGGCCATTCCCTATAAGGCTCCCATGTTTGTGTTTAAGTTGTAACTACATTTACATATACCTTTCCTGTGCTCATGAGCATGATGTCAGCTTTCATGCTTTTAGCTCTTTATATAAGGCCTCATATCTGCTCTCATTTTCTCTTAGCATTGTATCATTTTGCTGTTGCAACTTAACACCTTTTACTTCGAGGAGACACCCCCTGAGTGTTGTTATCTTGCTCAGGTTCCTTGCACTATGCATAGATTTTTTCCTTACACTTCGAACTAGTTCTGCATTCCCATGACACTCATTTCCTCGCATTATGAGCATTATTCCATCTCTCCTTCGATCTCATTAAAAGAAAAAGGAGGCCATGAGTTGAATTTTTCGTGCTCATTAAACCTTTACAGGAAAGGTATATGGAGTTGTCTCTAAGATCTTGTTAGTCTCCTTAAAATTGATAAGATTTCCAAGTTGACTTGTTCACTTAAAACTCGTTAAAGGACATGAAGGAACATCCACATAGGTATGAGTTTAACCCTTTTCTAGACCATGTGGATTACTTATGAAAAAGTAATACTCTATTTCACTGTGGCTAGAAGAGTTTTCCCTGGTTTTAGTTGATCTCTTTTTCATGCCCGTGGGACTAAAATTACGAAAAAAAACCCTTTTGAGCTTACTTTTTCTTTTTGTTCTCTAGTTAAAACATGAAAAAGATTCTGAGCACTTTTTATGTTGTTATCACGCTCTTTAAAACCTTAGTAAAATAACGTCAAGTTATTGTTTGTTTCCCCATACTCGCAAATAAATGGAACAACACAAGTGATCTTGTTTTCCTTCACACTCGATAAATATCTTAATCTTTATGCTTGTTTATTGAAGGAGTGTTTGTTTGTTGATAGTTTACCCATTTTTTCAGACCAAGAAAACTAACTTTGAAAAAGGAATACCTTAGTTATCTTGAGCTAAGAGAGTTCTCCTTTGTATTATTTTATACTTTTTTCGGACCTAGGGGACTAAATCTACGAAAAAAATTAAATCTTGGAGTCTTATTTAAGTTTTTTAGAATCTCTAAATTTGAAAAACTAGCGAGCATTAACTACCCCGGGCTCGACAAAAAATCCACATGATAGTGCCACATCGAGCATAATTCTTTCTCTTTTTCGAGCACGTTAAAAAATGAAGAAGGTACTTAAAAAGAGAAAGGGAAGGGATGGATATCAAATGTCTCTCAATATAATGGCAATAAGTCATGTCGTCCTTAAACAAGGAATCATTTTGATTCTCTCAACAATTGGGTTCTAATTTTTGGCCTTAGGATTAAGCCTAATCTCAGAGTTATTACTCCTCTGGTTGGTTACTCTTCCAATCACATGCAGAATTTGTCAATGTATTCTACATTGCAGATTTGTATCGTTGGTTTTTTTGTGTCTAAAGTTTTTCAAGTCACTATTTTTTCATGCTGATTGTTCAAGGATAAAACATGTGTCATCCATTTTACAGTTTCCTTGACCTCATGTGTCGGTAAATCCTTGGTATTATTCCATTACATCATGTCTTCGACGTTCCATTTTGCAAGACTTTGTCCCAACTCCAAACAAAATCAGTCCTTGATTTTAATAATGTTGGATGATGGAGGATTCCTTAATGCCTCCCTTCCAATGGGTCTCTTCCCATCGACTTCAACACATATTTCTCTAGGAATGATATTTAGAGTTTTCGATAGTACCTTGGAGATTGCAGTCATTAGTGGAAGTTTCCCTCGCTATTGGGTAGTGGGAATACCTCAATGTCTCCTACTCAATGGATTCTTCAAGTATTTTATTTCAAGACCATCTATTCACACCTGTTAGAATGTACTAGGTACATTGGGTCCCATTTTCATTATTGGTGGGTTCCCTCGCATTTGTTAACAATTTACATCAATGATCGGTAATCAAACAGTATCCACCATGTTTGACTTCAACTGCTTTATTCACATGGATAGGATTCATATCATTGGGAAGTTTGGATTGAAGACCTTGGGCCAAATATAACATCATCATCTTTTTCTATTACCTGAGTTGCACAAGACCTTATCACATATTCTTTGACACCTGCTAAGACATAGATCCACCTTGTGTTCTTGTGGCTATGATCGTTATTGAGCATGGATCCACCTTGTTCCTTGTGGCCATGACTCATATCTATTTCATATGGAACCACTTTTACTTTTGCATGGTCAAGAGAGTTATATCAGTTATACATATGTTGGATCTTCCTTGTATCTTTTTGGCGTCCATTTGTACATGGACATGTATGTCCCAGAGATCAGATTGTTTGACATTTTCCTTCGATCTTGGTTTCTCCAGTTTCTTCAACTCCACGACCCAAAAATTTATTACTTATAATGTATTTCGACCATCATCTTACCCGCTAACCTCATACATTAGGGGGCATCTGTTATAGCCAAATGTGTCACATCTCTGTCCATGACGACACTTACGTGTTTTGGTCGCATGATGACACTTCATGAAGTTATTGTTTCTCACCTGAAGGCCATTTAAGCATGGAAGATCCATATTTGGGACCCTATTAGGATGGAATTACCTCCTTCATGGTTCATTCAATAGTTAGGAATCTTATGAACTCAAGTTGGAGCCCGAAAAACACCTAAAAATTCCCTAAAATGGCATATTTTTTCCCAAAAAGCGTTTTCCCCTTGCACACACATGTTTCTAGCACTCTACTAGTGCATGACATGCTATAGCATGTACCTCAAAAATACATAATATACATATAATATCGAAAAATGGTTGGTTTGGGTGGTTTTGGAGCCATCTCCTCGGTTGTAACTACTTCCTCCTCGACCCTTTCTTCTTCATTTTCTATATAATAGAGGGAGAGGATACCATGAAGGGATATTAGCCCATTGTAATGTTATGTTGGCAAAATTTTGACTCTCATCCCCCTCACTTTTTCCCTAGTTTCCATCTAGCCCTAAATCACTGCTTGAAGGTTGGGATTCTTGGAGGAGAGAAGTAAGAGATTTAGAATTGAAGGTTTCATGAGGTGCCTAGATTGAAAGAAGGTATTATGCACTTGTTTCATTTATTAATAAAATATTATAAATTATTCCCTTCCTAAATCAGTTTGTACAAGTACATCTAAGTTTTGATTACTTATTGATGTTTATGAGATCAATATTTTATGTTCTTTTGAATATCAATATTTTATATGTAGTCATATTGATTTGAGGAAGGCCTTGAATTGGTTTTGCAGGTTCCTTGATTGGAAAGAAAGAGGAGGACTCAAAGAGAGGCTTGGATCAACCTTTTGTTTGTAAGTTACACTCTAGTGTATCACTAGAAACATGCATGTGCAAGGGAAACCCACTAATGGACCAAGTGAAATGGGTGTTTTTGGTGAAAATGCCATTTTTAGGGAGTTTTTAGGTGTTTTTTGGGATCCAACTTGTGTTTGTAAGATTCCTAACTATTGAATTCACCATTAATGAGATAAGGGAATCTTACTTAGGTCCCAAATATGGATCTTCCATCCTTAAATGTCCTTTGGGTGAGCGACAATAACTTCATGAAGTGTCGTCATGCGACCAAAACACGTAAGTGTCGTCACAGTTGAAGAAGTGCCACATTTGTCTATAACACACACTATCCTCTATTCTCCATCATTGTTGAGGCTAGACAAAGGTCATGTGGTATAAAGTATCCACCATGATTTAGCTCCATACAAGAAGTAAAGATACTATACAAAGATTCTATACATATACAAGGAAATTATTGTAAATATGAGTTGTTTTTGTATTTGGAAAGGTGAAAAAACCTATCATAACTCAATCTCCAATTAGTAGTGAGGATAATTATCACCTCTATCTATGAATGAATCCTAACTCATCATTACTATTTAAGTAAAATCATGCCACTTAAAATGATTTGTTAGTGGTCTATAAGTGGGTAGACTTCCAGCCATTCTAGATGTATCTAAGTCTTAAACCATTAACATGTTTTATTACGTCCAAGTAATATGAGCTCTCATCCAATAAAAAACAATTTTAAGGATTACCCTAAGTCCATAAGGCAATTTCAATCTAGATAGCATCTAGAAGAAATGCAATGTCCCTTATGGCCTAGCCTACCTTTGATGGAGTCATATACTTTCTAATAAATTCTGAACTTAAAACCATTCCATACATAAAACCAAATGCTATTTATATCACACTTTAACCTTTACCAAAAAAAATGATCACTTCCTTATTATTTAAGTATCATAATATGATAACATTTTTGGTTATTTTAATTGAGATTAATATTTGCAACCAAAATGTTTAAAAAAAAGCTACTTAACATCATAAGTTTGGTAATTAACAATATAAGTTATCTTAAATTTAAAAAAAATCCTATTTAAAGGAGGAAAAACATATCTATGAATGCAACCAATAACTTTAAAATTTGTCCCTTTTGCAATTGGAAATGGACCCATATCAGACCCTCCTAAATCCCTTTCAAAGTGAAACCATTCAACTATGAAGAACATTTCCCTGTCTCAAAAATTGTTAGTAACCTTGAGTTGAAATGAAAAATGATTAGACATATAAAAAAAGGCTTGAATAGTCAACCAAAAATAACATATTATGTATACACATAGATCCTAGGCGACTGATAATAGTTTTAAGTAACTGAGAATATCCTTGTTTCATATTAGGAGTTAGCAAGCATAGAAAAGTGAGAAAACACACCATAACATAAGAATATTCCCATAGGTTAGAGAGTCCATATCCATAAGATTCAAGCTAAATGCAAAATGAGAGAAGATTTCTAGGGCCAAACACAACTCTACAAGAGTATAAAAGCACTAGGCAATCATGATTTCTTTATTAACATATAAACATAGATTATATTTCCAAACAAGAATTGTGTGCTTGGATTTAAATACTCTATTTATAATTTTGGTTTTTATCTCTTACTTCTTGCTCCATGACTCTTCAAATTCCCTTTACAATGACTCTCAAGCTACCCTAGCTTACTCTTGAGTGTTCCTAGTTCTTGTCTTATTAAAAATTCCATCTTATATTCTCACTTTGACTATCCAAATTAGCCATAATATATTCTTCATGAAGTTAGTAAATTATAATTATGCTCACACATGTAATAATTTAAAAATAACATCAACTTAAGAATTCTTCTTGTCATCATTTGGATTCCCAATTCCTTTCTCCTGTTTAGATGTTTTCAACATTTGATTTTATTTTTTCTTTAGTTGTGGGTGGCTTGTATTTGGTCTATTACTTAGCTAGGAATATGATTTTCCATCCTCCCTTCTACATCCACTCTATGGGAATTAGTATTTCTAATAAAATGGTTATTTTTTTAAGTCCATCAAGTTCCTCTTACATCCCTCCTTCCTTGATTTGTAATTGGAATCACCTTTTTCTTCTTATGCTCGAGTGAATTATATTGATATTAGGATTTTGTTCATTTTCCTACATCCCTTTTTCATGTATTCCCTCTTCATGAAAATTAACATAATATCATCCTAGACTAAGAAAATTCTTATGAGACATAGGACACACTATCTCAGCTACTCAACAATCTGTTAAATATATCATAATACTAGTAATATCATATTATTTAAATGAAAGTAATGTATGCTTAATTAATGGGAAAAAACTTGTGGTAGACTGGATAAATCAACATATCTCATCCCACAACATTACTTTGCGACCCTATATTGAACATATCAAAAGAGCATTGGCACTCTTCGAATCCTATTCTATCTAGCATATCTATCGTGAACAAAACACTCTAGCTGTTTCTCTTTCAAAGGAGGTCCTTATGATGGATTAGGTTGGTGCTTCTCTATGGTTGGTAGATAAATATGTCATAAAGCAAATTGATCCAGGACTGTTATTTGGTCCAAGATATACCATAGGCATGAAAAGGGCCTATCCTTTTGGTGTCATTCTTGGATGTTTGTATGAAGTTGTAAATTTTGTACTACTTATAGTATATGCAGATCAAGGGTCTCATTATATAGTACTCATACCTTTGCAAGACAATTTTTAGAATGCAATTCTCCATTTTCTATTTTTGTAAGCCTACCTTCGGGAGGCCAATGAGCAATATGGTTCATTTTTTTTATTTATAAGGAAAACATGGGCTGTGATCATTTTTTCCAGGGAAAAAAATTAATGGGACAAAACTGACATGGTGAAGAAATCACTAATAAATGAGAGAAAGAAAAGCTTTATTTCCCTTTTCTGGATGCACAATGTCATCGTGGTGGAAGCCTTCAATTGCTTGGAATAGGAGAAATCACACTTATCCATTTGATTTATAAATTCTCATCAATTAATATTATTTTTCAATGATCCTTCTTGATAATCTAATCAATAGAGATGATGGGGTATATGATGTGTGTGACCAATCGATTTGGTGGTAAAAAGGGTGAGCATTTTTATTTTTCTCTTGGACTTGACATGTGGGGAAATCATGATATTTTTGGGGACTTCCACCTACATTATTGAAAGTCCCATCAAATTAAATTAAAGTGTAGCATCCATGAATCAATAATGAAGTATGCTTTGAAACCAATTAGTGTATAAGTGATAGGGAGTGAGGAATTTGATTCTATGGTCAAAATTTCCCCATCTATTACTGTGTGTCCCACAATGGCTCTAGTCAACTCTCTTTCCATCAGCGCTCAATAAACTATCGATAATAAAATATGATAATAAAATATTTCATGAGAAACAATAGTAGAATGTGTTAAATGCATTTATAATACCAAACACTACTATGTTAATATCTCTATATGTGTTTATTAATTTGAATTCTAACCCAAGGGGAAAATGTTGAACTAGCCATCTTAAAGGAAAAATGCATTGTGTATTGATCCAATTAGTTGATGTAGCCTCCCCAATGATGGTTTTTAGCTTCTAGGATATTTTCTGGCTCATTTTTGGGTCGGTTAGTGGTTTAGAAGGTAAAAACACATTAGTTTCATGTTATAGACAAAATTCCTTAAATAACATAAAGATACAAAGAAAGGTTAACTAAACTCCTTGAGAATGAAATAAAGAGATGAATAAGGTTCATATTTGATAGGGTAATCTCATTTTACAATTTATCAATTGCATAAGATGAGATTATCTCTAAAACTAGGTTTCCTTGGTATATATAAGAGATAAGGGTTACAATTACAATTAAATTCCTAGTTGACCCTTTGATGACAACTAAGGTCCTGGTTGATAAAAAAATTCAATACTAATATAATGATAGAAAATTTCACAATATTTAGGGACTAACATGTCACTCTCGTTCAAACAAGTGTTGTCCTCAACACTTGATTATCTATGGATGTTTTGCATGAAAAATTCATCTTCCCATGTCACCTCTTCCAACAAACCTTAAAAGGATTGTGACAAATGAGTGTAGAATCCACACCTCTTCTTAGATATATAAATACCACCATATATCTTGAGAATGAAATGAAAGAGAATTTATTTATTTTTGGGGTTGGCCATTCCAATATAGATTTAATTTTGTTAGGGCCCACTTTGATGCCTTCATGATATATAATATGACCCAAATATTCCACTTCTTAAACCCAAAACACATGCTTAGAAGGCTTGGAATATAGTTGGGGACTCAAACCTATTGTTCTCCATTTATTTTTTA
The DNA here is from genome assembly GCA_001517045.1 of Pseudotsuga menziesii. NCBI lineage: Eukaryota > Viridiplantae > Streptophyta > Pinopsida > Pinales > Pinaceae > Pseudotsuga > Pseudotsuga menziesii. The sequence goes on from LPNX010444729.1 coordinate 203,632, forward strand.
ACTTCATCAATATGTGATTGGGATGAGATCCTCTTGTTCTCCTTATCCTCTTCTTGAGGAGGTAGATTAGAAGTAGATAGATGTCTTATATAATTAAGGCCTTATCTCATTCAAATACCCCCCCCGCCCCCCTCCTTCATTTATTCGAGATCATCTTTATTGGCCAAATTTTTCCTTCTTTTTCATCATTTGATCCATCTTTTCCATCTTTTTTTTCATATTTTAATTTGTATTTTCCAATTTTATTCTATTTCATTTGAATATGTGTTAAATCCACCTTTTTTGGACATATAATTTAGTTTGTTACATTCATTCCCTAAATTGGATAGTTGGTTATATATATCTTCACTTTCTTCTAAGTCATAGTTGATATCTTTGCAAGTTTGATTGATGTAGATTTTGTCACATTGCCCTTTACCATGTGGGCTCACAACAATATTTATTTATAGTTATTCTATATTTAAAATTCACCATTGTTTTTGAATCACTTTAAACAGATATTTCCATCAACATTTATGTCAATTGTAGGTTACATACCTTTTCAAACCCTAATTTGGAGCATGCCTTGCTAGTTGACCTTCCACCTGAGGTACATTTGAAATTTAGGCCCTTCTATGTTTGAAATTATCCTGGTAGTATCTGGGATGCCTTCTTTGAAATTCCATAGGTTTTACCAAATTTTGAATTTCCAAGAGAAACTTATTGTAACCTTCTTACAACTTGTTATTTTTGGGCCTATTAAGAGAGAAAAGTTGTATAACTTTCTCCGTGTCCTATTTTTTAGAAATGATTCTGACTTTTTTTGCATAAAATACTTCGGCTTGTGTATTATTCCATTAAACTAGTTTCACTTAAATTGGAGATCATAATTTCTGAATATTGTAACTTCAAAGGATATTCTAAATGTATTTTACTGATGTAACCCAAGGGAGATGTTATTATTCCTTCGGCGGGGTGTTACTATTGTATTTGGTCATCATAGAGTCACAAGGTAAAGCTTCCATTGTAATTCGGGTCAATAGTACCCTAATGAATATAATATAATATTGTATTGAGTCTTCCTAAGTGAAGTCAGCCCACTTATTTAAGTGGGGCTGACTTGTTAGGTTAAAAGTCAAGTGACAAAAAGAGTATACATAGAGGAGATGTGTTCCTCATTTGAACACACACACACTTGTGCACAACGCATAGGATAGAGAGAGAGAGACATATCTGTTGGAGGGAGGTGCACCTATATGGGGTCTTGTATTTTACTTTTTATACATCTTATATAGAGGAAGTTTTGATTGGTTTTCTTCCCCATGAGGGTTTCCTAGGATAAATCTTGGTGTTCTTTTGTGTGGTTGTGCTTGTCTATCTTTCAGTGATATTTTTGCTTATGGTTATGTTGTTATGATGCTAAATGTTATAATATATGATATAACCATTAAAAACTTAACATGGTATAAGATCCACCCTGAAAGAAGTCTTTGTGTAGCTGAAACAATTCTATAGCTACAACTATTGAAGATTAGGGTTTCATGCTTGAAAGCCCTAAAAGACTAAAACTAGTCATTTTGGTGCATTCGCTATATATCAAGATTTGAGAAGGATTAGGAGATGAAACATTTAAGGGCCGAAGATAAATTTGTGATGTATCTTGTGTAAAATTTTTAGACTCAGATTCCATATATTCTAGGAGGTATGATTCCTCCAAATTAGGGTTCCAACCTCTCCCAGGATTCAACCTTAAACAGGTGACCTAGGGATAATTGCTATATATCGGGATATGAAGGTCCAAATGAAATTTCACAAGATGTTATATATAGGGAACACACTTTAATTTCTATGGTAAAATTTGTAGACCCCGAAGGTGAAACAATGACATGTGGAAGTCCGTACAAGTTCGCTATGCTGAACAATCATGAAATAAGTCACCTTGGGAAAACTGGAATAAGTCCCAATTGGTGAAACCAATTATTCTCTAACATGAGGGGTTGGAAATAGGATAGATGAGGCTCCCTCAGTGTTAAGTTTTAGACACTTAGGAGTAGTACTTTCAGAGATACTATAGAAACAATATCAGGAAATTTTACAAAAGAAAGTGAAGAAAACCAGGGCATCAAATATTTTGCAGTTTTGATCACAGTTTTGGAAAAATGAGTATGTTGCTAAACTCGCCTCGATGAGGCGCATATTTATATCCAAATAGATCTAAAAGATACCTAAGTTGAAAAATTAGGGTTTATCTATCAAACCTTAGGTCCACCGAAAGTGACATTCCAGAAAAGCTTTCAAGTAAGAATGATATTGAAGCAATCTCATTGGTCAAAGGAGGAGCTACATATCGAGAAGGAGATGAAGACAAACAAACAAATATAAGTATTTGAATTGTCTTTCCTGTATATGTTGTGTATTATGCATGGTAGGATGTTTGCATTAATGACAATATACTACTGATATGCATGTTGTAGGTAAGTAGCCCATGGTGCTATACAACTCTCCATTGCTACTTATCTAGAATGAAACCTCTTTGCTGACATATTGGATTAGTGCACAATCTCAATGATGNAATTTTCCATGAGATATGGATGGATTTTGTATTGGCTAAAATAGTTGCATGATGCATAAGAATTTGTCTTTATACATATGTCCTATGAAATGGTTCTAACCATGCAACTGGTGCATTTGAATTATAGGAAAGGTCGTGTACAACCACCTAAAAGAAAAGGAGGATGAGACTCGTTCCAAAGAACAAGTGATGAAAATTCAAGATTTACTCCAAAAAACATGAACCTAAAGCTTCCAGGGTTAGAGACACCGTGATGGAAGAAAGAGCTTTAGAAGAATATAAGGAGAGCAGTAGATCCACCTCAAGATATGAAGACCACCTTGGGCACGAGAGATAACTCAATATGAAGAAAATTATGGCGGGAATTCCAAACCAAAGTAAGAGGCCTTGAACAGACTCTAGTTGTGTGACACAGTTGGTGACATCATTGATGCAAACCCTTCCAGCCATGGAAGAAGTTATGATCAAAGAGTAATAGTTGATCATGGGGAATGATGTCTACGATATGGTTTCGAGACTTGAAGGGAATTCCTTAATGTCTTCCATATGGCTCTACAAGAACAAGTATACAAAGCAAGGTTCATGGTTTGTCTAAAAAAGAATAGACTATGGAATGCCATACTCTATTGACTAGACACACTTCTCCAGTAGAAGTATATATTGAGCAAAGAACCACCTGTACAGAATAGGCTTTGTACAAGATCAAAAGGAACCCATAGATAAGCACACATAGGAGCTTTAAATATCACATAGAGTGATGAATATCTTAACCTTTGCTAAAAGGTTGAATATGGAAACCTATAGAAGATAACAAGCTCACAGATGGGTGCAAGAGGAACTTTTCAAAAAAGTGCAAGAGAAAAGGATCTTGGTATCTATTAACCTGAGATGGATACATAGTAGCAGCGGATTCTACTTGTCACTCTAGTACAGAATGTAGTGGGAGGACGATGCTCCTCTTCAGGGGGAGTGACAACAAAAGATCTCTGAGTTCAACATGGTACGACAGGATGGACAAATTCTAGATGGAATAAGGCTTTACCAAGAGTAAAGTGGGTTCCAAACTTCAAGGTTGAATATGGAATATTGAGATATGTCGATGACCTGATGGAATGAACTCATGGTAAAAGCAATGATGGAAGAATACCATAATGATGTTTGGGATATAGTACCCAAACCACAAAGCAAGAGTGTGGTATCTTCCAAGTGTATTTGAAAGATATAACATTCTGCTGATGGAAGTCTTGAAAAATACAAGATTTTTGGCTAGAGGATTCTCTCAAGAGAGAGGGAATTGATTATGAAGAGACATTTTCTCTAGGAGCAAGGTACACTTCCATTAGAACCATCATGGCACTTGCTTCCATGACGAAGTGGTATCTACACTAGATGGATGTAAAGATAGACTTCCTTAATGGTATGATATAGGAATATGTTTACATCGAACAACCACAAGGATCTGAAGTCGAAAACATAGAGACTCATGCATGCAAGTTGAAAAGGGCTTTGTATGGAATGAAGAAAGCTCATAGAGCTTGGTATGGCAGAATAAATAGCTTCTTGACAAGCATGTACTTTACCAAAAGTAAAGCTAATCCTAACCTTTACCTCAAGGTTGTGGATGATGAACTTGGAATACTATTGTTGTATGTGGATGATCTATTTCTAACTGGAAATGAGAAACATATCCTAGATTGCAAGAAGAAGCTAACTGAAGAATTCAAGATGAAAGATATTGGATTGATGCATTAATTCATAGGGCTGGAAGTGTGGAAGAGCCCAGAAGGAATCTTTCCGAATTAGGGAAAGTATGATGTGGAAATATTAAGAAGATTTGATATGTTGGATTGTGAAGTCATGGCCAGATCCATGGATACCAACATGAAGCTGTTGTCTGATGAGACATTAGAGTTAGTGGGCATGACTCAGTACATGAACATTATTGAGTCATTGATATATTGGATGAACACAAGGCCATATATATGCTTTGTTGTGAACACCTTGAGTCAGTATCTTGCTAAACCTAAACGGGTTCACGTGATAGCTGCAAAGCATGTGATGAGGTACCTAAAAGGAATGATTGATTTGGGATTTTACTATGGGAGAGATCATGACTACAAATTGTATGGATATACAGATTCTGATTGGGAAGGAAGTATCGAATATAGAGATGGCACCTCACGTGGATGTTATTGTTTGGGATCTGCCATGACCTTATGGTTTAGTAAGAAACAATCCAGTGTTTCTCTTGGTACAGCTGAAGCATAGTACATTGAATCTTGCTCAGCTAGTTGGGAAGCGATATGGCTTCAAAAAATTGATGTCAAGACTATTAGTTGGATACCACAGTGATTCTTTGTGACAACCAAAGTTGCATAAAGATGACAGATAATCCTGTGGGCTATGGTACTAAAGGGAGATATAAAAATCCAGTATGTAAGTACCGATGAGAAAGCTGTTGATGTGGTGACCAAGCTTTTGTGACAAGCTTGGTGAAGTTCGAGAATACTTTCCTCACAAGGAGGAACAATGTGATGATACTACATAGTTTCCTCGTAAGGAGGAAAAGTGACATTGATATAGATCCTTCCTCGCAAGGAGGAATTATGAAGATGTGGATCTTTCTCTAAAAAAGAAACATGTCGAATATATGGATCCTTCTTGGAAAGGATAAATAGGTCAAAGATACAGATTCTCTTCGGAAAGGAAGAACAAGTCGAAGATATGGACCTTCTTTGGAAAGTAGGAACAAGTCGAAGATATGGACTCTCCTCGGAAAGGAAGAACAAGTCAAAGACATGAACCCTCCTTGGACAAAGGGGGAGCAGGTTGATAATATGGATACTCTCGGAAAATAGGGAATGATGATGACATTGACATCGATGATCAGATGACAATGATGCTCCAGCATGAAAGAGGCCAAGTGCACCTAAATATGCTGACATAGTCCGAAATTCACTTGTGGACGACAATATCCTCTCTTGAAAATGACAGGTATAACACTCTGTTCATGAAAGTGGTCCTTACTAGATAAGGATGGCCCTGCAGATATTACTCTCGCATGGAGAGTACCCACATTCACTTGTGTACGATAGTATCCTCTCTTGAGGATGGTAAGTATAACACTCTGTTCATGAGAGTGGTCCTTACTAGCTAAGGATGGCCCTACAGATGTTACTCTCATGGAGAGTACCCACATTCGTTTGTGGATATCGTAGTATAAAATTCACTTGTGAATGGTCCTAGCCTTCATGCTGAGGATGTCCTACAATTAGTCCTCATGGGTGATAGGGCCGATACTTAGGTACGATCGAGATCTTCTTTGCAAATGTTGCTCTCACATGGAGGGTACCTACATTCAATTGTGGATATCATAGAATAACAGTCGTTTAGGAGTGGTACTAACCTTAGTGGTATGGATGCTCTACGATGATTCCTCACAGACGACAGGGCTGATATTTCATATGCAGTCAAGATCTACTCTGCAGACAATACTCTTGTATGGAGAGTATGCCTACATTCATATGTAGATGCCATAGAATAACACTCGCTTGGGAGTGGTCTTAACATGTGTGGTATGGATGCTCTATGATGAGTCCTCACGGACACCATAGTATAACACTCACTTGGGAGTGGTCCTAACTTGTGTGGTATGGATGTTCTATGTTGGGCTGACATTTTGAATGCGGTTGAGATCTGCTATGCAGACATTACTCTTACATGGTAGAGTATACCTACATGTGAGTTTAGATTCTGTAGTATAACACTCACTTGGGAGTGGTCCTAACCTTCATGGTATGGATGTTCTACGATGAGCCCTCACAAACAATAGGGCCTGCACTAGGTGCGGTAGAGATATACATTTAGTTGTAGATGGTTCAACTAATCGATTTCATGGATAATGCTAATGGAGGATTGCATCGTCCTTGGAATTATGTCCTAAAGTGATCAAGATTGATCATTCCACAAATAGATCATGTGTACTGTAGGTAGCGTGGTGGAGAAGGATCAAGTAGATCGAATTACAACAACGAAGGGTCAAGTAGATCGAACAGTGCAGTGGCAAAAGGATAAATAAGGATCAAAGTCTGCTGCAAAGGATCAAAATGATTGAAGTGCTGCTGCAAAAGGATCAAAGTGATGCTACAAGGGGTTGAGAAGATTAGAAGGATGCTGCAGAAGATCAAAGTGCTGTTGCAAAGGGTCGAGAAGTTCAAAGTGCTGCTGCAAAGGATCGAGAAGATCAAAGTGTTGCTGCAAAGGATCAGAAGGTCGAAGTGTTGCTGCAAAGGATTAGAAGATCAAAGTACCACTGCAAAGTATTAGAAGATCGAAGTGCTACTATGAAGGATCAAAAGATCGAAACATTGCTACAAAAGGATCAAGTGATCGTGTGATGCAAAAGATGAAGACATTGAAGAGTAATTGTTCTAATTACTGATGAATGTTGAAAACTTCCTATGACATATAGATGTATAGCCTCAATGATGTTTCAGATATTGTATCTTTGTTCTCCTATATTCTGTGATGATGTTTTCACTAGAATAACCTTCTTGTTAAGGGGGAGTGTTGAATCTTGTAACTTCAAAGGATATTCTAAATGTATTTTACTGATGTAACCCAAGGGAGATGTTGTTATTCCTCTGACGAGGTGTTACTATTGTATTTGGTCATCATAGAGTCATTAGGTAAGGCCTCCATTGTAAGTCGGGTCAATAGTACCCTAATGAATATAATATAATATTGTATTGAGTATTCCTAAGTGAATTCGGTCCACTTAGTTAAATTGGGCTGACTTGTTAGGTTAAAAGTCAAGTGATGAAAAGAGTATAAATAGAGGATACGTGTTCCTCATTTGAACACACACACACACATACACTTGTGCACAATGCATAGGAGAGAGAGAGAGACATATCTTCCGAAGGGAGGCGCACCTATATGGGGTCTTGTATTTTACTTTTTATACACTTATACAGAGGAAGTTTTGCTGGGTTTTCTTCCCCATGAGGGTTTCCCAAGATAAATATTTGTGTTATTTTGTGTGGCTGTGGTTGTCTATCTTTCAATGATATTTTTGCTTATGGTTATGCTGTTATGATGCTAAATATTATAAGATTTGATATAACCATTAAAAACTCAACAATAATATTAATATATCATAGTTTTCTTTTCCAATATTTCTATGGTGATTAATTACCGAAGACATAAAGTTCACCATGGATCTAGAAGAGAATGGGAGCATTCTATTCCTGGATCTTTTTGTGACTAGAAAATAGGATGGAAATCTTGGACACAAAGTCTTCAAGAAGAAAATGCATAGTGAAAACTACCTCCATGTTGATTCACATAACCATCCTTCTCAAAAGAATGGGGGTCCTTAACACCTTATATATGATGGCATTAAGAATCTCGGATGATGAACATCTTGAACAAGAGAAAGAGAACCTCATTAATGTATTCAAGAACATAGGCTATAGGAATAAAGATATCAAATTATCCTTGGAGAAATCAAGAAATGGGACTCACACTCATAATAGTCAAGCATATAAAAAAATAGCCTACCTACCTTACATTAGAGGGATCATAGACACCATTACAAAATTCCTAAAAGGAAAACAGATTACAACCTCGTTCAAGCCTTTGGAAACCATTACACATAAAATGAAACTTGTAGAAGACATTACTGAACAACAACAATACACATGCGTCTGCAACATAACATGTTTCTATGGGAAATTTTGTATTGGTGAAACAAGATGTTATCTCAATACAAGGATAAAAGAGCATGGAGCGGACATCAAGAATGAATGGATCTGTACCTCAACATTATCTAGACTCTCCTTCAAAACCAAACACCATGCGTACTTAGAAGATGTTAATATCCTCACGAAAGAGGATCACTACCTCAAAAGAAGATTTCGGGAATCTCTAGAGATAATCAAACATCCTAATAACTTGAATAGAGATGAATTCCTTGAAGTAAGTACCAGCTGGATCCCCTTAATCACCAATTAAAGAACACGAAGATATCATGTATATTTTTTAAGTTTCCCCTTTAATTAAATATATATTTAGTAAATAACCTCAAATTATATCTCTAATAATTAAAATATGTTTAAGATGGCATATTAAACAATAATTAAAAATCTAAATCACATTTAATATTTTACCCTAATAATGAAAAATCTTAAATACTGCAATAATGATTTTAATTTCAAACTATAACCCTAATAAATAACATATACAAAAGATATCAAACTAAACAATAATTAAAAACCAAGATCTCTTTTTAGACTCTATAGCTGAACCCTTAATTATTAGTAACCCTACAAAACAACTTATCATTCAATATTTAAAATAGAAACAAACTCACTGTCTAAATTTAAATTGAAAATGAAATTTTAAATTATAATTATAATTATAATTAAATTTAGGGGTCGATTCTCGATAGCTGATTTGGTTAAGGTTTGGGTCTCGTCAGTAAGGTGGCTCGAGTTCAATCCCATTTAGAGGTGAGTTGGTTGGTAGGAGACGCCTAAAAATCCAACGAATTGAGGGTTGGTGTGAACCAGGTCGGGCACGACCTCTAAGTGATTTTGACGGCTTAGGTGCCCCTGGGTCATGGTTTCTTAGACCAAATGTCATCATGCAAGTTAAGGAAATTCTAGCAAAAAAAAAGGTTCAAACATGAATAAAATAGAATTTAATAACACACACACACACACACACACACACACACACACTATATATATATATATATATATATATATATTAGGTTTAACATTATAGTTTTTAAATTAAAATTGAAATATGATTTTAAATAGAAATTATATTCTTTTTATTTTCAAACTCTAACAAAATAAAATTAAAAAATAAAATTATAATAAATAATTATAAGTTGAACATTATAGTTTTCAAATTCAATTATAATTTATAATTAAAATTAAATTGAATGGTATACTCTTATTAATAATTTTAATAAACCTTAATGTTGGGGTATGTGTTATATTAATTGCATGACTAACCACCTTTTAGTGGGGATTTGGGGGCGAAGCCCCGAGGACATTTTTTTGGATTGTTTTTGCCCCATTTTTTGGTTATTTTCGGCCAATGGTTTTCAACTCATTGTAATCTGATTCGGGTTTGAGAATTAAGGTTTTGTAGGTTGGTGAATACCTATATATGGTATTGTAAACGATTAAGTTAATACAATGAAAAAAGAAACAAAAGAGAGCAGCAGAGCTCTAAGTTAGGATGTTATTTTCCTTTTAGGTTTCGATGGTAAATATTTGTGCAATGTGTGTGAATTCCATTGTTTTAATTATGTTTTTTCTTAATAATTGTATGCATTGTTACACTTAAACATGTTTATAAGTTTAACCTAATTTCTCAAAGATAATTGACAAGTTGTTTTCTCTTGGTGAAATCAAAAGACTCGTTCAGCATTATTGATATTAATGGATCTAGATGCCAGCTCTTGCATTTGACCAATCATGATGATGATGAATTGTTTTGGATTCAAAATTTCGATAAGAAAATGGCCATTGTGGATATAATAGTTTAACCAAGAACACATTTTTGTGACTAGTTTTTGGACTAGTAAAAACACCCAACTTCCATAGACTGTAACTCCAAAATTATAATGAACTGAAACTTAATATTTTTACCACAAGCACTTCAAAATGTATCTTCAGGCCCTACATATATTTTTTCTCTGAAACATCCCCAAAATAATTTCTAGCAAAAATGGCTTTGATACTAAATGTTATGGACTAAATTCCCCAAATAGCATAAAAACATAAAGAAAGAGTAACCCAACTACTTGAGAAGGAAATGAAGAGATGAATAAGAAGCCTCTTGAAGTGGAAAACCTCCTTTTACAATGTATTGAACGCACAAGATGAGATTATCTTAAAAACTAGGTCTCCTTGGTATATATATATAGGAGACAAAGGTTATAATATTAATTAAGGTCCTGATTGACTAGACAATTATAATTAAGGTCCTAAATGACCAATAAATATAATACTTTAATATAATAATATAAATGTAATGTAACAATATCTAAGATTTAACATTTCAAGTGTAGGTTTCCTCTAAAGTGCCTCTAGTGATGTGTTTTCATTCTTATTGTATTTTTTAAACTTCCACGGGGTTTGAAAATATTTGAAAACTAAAAAACACATTGTTGCTTGACCATGAGTGAAAGTTGGCTTATATAGTAATGCACATTTCCTCTCTTCTATGTTTTTCATCCATTGGTAGGGTCTAAGATATCAAAACTCGTTGTTGTTCTTGGATAAGATTTATACCTTCTCCAATAATGCACATTACTCTTTAATGTGGTTTTTATCTTCTAATAAGGGATGTCAAAGGATTAAATACTTTAATATTATCTATAAATAAAAATTAAACTTCATTTGATGGTGTGTCCTACCTCTCCATGTTTTTTTTCATTGAATGTGGTCTATCAATGATTCAAATTTAATCCTCATTCCAAACTTTGTAAAATAATACTTTATTGGCAAAGTTTTAAGTCAACAACCAACTTTAACACAAAAATCCAAAATCCCCAAGAAGGTGAAATTGATCACCTCATGGTTGGAATTCTAAGGCATCCTTACAACAAAGAATACTAATGGGCAGAAAAGAAACAAAGGGAGATGGAGAGGAAATTAAATAAAGAAGACAAGAAACTATAGAAGCATGGAGGACTTGGGGGAAGAATTTTTCTCAAAGTTCAAAGGTTGTCCGTGAGACAAAGAAAATTAAAATAATGTCAGTGGGTAATAATTGACAAAACAAAATTCTCACCCATTCATAATTGTTTCTTAAGCCTAATAAAGCCTCACTAAATGTTAGATTTCCCCATTTGGGTTTCGAGGGTTAAATTTATGTGTTTATGGTGCTTAAATGTCATTTGTGATTCAACATTTTATTTTGTGGTTCTATTTTTTCTATAGTTATAATTTGAAGTTTGGTATTGGTCAATTATTATTATCAAATGGATAAATGCATTTCTAGTTCTTTTAGTAATTTCTTACTATCTCAATAGCTAAATTGTTGAATGATATCTATAGAGATCCTAGTTTTGTAAACACAACAATTACACCTTTCTCTTTCATTGGAAGGGTTGAATCCTATTGGAATTGATAAGAACAATGCAGTTTACCCTCCATTATATTACCCACAATGAATCATGTATCTTCTTGGATACTAGTTGAACCCACATATCAATTTTACATTTAATTGAGCAATTAGATAGAATTTACTTTCATTTGTTAGCTTAATTTTTCAGTGATATGATTATTTTGGCCTAAACATTGTGTGGGACACTAAAGGGAGTTATTTCAAGCAACTAGATCACACATTTTTGGAAATTTGTTACTATAACCACATACTATCCCATCTACATCAATTTCCTTTGGTTGTTTTACTAGGAATATTAATTCATCCTCAGATCGTGTGTGTGTAATATACTACATACAATATATAACATATTATATAATTAAATATAATATACTATATGATGAAAATGATAATGATGACGACATTGAGAATTATGATGGGGATGGTAATGATGATGGCATCATCATCATCCTTATTATCCTCATTATCATTTCCATTGCCATCATTGGCATTATTGGGGTTAGTGTTTAAGGTCATAGGTGTATGTGATTAAGGTTCATCATTATAATCATCATCTCCATCATAATATAATGACATCATACTCATCATTTTCATTATCAATGACATAATCATCATTGTCATCATCATCGACATCATCATCATCATCGACATCATCATCATCATCATTTTTGTCATCGTCGTCATCGTCATAATAATCATCCTCATCATCATTTCCATCATCACCATCATCATTACTACCACCACCACCACCATCATCATCAACCTCATCCCCATCCTCATCATATTAATATAGCCACATCATCATCGTCATCACCATATTCATCTTCATCATTTCCATCATCAAATAATCATCATAGTGATCACCATATTCATCATCATCATCATCATAATATATTCACATAATTGTCAGTTCCATCATCATCATCATAATTTCCATCCTCATTGTCATCTTCATCATCATCATCACGATCATCAACAACAACATCATCATCATCGACATCCTCATGATCATCATAATCATCATCGTCATCTTCATTGTCATCATCACCATCATCAACATCATCATCATCGTCGTTGTCATCGTCATCATCATCATCATCATCATCATCATTAATCGTCATTGTCATCTTTGTCATCATCATTATCATCATCATCATCATCTCATTGTCTTCATTATTGTCATCATTCTTAATGCCATGATCATCAATCATCATTGTCATCATCATCATCTCATTGTTGTCATTGTTGTCATCATTCTCATCATCATCATCATCCTCATCCTCATCTGCATCCTCGTCGTCCTCCTCCTCCTCATCATTCTCATCATTGTCAAGGTTACTTTTAAAGGTTGTAGGTGTATGTGCTTAAAGGTCATCATCCTCCTCCTCCTCCTCATCATTATTGTAATCATCATCATCTCCATTTTTGTTGTCATTTCCATAGTAATATAATGCCATCATCCTCATCATAATCCTTAGAATCATCATCATCACCATCATCATTATCATCACCACCACCACCACCACCACCACCACCACCACCACCATCATTGTCATCGTCACCATAGATGTCATCATCATCATCATTTCCTTCATCATCATCATCATCATTGTCATCCTCCTCCTCCTCCTCCTCATCTTAATATAATCACATCATTGTCATCCTCACCATTGTTATATTTATCATCATCATCGTTGTCGTCATTGTCGTCTTCATCATCACTGTCATCATCATTGTCATCCTCATCCTCATCCCCATAATCATCATCATCATTGTCATCAGCTCCATTGTCTTACTCATCATCACCATTTTCAATAGCATCATTATCATTGCCATGATCAACATCGTCATCATGTTCATCCTTGTAACATCCCCATACCCCATAATGTGAAATAATTAAATTTTTTTCTTCAAGAACCCTTGTTCTCCTTCGAAACATAAGGCATGGATGTTAACACACACTTCAACCTCCATTCTCAGGCTTAGAAACCACTGTAACAATCGTTATGCCCTAGACAAATCCCTTCTGTGACCAGAAACACCCTTTTCCACACTAGACCTTTCATTTCCGCACTTCACCCTTCCGCACTTCTACCTTTCACCTTCAGAACTTAGAAGTTGGAAAAACATCCTTTCGATGGAATCATTCAATGACCTTCCTCCTTCTACCTTCGAAACTCAGAATTCGGAAAAACAACCTTTCGACGGAATTGTTCAATGGACTTCCGCCTTCGGAACTCGGAGGTCGGAACCATATCCTTTCGATAGAATTACTCAGCCATGTTCTGCCTTCCACCTTCCACCTTCCACCTTTCCGCCCTCTAGTGTAGAAATTGGGAATTAGAAAACTATCAAACGATGAAAACCTTTATCCTTGTTTCTGCCTTCTGCATTCAACCTTTTCTCCTTCCAGTGCAGAACTCAGGAATCAGAAAACTTAGCTTTCGACCTTAGCCTTTTTCTACACTTCTGACATCTGCTTTCTGACCTCAGACTTTGGAAATCAGAAAGTTAAATTCACCTTCGAAATTTTCTGCACTTCTCTCCTTTCGCCCTCTGCCTCCCGTAGGCAAATCCTGGGGTGCATAAAAATCACATTCTGCCTTGTTCAACTTTCTCTTTTCCGGTTTTCACCATCCGCCTTTCCCAAGCGGATTCCAAGGGGTGAAAACACTAAGTCAGACTCCTTCTGATTCTGTAACAGGCTTCTAGCCTCCATGAATTTAGGAAAATGCAAAGCAAAAAATAGAAGGCATATACATAAGTAAAATGCATGAAAACATACACAAGTAAACTTATACTTAGACATCAAAAACCATTCAAAATGAACATAATAACTCATAAGCAAATACATGGCATAACAAGCATGAAAGAGATACTTATCTTAATGATTAAGATGTCCCACAACTAGCTATGTCGCTGCGAATTTCCACCCAACCATAGGCCAGTGTGTTCATTAATTTATCAGCACCATTGCCACCCTCGAGCTAGGCATGATTTCCACAAGGAACTAGGGAACAACAGAATTACACATAGCTAGATCATATCACACACAGTCAAGTCAGCCATTAGTTGGGTTTATCATACTGTCCAACCAAGCCAACACCAAGTTGGGTTTATAAGGATGTAGGCTTACAAGCCCAACAATGTTGGGTTTATCAGGCTTACTCAACCAAGCCAACATACAATTGGGTTTATCATACTATTCATAGTCAATCCAAATTCCACAATAAGGACTAGCCAAGCCACATATGGGTTTATCAGGCACTCAGCCAAGCCATCATTCACAGTGGGTTTCTCAGGCTATCCAACCAAGGATCACTCACAAGGCCCAAAGAACAACAAGACACAGCCAAACCAACTACCAGTTGGGTTTCACAGGCTGCTCAACCAAGCCAAGATCCAATCGGGTTTCACAGGTTACACAACCAAGCCAATCTCCTTTAGGTTTACTAGGTTGCTAAGGCAGTGGACAGGAAGAACTGCTAAGCTAGTGAGCTCATCCATAGAGCTAAGGACACCTTCACAAGATCTATCTAGCTTGGCATCCATGTTGCCTACACACCCAACACAAGGAAGTGTCCCCTTCTCTTCTCCATAGTCCCTCGGGCTACACCCTCCCTTCCAGTGCTCTTCAGGATATGAAAAACAGATTCACCAGCCACTCTTATCTTATTGTGAGGTTCCACACTAGGTTTATCGAGCACATTCTACGTATCTTCCACTCCTAAGTCTTGCATATAGTTCATATCCAACTAAGGTGTTGTTGATGCCTAGAAAAATCCTAGGAACCAATAGTAGGGATTCTCCCCAATAATCATTCCCAATTAGATCGTTTACTATATGGTGTGGGGAATCCGTTTGGTTAGTGGCCCGATTACTGTAGAATTAAAAGAACATTTTAAGTCTGTTTTACCGGTTGCGGCCCGGTCCACCTTTTATGTAATTTTATGTTTTAGGATGAAATGCAAGTGCCTAAACTAAATGCAAGTGACCGGTGAACAAGAACCTCACTAGAGATTCATAGGTTCTTACCTCACGTCTTACCACTCTTGCCCCACAATCACTTCCACGAAAGCAAAAAATGACTAATCTACTCTAAGCTACTCTATCTAACCTATCCCTAGGGGAGCAAAGATTATATTTAATTGAGTAATGTATTGTAATGCTGCTTGTGGAATCCTACAGGTAGTTGTTCAAATTCTACATACATAATTACAACAGAAAAAATATAAACAAATATAGCTCTGTTTTATTAACATATTCATTACTCATTCATATGCACAAGATTTCCAACAGAAAGTAAAATCATTCATAAATCGTGGAAGTAATTCATCAAGTTAGAACGATCTCATAGTTGTATAGAAGACTAAAACATAAATAGTTCAACATTTATCATTCCACACATTCCATTTGAATCTTGTACAGTCCTTCCTCCATTTAAATCGGTTCTCCTTTATTCATAAAAAGAAATAGTTCTTTATACAAATAACATCATGTATGCGCTAGTAAAAAGTCCTGTCTAATCTCTATTCTACCCCTATTTATACATTTTACAAACGACTTTTGGGCTACCCCTACCTTTTAGGCTTCCTTGACTCTCCGAATTACAAAATTCGTCCTCTAGTGACTCGCACTAGGAGGCCCAACTGATCCTCCAATGAATTCTTTCCATGCATAAGCTTCTGCAGCGATAGTCTTGAAATCTGTAGGCTCCAACAACCTAAATGTCACTTGATGTATAGCCAGTTGTGACTTTATTTTCGCTACTTTGGGTGGAGTTACCCTAAGCAGGTCTTCCAGAAGGCAGTTGTTGACCGCGACTTGTGCAATCCAGTTCTTTACCACTTTCTCAGTGATATCTTTAATTTGTTGTATGCTAAGCTTGTCCTCCTGCAATCTATCCTGGAGGTATTTCAAATGTCCCCCTTGGTATGGAAACTCCTGGATTCTTTTTGCTGCAGAGGTTTGACACCTATTATGTGTTGGGAGAATTTTTTTATATAAAAATCCATACACCTCTCCAAAGTTTTTCCGACCCCAACGGTCAATCTCACAGTGGCCTTGCTGCTGAAATCCAGAAGTTCGAATTCTATCTTCAATATTTCCATAGTCTTCTGTGGAAAATCCTCAAGAAATGCTGCATTAGTTTCTATCCAAGTCAGCTGACCCTGAATATTTTCTGCAACTTCTAGTGTCCTTGTTCTGGAACCAGTTGAGATTGCTGAAATTTCCTGCAATGTTGTTTCTGCCTATTTAATCTTATAGACTTCTTCTACAAGATTTAGTTGGACCTGATATATTTTCCTCCTGATTAGGAGGGATTGCTCTCGGAAAGGATTAATATCAATTTATGGTTCATTAGCTTCCTTGAGCTGAATTTCCAATGAGTTGTTCCGTGCCTCCAGGTCTACTCCTTGGTCATTTAGCTCTTCTACTTGTCTGTCAATTGCAGCCTTTTGCGTCTCTAACTCTGAAATATTATTTTCAAAGTCCTTCTTTTCTCCCTCAGCAATGGTATTTGAAAGCACCAAGGCATCCTTTTCTGATTCTAAAACTTGGTGGGCCTTTTGGAATCTCTTGAATTCAGAGAGAGTTGCTTCATGTTTCCTCTTCAATTCTCCTCCCTCTCCTCTTTCTTGAACTAAAGTGTTTTTCATCTTACGCATTCTTTCTTTATAGTGTTCAACATTTTCCACCAATTTGCCAACATTGTCAGCATTAGCTTGAGCAGCTGCAACACTTATGGATGCTAAAAACATGGGATCTTGGTTGGTGCCTTTCATGACAGTTTTCTTAGTCACCATGACTACCTCTGGTTGGGTACCAACGTTCAAACTTTTCTATGATTTTCGAACAATTGATTTCTTCTTTGGGTCGAAGAATACCAAGTCTAGGCATGCCACTGCATGCTTCTTGGATGGACAAAAAGGAACTAATCCTAATTCAGAAAGAGGGAGGTGACCTCCTATTATTGTGTCTCCTTATGTAGAAAGAGGATCTACTATATTATCCTGGCTAGTATCATGTTCTAGACTCTCCCTATATTTATCTTCTTGTTCTTTCCTCCTCAACTCCTCAGCTGCTTGTTCATCTTCCTTCTGCACTCTTTCCTATGATTCTCTTTGCAACCTTTCCTCCTGTTCCCTTTTAAGTCTTTCTTCTTCTAAATTTTCCTTTTGGGCCTCTTCAGCTAGTAGTCTTTCAGCTTCTTCTACTAACTTACACGCTTCTTCTTGTTTCTTAGCAACCTCCTCCTGTTGTTGTGATTTTCTGTTTGAACCTCTCTTTCAAATAAGTCATATTGCATGAATTTTTGAAAATCTCCTCATCCTTGTCCCAATGGTTAGAGTATTCAAAATTCACCTTTACAAGCGCACATTGTGCAACAACCTTGCCCTGGGAATCATTCCTATGAAAATTATTCTCACCGAAGTTGAAATTTTCTAGATCCTTTACAAAGTTTGGCGCGCTTTTTACTTTTGAGAACTTGTAGCTGCCAACATAGAAAGACATTGGTGGATAAACCGCCTTTTTCATGTCAAAAAGAAAATTCCCGAATCCATCTAGAAAAAGATGTCTCACTACCTCCTTATGAATGATGTAATCTGTGGCATACTTAGGAAGTAGTGATGGGGCTCTATTTCCTCCGTACATCCTTAGATAGGTTCCTTCTTCAGAGAACAAATAATCTAAGTATTCACTTATAACTTCTAGTGCACCCTCGGACACACACTTGCAATCTTCGAGAAATATCAGCTGGTGTAGTGCCATCAGAAGTTCTTCACAGACAAGCTTGTAGAAGTTGTGATACTTATGAGCCCATAGAATCTGATTTGCAATATAAATGGGTGTCTTGGCTTCATTCCAGATACAGTTCAGTTTTGAGAATGGGTACAGGCATAAGATACAATCAATTAAATACGACCCTATGTAAAATTCTGATTTTCTCTGCAGTAGGTCTTGTAGTGCCGCATCTATGCAGGAAGATAAGCTGTTGGCTACAATGTCTTCCCAGTTAAATATAGTGCCCTGCATGGACACATGATATGTCAATGGGATCCACCCTATCCTATAGAACTTCCAATTTGCCCTGTCGAAAATTTCGTTGAGCATCAGGGATATAAGTCTATAAGGAGTGTGCAAGCTAGCGGTTTCATATTCGCCAAAGGCTTTTTGTCGAAATGGCCTCCCTGCTATCATCATCATCTTTGCACATTCGATATACTGTAAAATAAAACCATTTATCCAGTCATCCGTCATGCTGATTTCTGTGGCTGGTATATTGCAAGCTTTGGCTATGTACGTAGGCGTGAAGGAAGCAAAAGATTTTCCTTCAATGTTTGACATGATCATAGTACTTGCGTTTGCTCGAGGTATAATCTAGTTGATCACCTCAGCACAAGGGAAAAGTTCATGGTGCGTGGCTACCTTTGTGATCCATGATCTGATTATGTTTTCATGCAGGGGTATATCTTCTAAGATTGCATTCAGGACCTTTTGATCTTTGATCATGGGATATATCTATCCCCATTTGAACTCTGGTTCAGCTCCGGTGACAACTCTAGTATCTTCATAAATTATCTCCATTCTAGGAAATATTTCCAAGTCTGAGTCCTCCTTAGTAGCCCTAGCTTTCTTCTTTCCTTTATTTGGCATGGTGTTGTGTGAGGACTGAGGCTGTGACACAATCATATCAAGAAATAACTTAGTGTCCCTGTGATTAAACAACATGCATTCATATAAACAGGAAAAATGAGAAGCTACTGTAAGATTGCAAGATATACAAGAAAACTTAGATAACAAATCATATCTTCTTTCAAAATAAAATTGCATTCATGGAGAACAATAAATATATCTTTACTGAGTGATCTTGATCCATTTAAACATGATCCTGTGACGTATAGAAAATATATATATCATCTAAATATGAAAACTTATGGCAAGGTCAAAGCGAAATGAGAAACATTAGCTCAAGTGCAGGCTTTAATCAATCACCTCGTGCTTGAAGTCATGATGCAGAATAACCATCAAGAAAAGTTTTAAACCCTACGTAGAAAACTGCTTTCAGCAACCCTATTGCATGCAGGAAAAAAGTCAAAGGGAAATCGATGGAAACTAAAAAACCTTAGGTCGACTCGAAACCCACAAAACCTTCTGAAACCATGGCGCTGACCACAAAGGAAGTATACTTTATGAAGGAGACCCTAGGTTGGAAATCAAAAGAAAACGATGGTCCTCTAACCTTGAGACCTCACTGATCCCCTATCACCACAAACAAAAACAAAGCAGACAAGGAACAGTTGGTGAAAAACTCAACCCGCCATAGCCTCATTAGTAAAATACCAGAGGTTTGACATACCCACATCCATGTCCTGAGCGGTGGAGACAAATGGTGTGGAGCAAGTGAAAACCACCACGGCTGGGCTAGCAAACTAGGTCAAAAAATTAGGGATGGCAAGGATTTTGACGCAACTCGACTTGGGAAAACCTTCAAAATTCAGTGAGCTCAAGAAAAATGAAGCCCTATGAGGTAGGGAAAAGGATTTAAAAACCATGGCATAGGTAAAACCCTAACCCTGTAAACAATGAATCCCCAAGATGTTGTTTTATCAAACCACTCTTTACACAAACAATTCAATGACAAATTTAGAGGACTACTTGGAAAACACTGGAAGGGTGTGGTGCTCGACGAAACAAACTATAAGCTCCAACAAGAAATCGACAGCTAGATGTGTTCAAATGGAGTAACAGTCCGTCAAAACCTCCATGGGTTATATATAGAAAACCTATAAAACATGCATTAAATGCAGTCACTGGGGCGCATAAATGCAAATGATATTTTTGGCGCCTAAAACCTCATCGGGGAAAACCTCCGACTTGGAATCAGCAAGAGACAAATAAAACCCCCCGATAGTGTTGGCTCCGACATCCCAACTTTTCCACAACCGTTGGCTCAAACTTGTTAAAACATCCACAAATATTGCGTCGCGCAATTAATCCCAAGGTTCCGGCAACAAATGTCGAGTACAAGTCATGAATTTTACTACGCTCATCGGATAAATTGTCAGGTTATACCAACACTATCAGAAAAACTATACTGGAACTCTCGAAGAAAGGTCATTGGTGAACTCATGAAGAAGCTTTCGATCGGTCGTGAAAGCTAGGCCTGAGCCGAGAACGTCAGATAGGAATGGGGATTTTAGCTGCAACCATCGGCCAGACTCGGTGAAAAGGTTCAACAAAGAACTGTTGGCTTCAAAAGTTGAGTCCAGCCGAACACACCAGCTCCAAATATTGAATTTAGCCGCAACTATCAGTTAAAAACTCGACAAAACTTTCTATAAAGACCTAGGCCTTGGGAAAAAATAAAGTAAAAAATCGGATGGAAGATCGAGTTCTTCCAAACTATCGGCTAAACTCCATGATTTCTTCTGACACACCAGGAGAAAATGTGAGTTTTAACTTGGTGCAAAAACTTTTTTAGAGTTGTCCAAAATAAAAACTAATTCACGGAAAGCAACCGAAGGAGCAAAAGTAGTCTAAGTAAGATTAAAAGATAAAAATATAAGGAGGGGCCCTAAAATCATAAAATTTTTGGGCTAGTGGTTGTAGCAGCAACAATTCGCGACTAACTGGTGAACACAGATCTCTGAAAAAACTATCTTTTCAAAACAAAACTGTTATATGGCATTTGATTAGAGAAACCTATCCCAAGCTTCTTTCAAGATCATTTAAGAGTTTAGACTTTTCTAGGAATGTAAGATTCAGAATATCATATTGATTGTAGTCCCTTGGGGTATGGTAACTAGATTTAGAAGCCCCGATAACTCTCTTGAGGCCAAAATGTGATATTTATTTTACCTTTGTATTTGGCTGCTGCCATATATGACACCACAAGATCGTGGCAGACAAATAAAGATTCATTCGTTTGTTCCTCATTCCCATGCCTTTTGCATTCTTTCAATGCTTAATACTTTGTCTTTTGAGTCTTCCTTGATTGGTTCTTTTACTTTTGAGATTTGATTTATGTTCTTCCATCCACAGTGCCCTTTTGTGTGAGTGATGACTTGTTTCAGGTCACGGACATAGAAGAGCCTTTTGTGCAATCCAACCATTTTACTTATTTATTTCTTTAGTATATCTTCTTAATACATATTTTCTGTTTTGGAATTTTGACTCTTTATTAGTAAGCCTTTTGGCTTTCCTTTTGTGGCATGGGATCATTTTGAATACCATACACCTGTCCGTTCTGCTTCCTTTCTATGGGTCTGTTGTGGCAAGCTTCCTATGACATATATTAATGTGAAAGTGGATGGAGCCCCAAGATAGTATTCTAGACTTCCTGTACCTTAGTTATTTTATAGGGTTTAAATAGGACTTCAATGTGTTCTTAAAATAACTTCCCTTTAGTAGCCTACCAAATTAAAGAATCTTGTTTTGATCAAAATTTTGCATAGATAAATTTTAATGAGCATTTCCTAAATTAAAAACATTTGGCATTTTGTTCAGATTCCAATGTCCCCAAGCACCAAAAGATTGAGTTGGCTTATTCTGGACTAAAACAACTAAACTAAAGCAAATCATCAAAAGAAAACATATGCTTATTTTGAAACCAAAACCAAATTAACTAACGTAAATCAGAAACAACAATTTAAAAGCAGGAATATAAGAAAAGAAAAAGTTTATTTATGTACAAATAGGTCCCTAAGGTACTAGGTGAAATAAGGTTTGAGAACCAAACCATTAATAGGAAGGTTCTCCTCCCACCCTTGTAAACCCTGTAACTTATAAGTCGAGGGGCCTAACTTTTCAACAATCTGAAATGGGCCAACCCATAGGTGTTGAAACTTTGTATGCTTTTCCTTTTCATCATGTGGGTGATCCCACTTAAGAACCAAGTCTCCAATATCAATTCCCTTCCTAGATTTATGCTTATCAAACCATCTTTTGATAATTTCATGTTGGTGTTTAAATATTTCTTTGGACTTGAGCCTAGACTCTTCAAGTTTCAGCAATGTATTAATTCGAGCTTGTAGAATTTTGCTAACAGATCCTCGTGAGGCTTGGGATAACTTAGAGGATGGGGGTAAAATGTTTAGGGGTAGGATAGCCTCTTTTCCATAAACCAGAGTATAAGGGGACACTTACAAGGAATTCTTGGGGGTGACCCTACCTTCCCACAGTGCATTGGGAAGAGCTATATGCCAACTTCTCGGATTTTCGATAACAATCTTCTTTAAAATTCTGATAAGATTTTTATTAGTTGATTTGACTAACCCATTACCTTGTGGACAATAATTTGCAGAATAATGCAACTTGATTCCTTTTTCACTAGCGAATTCAGTTAGCTTAATTGATGAAAAGTAAGACGCATTATCAAAGACTAGTAAAATTGGAACCCCAAACTTGGTCATAATATTTTCTTGCAAGAAGTCGATGACCGCGTCCTCGTTCACTTTGCGTAATGGAATTTATTCTACCCATATCATGAAGTAATCAATAGCTCTGAGAATATATTTATGTTGAAATGAAGAATTTGGATTAATTTCTTGAAAGATGTCAATACCCCATTGTTTGAATGGCTCTGAAATAATAACAGGTTGCAAGGGTCCGACCGCTTTTGCTAGTATTCCCCTGGTTCTTTGGCATATGTCACATTTTGTTATATAGGCATGAGCATCTTTAAACAATGTTGGCTAGTAATATCCAACTTGTAGAATCTTGTGAGCAGTAGTATCTCCCAAAAAATTTCCTCCGACAGGCCCATCATGCAATTCTTTGAAAACTTTAGAGGAATCTTCTTGTTCGAGGCACCTCAGAAATACCCCATCATAGTTCTTCCTAAAAATAACTTCATCAATTATTTGGTAAGAGTCCGACTTTAGACGAAGTGCCCTTCATTGTTTATAATTCCAATGCCCTGGTAAATATCCTTGTTGAAGGTAATGTACCAGATCTCTATACCAAGATTTAGGAGCTAAAAAGATATGACATTTATCAATCATATGCAATTCTGCTTCATTTTCCCAATCATCATCTTCATTAGTTTGACCTTCAACAATTAATTTACACAACCCTTGTCCTTTGACAATGGTAGTTGGTTTGAAGTCCAAGTCGTATTCCTGTAACGCTGTCACCCAATTTCCTCTTCGTTCACCCAATTCCTTTTGTACAAAAAGGGTTCTGACACCTGGATGAGGGACAATTACCTTGGTTCGATTTTTCAGAATGTAAGGTATGAATTATTTCACTGCTTTAAATACTGCATATGCTTTCTTATCTACAACAGGATAATTCAACTTAGCCCCTTGTAACCTAGTGCTCATAAATGATATTGGGTACTCATCTCCCAATTCTTCAAGTTTTGTGTAAGCACTATTACAAGTGAGTTATCTGAGGCAAAAGTGTACAGAATAAAATCCTTTTCAAAATCAAGAATTTTAAGAGAAGACGCGTGAGCTATTGCTGCTTTGATGTTGTTAAAGGCACCCTTCTCTGTATCAGTCCATTTAAATTGCACACTCTGCTTTACCATTTGTTGCAAAGGTTTTATTATCCGTGCAAAGTCAGGAACAAACCTTCGATCAAAATTTATGGCACCCATGAATGGTTGCATACCTTTTTTTTTATGGGGTAAGGGAATCTGAGATATGGCTTCTATTCTCTCCGAGTCTATGGATATTCCCTTCTTAGAAATAATATGGCCTAATAGTTTTCCCTCTAATATCACGAAGATGCTTTTCTTAGGATTTAAAGATATGTCGTATTTTTTACAACAATAAAAAATTTGTTTCAAATGAAAAACATGATCTTCTCTCTTCTTAGATAAAATTGTTACATCATCTACATAAACTACAACATTGTGCCTGATTAAACCCCAGAAAGCGATATCCATTGCCCTTTGAAAACTGGCTCCAACATTGATGAGACTGAAGGGAATTTTCTATAAGCAAATGTTCCCCACTTCGTTTGAAATGTGGTTTTTAGCCTGTCTTGCTTAGCTACCAACACTTGGTTAGAGCCTAAAAACCCATATAATAGGGAGAATCGTTCAGAACATGAGGCCATTTGTAGGGTCTGTTCCATTGGCGAAACCAGGTAATTATCTTTATCTAAAGCTCAGTTCAGATTTAGGAAATCTACACATAATATTATCTCACCAGATTTCTTCCTTACTGACACCAAATTTGCCACCCACTCTGAATGCCTGACTCTAAAAATGATCTTTGCATCAAGTAATTTCTTTAACTCATTTTGGATTAGAGGTTACAACTGGGATGCATTTTTATCAGTGGCTGCTAGAATGGTTTAACTCCTGCTTTAATAGGAATAATATGTTGGATAATACAGGTGCCATAGGTATTCAAGTCTTCATATGTCCAAGTAAAAATGTCCTTATATTGCTGAAACAAACTGATAAATATGCTTCTTTCTCCTGGTGAACAACATTTTCCAAAGTTTACATACTTGGGTTCAACCTTTGTCCCTAGATTAATCAATTCATACTGCATAGATAAACTATTTGTTTTGACATTGTCAGGTCTTTTGAGTTTGTTGTTTAGATCAAACATCCCTTCCAGCGTTCTCACTCCTTTAGGCATGAAATTTCCACTTTGAATATTAGCTTGATGCTCTTCATCATCAATCATTGAGTCCTTGAAAGTTTCATCATTTGTTAGAAAATCTATGATTTGTTGATCATCATCAAACACTCTCAAGTTCGTAACATTGTCTGGTATCAATGGCTTGAAAAATGAGTTCAATAGAGAATTTGTTATTAGTGGGCACTAACCTTGCAGCAGAAACAACTAAAAAATTAGCTACAACAATTTTGCAATCTAGGAATTGAATTGATATTGAAAGCATTGAAATTTGTTATCAGGTCCTAGACTTCAGTTTGGTAGCCTTTTAAGTGCGGTGACAAACAATGAATTGTGCTTCTAATCTGTCTGACAATTACCTCAAAATCACTAAATACTTTTAAATTTCTAACTTTAAGATCAACGGATTTTCTCAGGTCCTGGACTAGAGATTCATACTCAGCTGTGTTATTTGTAGATTCAAACACTAGTCGACAAGAGAGAAATTGTTTGTTCTTTTCAGGATCAATTAGGACACAACTTGCTTCCGATCCCTCTTGTGTTTTGGAACCGTCAAAGTACAAAAACCAAAATCTAACTTCTAAATCTACTGGATCAGTGTTGCTTTCTAAGTTAGAAACTAAGTTAACTATATTACAATCAATATTATCAATCCATGAAAAATGAAGGAGTTCAAAATGTGTGTCTGACTCATGACTGGATTCTTCAGCTTGATAATTTCTGGGTTCAAGTTCTACAAAGTAGTTACCTAATACCCAATATGAGAAGTTTATAGGTTCATTTTTTTCTTCCAATTGAGTTACTACATTGTGTTTCATGTGTGGTTCCCTCATCACCTTAATCTAATTTTGACTGTTCTTATATGGTAGCCACAGGTGTGACCAATCAGTTGCAAAGTACCCATTCAATTTTGCAAACCAGTCCCTACTCAATATCAAATCATAGGCCTCTGGTATATCTACCACCATAATGTCTATAATCTAGCAAACTTTTTCATCTGCAAATAACTGAATCAACATGTTTTTCATTTCTCCTATTACCTTGACTGCAGATCTATCCAACTGAATGATCTTACATGAGGATGGTGTAGGTTGACCTTTGATATTTTTACATACTGAGAGCGGCATGAAATTAGATGAAGCTCCAGAATCCACCAAACAATTATGTAGATTATGATTGAAAATCTCAAAAGACAACAAGAATGGTAAAGTTTACGATTTGGAATTCCCTCCAATGCAAGCTTCATTAATTTCTTTATCAGATTGAATGTCATATTGGGATCTACTGGGTTGTGGATAGAAATCTTCCAGAAGACTTTTTCTTTGCTGGGGTAAATTGCATAATTCAAATAAATAAATGTCCGCTTTCATTTTCTTAATGCCCTCTACTATGTGATACCCCATATCATATTCTAATGGACATTTCTTACTGCTTTCTATTTTACTCTCCACAATATTTACATGCTTACTAACTGCTGGAACTTTATCTTCTGTGGTGACCAAATCAGACTTAGATGTTGTTTGGGTATTACTGACAATATTCTTCATACTTTCTTGTATCTACCTAATCTTAGGCAGTATTAAGCTTTCATCCATTACTGGTCATTTTCTTCTGGTTGTAACATTAACTGATGAAAGTTGGATTTCTTCAGCAGACTCCTCTTCATCTAATCCTAGTGTAGGCGCACAGTCCCATAAGACCATTATGGTTTCACGTGTTTATTCTAGTTCATTTGTTTTTTCTTCTTCCACCTCAAGCTCTGTTATTTGAGCATCTAATATTTGATTCATAACTAGAGTCATTGAGTTAATCCATTGTGGGAAGCTCTTTTCAGAATGAGGTTCTTGATGAAAAGTGCAGAAATGATCCATTCCTACTTCATTAAAATTCAAAACAAAATAATTATACACAGGTGGTTGGGATGTTCCAATTTATTTTCTTTTCTTGAAATAAGGTTTGAACTGTTTCTTGCATGGACTAGCTTCTTTACCCTTTTCCAGATCTACAATCTTATTTGATAACTTTTGTACCATCTTGACTACATTTTCTAATTCAGTCGAGTGTTCCTCCTTAGGTCTGGTTAACAACAGAGGTTTTTTACCGCTAAAAGTATTTACCTCTGGTTTTGCGGTGTGTTTGTTTATGCTATCAAGTTCAACTTCTACTTTATTGGCTTCCTCATAAGTTTCCGCCAAAGAAGGATTTATTGCCCTTTTGACAAACATTTCTATGTTGGGACAGAGTGCTGAAGTGTAGTATTCTATTAAAGTTTCTTCAGCAAGCTTTGTTGTAGCGCTGAAATTATTCAGATGAGCAACAAACCTCTAGTTAAAATCTTGCACCTTCTATTTCTTATCCATCCTCAGATATAGAAATTCTTTCATGAGAGTGGCAATGGTTCGTTGACTACCAAACTTGCTCTTAAACACTCTTACAAAAGATTTCCAATATGTTACTGAATTTGCTTGTAAACCGAAATACCAAGCGGCGGCCTTAGCTTCAAAGGTATGTCGAAAAAGTCTACATATGACATCTTCGTGTTCAATGGCAAAAAGTTCTAGAGCCAAATAGAAAATTTGCAAGTGGTCTTATACTGAAATGCCTTTTCCAGGGTCAAACTTAGGTAACTCATTTTTAGGATTTTGAGGCAAAGCATGCAAAGGAGGAGCTAGGTTGAGTGGTGTTCTGGCTCTCTAGGTCATTTGGGGGTACATTTCCAACCATGATTCTACAAGGAGTTTGAACAGGTGACTGTAATGGAGACTAGAAAATAGGGGAATCTGATCCCAACTGATCAAGTGGTTGGACAGTCTCTTGTATGGACAAATTTACCAACTCTTCCAAATTTCCCACCAAAATCGAATATTTAGTGTAAGTAGGTGCTTTCCCGGAATCCTTCCTTCTCAATAATTCAGGGATTGTTTTCAATCCTCCAAGTTTCTTTACGTAAGATCTGGTATGTCTCCTCAGGTGGTTAACTACTTCAAATGGAACTAGGTAGAGGTGTTACGGACCTTCTTCGTCAGAGCCTACTCTTTCTTCAGAAATGAAATCTCTAGGAAACTTAGTTTTAGAGCTATCACCAATGGAACAGTTTCTCGTAAAGGGATTTCCTCTACCATCCATGCACTGGAGGACCTCCTTCTAGTGCGAAAATTGTCAATGCCTGGAAAAATCTCAGGTACTGACAATAAGGATTCTCCCCAATAATCGTTCCCAATTAGATCGTTTACTGTTTGGTATGGGGAATCCATCTGGTTAGCGGCCTGAATACTGTAGAAACAAAAGAACATTTTAAGTATGTTTTACCAATTGCGACCTGGTCCATTGTTTATGTAATTTTATGTTTTAGGATGAAATGCAAGTGCCTAAACTAAATGCAAGTGACCGGTCCACTGTTTGATCATTTTTTAATAAAAATCCATACACCTTTCCAATTTTTTTTTTCTGAACTTCTAGATATGCAGCGTTTATGTAATTTTATGTTTCTAGATCCTTTACAAAGTCTGGCGCTCTTTTTACTTTTGAGAATTTGTAGCTGCCAACATAGAAAGGCATTGGTGGATAAACCGCCTTCTTCATGTCAAAAAGAAAATTCCCGAATCCATCCAGAAAAAGCTGTCTCACTGCCTCCTAATGAACGATGTATTCTATGGCATACTTAGGAAGTAGTGACAGGGATCTAGTTCCTCCATACATCCTTAGATAGGTTCCTTCTTCGAAGAAAAAATAATCTCCGTATTCACTTATAACTTCTAGCGCACCCTTAGACATACACTTGCAATCTTTGAGAAATATCAGCTGGTGTAGTGGCATCAGAAGTTCTTCACAGATAAGCTTGTAGAAGTTGTGATACTTGTGAGCCCATAGAATCTGAAATGCAGTATAAATGGGTGTCTTGGATTCATTCCAGCTATAGTTCAGTTTTGAGAATGGGCACAGGCATAAGATACAATCAATTAAATACGACCCCATGTAAAATTATGATTTTATCTAAAGAAGGCCTCCTAGTGTCGTAGCTATGCAGGAAGATAAGCTGTTGGATACAATGTCTGCCTAGTTGAAGATAGTTCCCTGCATGGCCACATGATATATCAATGGGATCCACCCCATATTATAGAACTTGCAATTTTCCCTGCGGAAAATTCTGTTGAGCATCAGGGCTATAATTCTGTAAAGAGTGTACAAGCTAGAAGTTTCATATACGCTAGAGGCTTTCTGTTGAAATGACCTCCCTATTATCATCATCAACTTTGCACATTTGATATAGTCTAAAATCAAACCATTTATCTAGTCATCCATCATGCTGATTTCTGGGACTGGGATATTGCAAGATTTGGCTATGTATGCAGGGGTGAAGGAAGTAAAATATTTTCCTTCGATGTTTGACATGTTCATAGTACTTGCGTCTGCTCAAGGTAAAATCCAGCTAATCACCTCAGCGCAAGGTAAAAGTTCAGGGCATGTGGATACCTTCATGATCCCTGATTTCATTATGTTTTCATACAGGGGTATATCTTCTAAGCCCGCATCCGGGACCTTCTGATATTTGATCATGGGATATCTCTGTCCCCATTTGAACTCTGGTTCAACTCTAGTGATAGCTTTGGTATCTTCATAAATTATCTCCATTTTAAGAAATATTTCCAAGTCTGAGTCCTCCTTAGTAGCCCTGGCTTTCTTCTTTCCTTTCTTTGACATGGTGTTGTGCAAGGACTGAAGCTGTGACACAATCATATCAAGAAATAACTTAGTGTCCCTGTGATTAAACAACATGCATTCATATAAATAAGAAAAATGAGAATCTACTGTAAGATTGCAAGATATACAGGAAAAATTATATAACAAATCATATTTTCTTTCAAAATAAGATTGCATTCATGGATAACAATAAATATATCTTTACCAAGTCATATTTAGCCATCTAAACATGATCCTGTGATGTATAGAAACTCTATATATCATCCAGATAGTAAAACTTGTGGCAAGGTCAAACCAAAATGAGAAACATTAGCTCAAGTGCAAGCTTTAATCAATCGCCTTGTGTTTGAAGTCATGATGCAGAATAATCATCAAGAAAAGTTTTAAACCATACATAGAAAACCCCTTTCATTAACCCTATTACACATGGGAAAACAATCAAAGGGAGATTGATGGAAAATAAAAACCCTCGGTCGACTCGAAACCCACGAAACCTTATGAAACCGTGGCGCCAACCACAAAGGAAGTATACTTTTGGACAAAGACCCTTGGCTGGAAATCAAAATAAAATGATGGTCCTCTAAGCTCGAGACCTCACCGATCCCCTATCACCTCAAACAAAAACAAACCAGATGAGGAACAGTTGGTGAAAAACTCGACCCGCTGTAGCCTCATCAGTAAAATACTAGAGGTATGACATACCCACGTCCATGGCCTGAGCAGTAGAGACAAATGGTGCGGAGAAGGTGAAAACCACCATGGTTGGGCTAGAAAACTTGGTCAAAAAATTAGGGATGCCAAGGATTATGACACAACTCAACTTGGGAAAACCTCCAAAGGTTAGTGAGCTCAACATAAACGAAGCCCTATGAGGTTGGGAAAAGGATTTAAAATCCACAGCATAGGTGAAACCCTAACCCCGTAATCAATGAATCCAAAAAACGATGTTTTATCAAACCCCTGTTTACACAAACAGTTCAATGACAAAGTTAGAGGCCTACCTGGAAAACGCTGAAAGGACGTAGTGCTTGGAGAAACAAACCACAGGCTCCAACAAGCAATCGAAAACTGGACATGTTCAAACAGAGTAATAGTCCATAAAAACCTCCACGGGTTATATATAGAAGACCTATACAACACACATTAAATGCGGTCACTGGGGCGTGTAAATGCAAATGGATTTTTTTGCGCCTAAAACAACATAGGGGAAAACCTCCGACTTAGAAATAGGAAGAGACAAATAAAACCCCCCGACAGTGTCAGCTTCGACATCCCAACTTTTTCGCAACCGTCGACTCAAACTTGTTAAAACATCCGCAAATACAGCGTCGACGCAATTCATCCCAAGGTTCTGGTAAGAAATATTGACTACAAGCCATGAATTTTGCTGCGCTCATCAGATAAATTGTTAGGTTCTATCGCCACTGTCGAAAAAACTTTTCTGGAACTCCCGAAGAAAGGTCATTGGTGAACTCATGAAGAAGCTTCTGATCAGTAGTGAAAGCTAGGCCTGAGTCAAGTACGTCGGCTAGGAATGGGGAGTTTAGCCGCAACCATCGACCAGACTTAGTGAAAAGGTTCGACAAATAACTGCTGACTTCAAAAGATGAGTCCAACCGAACACATCGGCTCCAAATCTTGAATTTAGCCGCAACTATTGGTCGAAAACTTGGCAAAAATTTCGACAAAGACCTAGGACTTGGGAAAAAACAAAGTAAAAAATCGGCTAGGGAATATCGGATGGAAGACAGAGTTCTTCCAAACTATCGGCTAAACTCCATGAGTTCTTCCAACACACTGGGAGAAAATGTGAGTTTTAACTTGGTGCAAAAAATTTCCAGACTTGTCCAAAATAAAAACTAAGTCATGGAAAGCAAACGAAGGAGCAAAAGTACTCTAAGCAAGATTAAAAGCTAAAAAACTAAGGAGGGGCCCTAAAATAAAATAAAAAATTGGGGTAGTGGTTGCATCATCAACAGGTGCACAACACAACAAACCACAGGGAAAACACAACAACACAGTCTCCACTCTGTAACACATAGAACATGTTTGCATACCAAGCTATAACACATACATAAAACAGGGTTCACTTGCACATAGAAAAACACTGTGGAACAACACTTCCATGACTCCAGAGAATGAAACAAACCGTTCTGAACAATGAACCACTGCACAATAACACTAGGAAGACTGCAAGGGATTACACTCTCATAAAATTGAGTGATCTCTATGACCCATTTACTTAGCAATACCATGATTTTCTCAACCAGGATTGAATTACCAT
Source organism: Pseudotsuga menziesii (assembly GCA_001517045.1). Taxonomy (NCBI): domain Eukaryota; kingdom Viridiplantae; phylum Streptophyta; class Pinopsida; order Pinales; family Pinaceae; genus Pseudotsuga; species Pseudotsuga menziesii. The sequence continues at coordinate 235,922 of LPNX010444729.1, forward strand.
CATGAAAAACATAGAAGTGAACATGAATCCCCCATCAGGCTCCACAAACCGTGCGAATGAACTGAATGCCCCAACATTCAGTGCGACTCAGGGGTGAGGGGAACAAGCACACATTCCCATGATTGCTTGCTTTAGAAGCAAGAACATGGCTTCCCAGACTGTATATTTGCAGGCTTGCTCAGACAGGAAATTAGACTGCCATGCCTTGCTCTGCCCAAGGCATTAACTGCCTTAACCAAATTTTGGAAGAAATTGATGAAGAGGACATAGGACAAAAAGGTAGCCGAGGGTTCATGGGTTTCCCTATTGAAATATGGTCACACCCTATTGGATCAGGGGGTTTGAATAACTCCCCATCCTATCCCTTGTGGAATGATGCTCCCATCTCTTTCACATTGTAGTTCCATAGCTAGATGTGGTATTTTATTAAATGGTGTATTTACATGATGTTCAAAAACATGTTGTGCTTGACATAGCACCAAAACCATAGGTATCAACCTTGATCACCTATCCAAAAAACATCAATCAATGGCAGGTCCTTGTCCTTGAGCTCCTTGCCATGATTCAAATACAATACATACATCATGTAAAATCTTAATACCATGGGGTCAAAACTGGGGTGTTATACTCCCCTCCCCCTTACAACAACAATGTCCTCGGTGTTTACAAAATTGAACAAAAATGCTGCACTGGCACCACCTCAGTGCTCTACAAAATTGAACAAAAATGTATGTGCCAATTGCATGGCATCCTCCAGCTCCCACGTAGGCTCTTTAGGACTGTACTGCTCCCATTGCACCTTTACTTGTCCTATGGCTCGATTCCGGAGCATTATGACCTTCCTGTCGAGGATGCACATTGGCTCGGTTTGGAACTCTCCCTTGGGTTCCACCTGAATCACATCCCAATCAATCACACGGTTAGGGTCATGTAAATATTTCTTAAGCAAAGAAAAATGAAAAACATTATGAGCCCTAGTGCTAGTAGGAAATGCAAGTCTATATGCAACTGGCCCTATTCTTTCAAGCACTTCAAACGACCCATAGTATCTAGGTGACAACTTGGCAAAAATACCAAGCTTCAAGGAACTCTTCCTTTCACTCACTATGCATATATTTTCTGTCTGTCCTGAGATGCTTTCAAATTTTGCCTGATCTTTGCAATCTCCTTCTCCATTTTCTTGAGCAAATCTGGACCAATCACAATCATGTTCACTGGATTATCCCATGTCACTAGTGTCCTATACCTTCTACCATACAAAGCTTCATATGGACTCATCCCCAAGGAGGCTTGCTGTCCATTGTTGTTGGCAAATTCTACCAAGTGTAAATAATCGTCCCACTTAGTTGGTTTGTCCATCACATACATGCGAAACTTGTCTTCAAGTACCTAATTCACTCTCTCTATTTTCCCATTAGTTTGAGGATAGTAGGCAGTGTTGAAGTTCAGCTTTGTATCCAAATCCACAAACAACCCCTTCCAAAAATTGGAAGTGAACTTGGCATCTCTGGCAGAAACTATTTCCTTAGGAAATCCATGCGATCTGAAAATATCCTTCATGAAGATTTTTGCAATGTCATTAGTCTTATGTGTGGACTTAACCGATATAAAATGTGTTTCCTTTGTCAACTTGTCCACCACAACCATGATGGAATCATGCTGTCTCCAATTCATTGGAAATCCTGTAATAAAATCCATGGAAATAACTTCCCATTTCCATTCTAGAAATAGAAAAGGCCGCAACAAACCTGTTGGGTGTTAATGCTCAACCTTCACCTGCTGACATTTCATGCACCTTGAAATATATTCAACCATGTCCTTTTTCATTCCTGGCCAAAAATACTGCTTTCTAGATGTAGAAATCGTCTCCTAATATCCTGGGTGACCAGAATAGGGAGCTTGATGGATCTCATCCATAAAAACTCTCCTCAAATCTGCTACATTTGGAATATAAATTATGTTTTTATAAGTAAGAAGTCCATCTTCTTCCAATTTATATCCTTCGTACCTCTTCTCAAGACTTTGCTACTACAATTTGTCTTTTACTTGCACATACATTTCATAATCAGTAGTATGATTAGCAATCTGCTGCCTCAGATATGGCTGGAAAATACTAAGAGATGCCACATGCATTTCATGCACCTTCCTTCTGAGTGCATCAACCACTTTATTTTCTTTCCCATTTATGTGCTTGATTTCAAAATCAAACTCACATAAAAACTCCAGCCATCTAGCTTTCCTGGCATTTAGTGTTGGATGATCAAACAAATACTTCAGACCACAATGGAATTTCCTTAACTCAAACATTCTGCCCATTAAGTAATGTCTCCACATATTGAGAGCATGTACTATGGATGCAAGTTCTAAATCATGAGTGGCATAGTTCTTCTCAAGATCCTTCAACTTTCTTGACTTATAACATACCATGTGGTTGTGTTGCATAAGAACTCCTCCAAGTCCTAGACCGCATGCATCAGTACACACCACAAAATCGTTTTATGGGTCTGCAATTTTCAAAACTAGTGCACTTGTGAGAAGATTCTTCAACTGCTGGAAGCTTTCTTCACACCTTGGTGTCCATTCAAACTTTATCCCCTTATTTTGCAAACAAGTGATTGAATGTGCAACCTTTGAGAATCCTTCAATGAATCTCTTGTAGTATCCAGCAAGTCCCATTAAAGACCTTACATCTATCACATTCCTTGGAGTTGGCCAATTCATAATGGCTTCAATATTTTCAGTGTCCATAGATATACCTTCATCTAAGATAATGTGACCTAAATACTGAATCCTATCCTTATAGAAGTCACATTTTCTCAACTTGGCATACAACTTATGCTCTCTCAACAATTTCAAAGTCAGCCTTAGATGTTCTTCATTTTCTTCCTCATTCTTAGAATAAATAAGAATGTCATCCAAGAAGACAAGAACAAACCTATCCAAATACCTGCTAAAGAAACTGTTCATAAGACACATAAATGTATCTGGTGCATTTGTGAGACCAAATGGTACCACTACAAACTCATAGTGTCCATACCTTATTCTGAAGGTTGTCTTATGAATATCTTCATCCTTTATTCTTACATGATGGTAACCAGACCTCAAGTAAATATTGGAAAATACCTTTGCTCCTCTCATTTGATCAAAGAGGTAATCAATTCTCAGCAAAGGGTATTTATTATTCACAGTGACTTTGTTCAACTGTCTGTAATCAATACACAACCTGCGTGTACCATCTTTATTTTTCACAAACAGAATTGGTGCTCCCCAAGGGGACACACTTGGTCTGATATACTTCTTTTCCAACAACTCTTGTAGCCGCATATTCAGCTCTAGCATTTCTAGTGTGCTCATCTTGTAGGGTGTCTTGGACACTGGTGCTACTCCTGGAACAAGCTCAATTGTGAAATAAATGTCCCTGTTTGGAGGAAGCCCAGGAATTTCATCAGGAAAAACATCCATGAATTCCTGTAACACATGAAAGTCGTCCAACCTAGGAGTTTCATTCTCTACTGCCTCCACCACATGAGCTGCATACACTTTGCAACCTTTCCTACATAACTTCTTCAGCTGCATTGCTGAAATATGCCTAACACAGATCACCTTTGGAATACCTCTTACAACCCTTAAGTTGCCTTCTTCATCTATGCACTCAAAAGTGTTATTATAACATTCAAGCTTTAATCTGTGTGCTTCCAACCAATCCATTCCTATGAGAACGTCATAGGAACCAAGTGGTAGAACATTCAGATCTGCACAAGTGACCAATCCATCCATAACCAATGGAAAATTTTCTACCACTTTACTGACCTTTCTCTTAGTCCCAGTGGCTAGCTGAACTAACCATGATTCGTTATGCTTTAACTTCTTAAAAGCACAAATCTCAACTACTCTAGGAGTAATATAATTGTGAGTAGATCTAGGGCCAATCAAAACAAAAAGAGATTACTCAATAACCTTACCTGTGACTTCAGTCACCATTGACTGATGATCTGCCTGATGGTCCTCCAGTACTACATAAATCCTAGGGATAGTCCTTGCTACATGACCCACGGTTTATGCTTCTTAAATGTTGTAAGATGGCCTTACATATCCCTCCTGAAATGGACAATTCCTGCACATGTGGGGTCCTCCACATCTCTAGCATTGGATTGGTTCTCTGTTTTGTTGTGGATCTCTTAGCTTTTCTCCCATCACTCTAGCTGGCTTACTCACAGCTTGTGATGGTTGATTCTGCTGATTCCTGAAGTTAGAAGGTTTGAAACCTTTCTTCTTTTGGTCATACTTCTCATTCTTCTTATCCTTCCATGCCTTATGGTAATCAGGTTTTCCTTTTCTTTGCTCATAGCAATATTTAGCCTTCCCAATAGCCTCTTCTAGAGTTCTAGGCTCATCAAATTCAATTATGTCTCTGTATGCTTGAGTTAGCCCACTCATAAAATGCTGGATTTTTACCTTATCACCCTTAATGTACCTGACATACCTCAACAGCTCCAAGAACTTGTTTGCATACTCTTCCATGGTCTGTTGTCCCAATCTCAACTCATGGAATTATTTGATCTTGTCATCATAGTACCTGTAAAGAGGTACTTCTTCTTGAAATACTTCTTGAACTGTTTCCACATGATATTTCTGTCATTGATCTTCTTTACCTGCCTGAGGTTCTCCCACCATATAGATGCTCTACCATTTAGATTGAAGTTGGATACCCTAGCCTTCATATTTCTTGAGTAGTCTTGGACTTGGAATTATTTCTTCATCCCAAGAAGCCAAGCTTCAACTTCTTGTCTAGTCTTTATCTCACCATTAAAGGTAGGCGACCTTGCCTTTTTGAACTCATCTCGTGAGATGTTTGTGTAGCGCCTCTTTCTCTTTTCTCTGTGAGATGAAGAGCTAGAACCCCTAGTGGATCCTTCAAAGTCGAATGATCCACTAGAAGATATATTTCTTGTTTTAGCACTGCTTTTACTACCTTCTCGATTTGATGTCCGATGCTACAAGTTTATCCTTCTTTGAATGTATGTCAAACTCTGCAACATGGCAGAATTCAGCTGATGCTGATATTCCTGAGCTTTAATCAGGATTCTCATGGTGGCTGCAATATCTAGGGGAGTGACTTGAAATCTTCTCACATTAGATTCTATCTCAGCATTTCCAACTCGAACGTTCTCTCCCATAGCATCTTCCTCGTGCTCATAGGGATTATGAGCATCATACCTGTCATAGGTTCTCATGGCTGAGCCAAAAACCCACTTTCTCAATCTACACTACGACTCTACAAAATGTGTTAACAACATCATTTGTTAACTACATAGCAATTTCAGAATTAAAACCATTTACTTATTGTTAGCTGGCCCATATAGGTCCAATGTTGTAACCATTAGCTCTGATACCACAATGTAACGTCCCCATACCCCATAATGCAGAATAATTAAAAATTTTGCTTCAAGAACCCTTGTTCTCCTTCAAAACACAGGGCATGGAAGTTAACACTGCACTTCAACCTCCATTCTCAGGCTTAGAAACCACTTTAACAGTGGTTCCGCCATCGAAAAATCCCTTCTGCGACCGGAAACACCCTTTTCCGCAATAGACCTGTCATTTCCGCACTTTTCCCTTTTTCTCTTCTACCTTCCACCTTCAGAACTCAGAAGTTGAAAAAAATTCCTTTCGACGGAATCGTTCAACGGCCTTCCTCCTTCTGACATAATCGTTCAACGGCCTTCCACCTTCCGCCTTTCACCTTCGGAACTCAAAAGTCAGAAACATATCCTTTCGATGGAATTGATCAGCCATGTTCTGCCTTTTGCCTTTCCATCCTCTAGTGCGGAACTGGGGAATAAGAAAACTATCAAACGACGAAAACCTTTACCTTGTTTTCTCCTTCTGCATTCTGCCTTTCTGCCTTCCAGTACGGAACTCGGGAACCGGGAAATTTAGCTTTCGACCTTATCCTTTTTCTGCACTTTCAAATTCCACTTTCTGACCTTGGACTTCGGAAATTGGAAAGTTAAATTTGCCTTAGAAATTTTCTGCACTTCTTCGCTTCCGCCCTTTGCCTCCTGCAGGTGGATCTCGGGGTGCGAAAAACTCACATTCTGCCTTGTTCAACTTTCTCTTTTCCAGTTTTCGTCTGCCGCCTTGCCCAGGCAGATTCCAAGGGGTGGAAACACTAATTCAGATGCCTTTTGGCTCTATAACAGGATTCTAGCCTCCATGAACTTATGCAAATGCATTGCAAAAAACACAAGGCCTATACACAAGTAAACTTCTACTTAGCCATCAATAAGCATTCAACATGAACATAATAACTCAGAAGCAAATACATGGCATAACAAGAATGACAGAGATACTTATCTTAATGATTAAGCTGTTCCACAACTAGCTATGTCGCTGCAACGTTCCACCCAACCATAGGCCAACATGTTCATTAATCTCTCAACACCACTGCCACCCCCGATCTGGGCATTATTTCCACAAGGAACTAGGGAATAAGAGACTTACACATAGCCAGATCACATCACACATAGTCAAGCCAATCATTAGTTGGGTTTATCAGACTGTCCAACCAAGCCAACACCAAGTTGGGTTTATCAGGATGTAGGCTTACAAGCCAAAGAATGCTGGGTTTATCCGGATTACTCAACCAAGCCAACATACATTTGGGTTTACCATACTGTTCACAGTCAATCCAACTTCCACAATAAGGACCATCCAAGCCACATATGGGTTTATCAGACACTCAGCCAATCCATCATTCACAGTGGGTTTCTCAGGTTGTTTAGCCAGGGATCACTTAGAAGGCCCAAAGAACAACAAGACACAGCCAATCCAACTACCAGTTGGGTTTCACAGGCTACTCAGCCATGTCAAGATCCAATTGGTTTTCATAGGATACACAACCAATCCAATCTCCTTTGGGTTTATCAGGCTGCTACGGCAGTGGACAAGGAGAACTACTAAGCTAGTGAGCTCATCCACAGAGCTAAGGACACCTTCATAAGATCTATCTGGCCTGGCATCCACGTTTCCTACACACCCAACACAAGGAAGTGTCCCCTTCTTTGCTGGTCCCTCAGGATACACCTTCCCTTCTAGTGCTCTTCAGGGTGTGCATAGCAGATTCACCAGCCACTCTTATCTTATTGTGAGGTTCCACACTAGGTTTATCAAGCACATTCTACATCTCTTCCACTCCTAAGTCTTGCATATAGTTCATATCCAACCAGGGCGCACAACACAACAAACCACATGGAAAACACAGCAACATAGGCTCCACTTTGTAACACAAATAACATGTTTGCATACCAAGTTGTAACACATACATAAAACAGGGTTCACTTGCACACAGGAAAACACTACAGAACAACACTTTTTCTACTCCAAAGAGTGAAACAAATAGTTCTTAACAATGCACCACTGTACAAAAACACTGGGGATACCACGAGGTAATACACTATCATAAAATCAAGTGATCTCCACAACCCATTTATTGAGCAATACCACGAGTTTCTCAACCAGGATTGAATGACTAGCATGAACAACATAGAACATAACATGAGTCCCTCGATAGGCTCCACGAATCGCGTGAATGAACGGAATACCCAAACATTCAGCGTGACATAGGGGTGAAGGGAATGGGGACACATTCCCATGATTGTTTTCTTTATAAGCAAGAACGTGGATTCCTAGACTGTAGACTCTCAAGCTTGCTTAGACAAGCAATCGGACTGTCATGCCTTGCTCTGCTCTGCCCAAGGCATTAACTGCCTTAACCAACTTCTAGAAGAAATTGATGATTGAGGACAAAGGAAAAAAAAGGTAGCTGAGGGTTCATGAGTTTCCCCATTGACATCTGGTCACACCCTATTGGCTCAAGGGGTTTGACTAACTCCCCACCCTATCCCTTGTGGAATCATGAACCCATCTCTTTCACGTTGCAGTTCCATAGCTAGTTGTGGTATTTTATTAAATGGTGTATTTACATGATGTTCAAAAACATGTTGTGCTTGACATAGCACCAAAACCATAGGTATCGACCTTGATCACCTATCCAAAAAAAATAAATCAATGGCAGGGCCTTGGCCTTGAGCTCCTTGCCATGATTCAAATACAATACATACATCATGTACAATCTTAATACCATGAGGTCAAAACCAGGGTGTTACAATCCTCCTCCTCTTGTCATCATCATCATAATCATCATTGGAATTGTCATTATCATCATCATCATCCTCATTTTCATCTTATTCATCATAATTATCATCATCATCATTATCCTCCTTTGTCTCCTGCTTCTCCTCCTCATTATCATCATCATAATATAATCATATCATCAACATTATCAGCATGATCATCATCATTATTGTTGTTGTTGTCATTATCAATGCCATCATTAGACTCATCAAGGTCATCTTCCTCCTCCTCCTCCTCATCATCATCAACATTTCAAAGCTCCTACCCTAATGGCTATGTGTCATATTCACCACAAATAATGAAGGTACCATGTTTGCACAACTTTGTAAACATGTACCATAAATGTAGAATATTTTGGGATTGAAAATGACATGTTATATATGGAAATACTATTCCATTAATGGCACAAAGGCATCCTTGTAATGGACATAAAGTTATGTCACATGTGATAAATGATTATATGGGTAGGTTTTGATATGTTAAAGGGGTGAACACTATATCTGTTAGAAGCAAGTAAGTGTTTATAAGGTGTGCAATAAATATAAATGTTATAGTGATAAATACTTTTAATGGATAAAGTTAAATTAACCATGGTGATAAGGATTAGTGGTTAGGGGTAATGGTGGTTTTGGGCTAGGGTTTATTACAATGAAAATGATTAAGGGTTATTAATTGTATAGGGTATGCTAATGGTAATAAGGTTTAGGGTTTATAATATTATTGGTATGGGTGATATGAGTTAAAATTTATAATTAGGGTTATAAGGGATAAGAGATAGAGATTATAAAGATTTATAATTAGGGTGTATAGTAATTAGGTGTTATAGTATTTTTGTAAGTTTAAAGGATTTTGGTTATAAAAGTTAGGGGTTATATGAGATAGGGTAATAGGGGTTATATGTCAAAGGTTATAATGGTTACGGATTATAATATTTAGAGGTTAAATATGCTAGGGTTATATATATATCTTAGGTTATATTATGAATTATTGGTCATAGATGTTAAATCAATTTAGGGTTCAAAGTTAGATGATATCAGGATTGACAATTTTAAGGTTATATCATGATTTATGGGGTAAGGGGTTATAAGAGGTAACTAGTTATCATTTATAGAGATTTTAGAGGTTACAGGGGTTAGGGTTAGTGTTAAAGGTTATAGGTATATGTGCTTAAATGGTTATACTGATTAGGGTTTGTCTGCATTAATGATGATAAATGGTTATAAGGGCTAATGGGTGTTCTTTATAAATGTTAGATGTTATGATCATAGGGGTTAAGGGTTATAGTGTTTATCAAATTTAAGGCATAAGGGTTCTAACTTCAAAAGTGTTAGGGGTGGAAACTTACAGGGATTGAGTTAAGAGGTTATATAAGTCAAAATGTTATATAGGTTATAAGAGTTATAGGATTCAATGGTTATACAAGTTAAGGTTGATCAAGGATTAGGGTCTATAAATATTTGATATAATAAGAGTAATAGTTAAATGTGTTAGGGTTTATATGTTATATAGGTTTGAGGTTATAGTTGCTATTTTCTATGGAATAGGGGTTGAGGGTTATCTTATAGGATGTGGCGGTTAGGGATTAAGGGTTAACATGACAATTATATCAAAGATTTGGGGTTGTATGAATTATATTAAATTTTGTATTATAAAGATTATATGTAATAGATGTAAGTGGTTATAAGAATGAAGTTGTTGAAGCTAAAGTAGATTTAAGTCGTTGTTTTGAGTTATTTTCTTCAAACATTGTCATTTGACATCAATTCTAATAAGGTACAATATACAAAAATATACTTTAACTTTTATAAAATTCTAAATATATATTCCAAGAAGAAATCCTTGATTTTTAAATTTTATACTTTTAGAATTTAAAGTTTTATTTATAATTATAATTTGTTAGCTATCTATTTGGATACAAGTAAAATCCCTAATTTTTATATTTTGTTTTTATAATTTAAGGGGTTTTTTTTCCATAAGAAAAAAATGTAACTTGTTATGCATATGAAAGAGAGTCAAAATTACATCAAACTGGTCATTGATTTGTAATGTTTGTTTTCCCAGTTATAATATCATCTAAAAACCTTCTTAGAATCCTTACATGGAAACCCCAAAAAGACAATGATCATACATATTCTATCCATAAACAAGGTACAAATAAAAACCTTCAAATCTAGGTAACATAGAGAGTTACTACAAATAAAGGAGACAAAATTGTTTATCTAAATCAAAACTATATTCCAACTTCCAACAAAAAACATCTGAGAAAGAGAAGATTGAAAAGCTTAAAAGGATATGATTGATCTAGAGTCTATCAAGGTATATTCCACATATTCCTCGAAGAGAATAGAGCCATCCATTATACCAATTTCATCCTTTAAAATTTTGTTAGCATCACTAATAAACTATTTATAAACATGAGTGAAAGTAATATAAGAGAATTTTGAAATCATCACTTTCATTCTAGCAGCCCACTGGTCCAACAGAAGCACCTCGATATTTGACTTCCCATTTTCCCACTCTATAATAATCCTGGAATCACCGTCTATAATAATTTGATTTTGAGTGAAGGTCTCTCGATCTCCTATATTGGGTTATCATCATGATTTTTGTAGGAGGCGGTGAGCTTCCACCTTCCCCCGCTCCCTCCACTGATGAAGCAACTTTTAGAAGTCTCATCAATATGCATGGAAAAAATCCGACTGCTAGTTCTCTACCCAAATTCATGAAAAAACTAAATTATTTACCGGTGATTTCCCTATGATCGGACCATCCTATGCACATAGCAGTTTCGCTTGTGGATCAAGCATTAGTGGGTTAGTTGACAGGTCTCTGGCCCTCTCAGTGCATGACTAACAATTGGATCCAAAAAAATTGGAGACCTCTAATCTCCAACAATGTCACCTATTATGCAGTTGGAAGAGGGTTTTTTTATGTTTGAGTTCATTTCCAAGGAGGGCCGAGATCTGATATTTTATAATGGACCACATTTCATGGGCTCACAGGGGTTGTACCTAAATCGTTGGACTCCTGATTTTGACCCGGCTGTAGATTTCCCCAAAGTGGTCCTTGTTTGGGTGTGTCTCCCCAATCTTCCCATCCACAACTGGAACCCTTCCTCCCTAGAATCGATTAGAAATGAGTTAGGAAAATACATAGACAAATCCGACCTAAAATATCAGAAGTCATATAGCCAGATCTGTGTGGAAGTTGATTTGGAAGATGGAATCCGTGAAGCTATTAAGTTAACTATAAGAGAATGCCATCATTTCCAACAATTATACTATGAACAATTGTCGTTTAAATGCAGAAATTGTCAGGAATAGGAGAATTTTCAAAAGCATTGCCCAAAAAACCAGGATAACCTTAAAGAGAAAGAAGCAAATGAAGGATGGAAGTAACCAAAGTGTCCGAATTCAAATCCCAAGGTTGTTTCACGAAAGGAAGGGAAAACCCCTAACCCTCCCCTGGATGCTAGTAATAATTCTAGAAAACCTAGAATGAATCAGGAAAGAGTCTCACTATGCTTGAGATCCCAAAAGAAGAAGCAAACCCCACTAAGGAATACTTCGTCAGGCACTCTTTACCAAATGGCTCAAAAATAAAGGAAGCTACAAGAGTGCAAGATCCAGAAATAATATTGGAACCATAGGATTTGAAAATAGAAGAAGAGATCATGGAGGAGGAGGAAGGAGATATCGGCGCCACCCAAAATAATTCTAAAAGAGAAACCAGAGGAAGGAAGGCATATTAATAAAGAAGGGAATTAGCTACTCACAAAGACAGGCTACAAGGATCCCAACCTAAACTGGATATCATGATAAACTCTAGAACTACTAGGAAACAAGGTCAGGCCTCTCGTGGGTCCTCCTTGAAACCAAAAGTTAATTAATAAAGGTTATCTCCTGGAACTGTAGCGGTTTAGGTAGTCGAACTAAAGAAGCTATGAAGGATCTAATTCATATCTCATCTCTCAACATTATTCTAGTCCAGGAGACTAAAATGGAGGAATAGGAGTTCCTCCTCAGAAGTAAAGCCTTTTGGAAAAAAGGAGCAGGAACAATAATAAACGCAAGAGAAGCCTCTAGAGGTTTGGGAACACTCTAGGACTCCTCCAAATTTTATCTAGTTAGTATTGATTGCTGCACACATTGGATCCTCATGCAACTCCTTCATAAGAATTCAAGTCATAAGGTAAGCATCTTTAATATTTATGTTCCTGTTCTTTTCTCGAAAAAAGAAATTGTTGGAATCTCATTCAGGACTATCTGAGCTCCCAACAGTTAGACAATTTAATTCTAGCTGGGGATTTGAATATAAACCTCTTGTTAAGGGAAAAAAGGAAGTGTTATAAACAGAGACCCTACTAGAAAATGGGTAGAATATATTATTATGGAATGGGACTTGGAAGATATTAATCCATCTCATCGAAAGTTCACCTAGTCTAACCAAATGATAGGTCAAGGACATATTTCTACCTGGATGGACATATTCTTGTCCAGCAATCTCTTTTTCTGTTAGGACTTACTGCATCCTCCTCAATTCTTCCCTTCAATGCCTCTAATCATAAACATATTCTTCTTGAGTTCTCAAAATATCAGAATCTTGGGCTTATCCCCTTCCGTTTTAACCCCTCCTGGACCCATAAAAAATGATTCCAAGATTTGGTCCTCTCGGTTTGGAAAATTCTGTTCTTTGGCTGCGCATTCTTTGTTTTGGAAGAGAAGCTTTGAAGACTTAAATCTTCTATAAACTCTTGGGCCAAGAATATGAAGTCTCCAATCAAGCAACGATTAACATCCCAACAAAGTTTGGAACAACACCAACTACACATGGAAGAAAGGATTATAGAACCTGAATGTTTAGAGAAAGAAGTGGCCCTCCAACGTACCCTCCATTCATCCTGTTGTTTGGAAGAATATTATTGGAGGCAAAATTCCATTAACCTTTGGCTTCAATATGGGGATAAAAACACCAGTTATTTCCATAAACAAGCAGAGGCGCGGAAATAGTTTAATTCAATCAAGGAAATCTAGTTCCAAGATCATCTGATCCAAGAATTTGAAGGAATCAAATAGGCTTCTCACCTTCACTTTAAGGATATTTACACCAAGGATTGTCCCTCTCAAGATGAAGAATACCATCATATTCTGAACCTGATTGCTCCTAAAGTTAAGCCAACTTCAAATCAGCTTCTTATTGCTCCCATCACACAACAAGAAATCAAAATCACCCTAGCTAATATGGAACCCGATAAAGCCCCTGTTCCAGACAGTTTCATAGCCTGGTTTCTCAAAAGTTGTTGGCAGCTTATCAAAATAGATCTCCACAAAATGGTATTGAAGTCCCAAAATTGTTTCAAGATAGGAGGCATCACAAATTCAGTTTTTTTAACACTTATCCCTAAAGAGAAAGGGGTTTACTCCTTTGAGTGTTTCAGGCCAATCCCTCTCTACACCATTGGCTATAGAATCATAACAAAGGTTATGTCCAACATGCTTAAAGGAATTATTCCTACAATTATCACTAAACATTCAAGGAGGATTTATTAAAGGGAGACAAATTTTCGACAATATTATTTTGGTCCAAGAAGTTATTCACTCAAGCATTCTTTGCCATGAAAAAGGTATGGTTTTAATTTTGGGTTTAGCTAATTCCTTTGATATAGTTCGACATGCTTTATGTTCCATGTAATGCAGCGATTTAGTTTTTCTACCGAATTTATTAACTGGGTGAAGGCCTGCATTGGTGCTCCTTGGATTTCTTCGTTAGTTAATGATCGAACTACAACTTTCTTTCAAGCTTCTAGAGGGATCTGTCAAGGTTGTCCCCTCTCCCCTCTTTTATATGTCATTGAAGCCTTAACTCTCAATTGTTAGTTCAAATATAGTCGCCTCCAATAAGGGCTATTGGGCCTCATAATTGCGAGGGGAGTTAAAGACATAAATCATGCTCAGTTCGCCGATGATACTCTCCTTTTGGGTGGAGCTAGCATTTTAACTACTAGAAAATTCAAAAAGGAATTGGATATTTACAAGGAAGCTTCAGGAAGAAAAATTAACTTCCAAAAGAGTCAAATCTATGGGTGGAACTGCACGCGAAATGAGATGCTAGACATCTCCAGAGATATGGAAATAGAAGGGAAAATGTAGTGGGATGCTTTCAAATATTTAGGAGTTCCCATCTTCAAAGCTTCCCCAAAGATATCTAATTGTATTCCTTTAATTGATAAGTTCAAATTTAGAATCAGCTCGTGAGGGGCCTCATAGTTAAATATAGTCGGGAAAGCGGTGCTTATCAAATCAATCCTTTCCAGTATACCAATTTATCAAAGTTCAATCTTATTAGATCCAAGTAGAATTTTCTCAAAGATTGAATCTCTTATTCATCATTTTCTTTGGAAAGGAGGAAAGAGAAATGAGAATAGAATCCCATTGGTAAGTTGGGATAAAATATCAAGATCCCTTCTTGAAGGAGGCCTCCAGATTCAAGACTTCAAATCAAAAAAATTGGCTTTAGGAGCTAAACTCCTTTGGAATCTGGTTTCAAGAAACTTATCCTGGAGAAAACAAGCCTTATGGAAAAAAACATTTCTCGGGAATTCAAACCAAATGTATTGAGGGTCCTTCAAGTGTCCCCAAAGGCTCTCCCATATTCTCACTCTATTTGAAGGCTATTGACTTTTTAAAATATGAGCTAACATGGATCCCTGGAAATGAAAAGCATATTTGAATTTGGGAAGACTCCATTATTGGAGACCCTCCTCTTGAATCCATGCCAGATACCACCAATTTAAAGCATTTTTCCACTCCTGCAGAGAATTTACCATGTGGGACATCTCCTCTTGGGACTTGGGTGAGGCCCAAACATGGAAATCCAGGGATATTCCGAAGTGCCCCCCCCCCGTTCGCTCACATAAAAATCAACGCTTCTTTCTTTGCTCCAAGGGAAATATCCTATAGCCAATAATTCAAAGGATACTCGAGGTTGGGGCTCTCATTTAGTGGTTTATACAATTACAACTGGCTATAAGTACCTCAAAGCACTCGCACATGTTCCCAACAATCCCACAATATGGAAAGGAGTTTGGAAATCAAAGAGCTTTCCAAAGGTGGACTTCTTCATTTGGAACTTAGCTCACAACAACATTCTTACAGGAGACAAAATCCAACGAAAAGGTTGGTAGGGACCCACAAGAATCCCCCTTTGTAACTCTTAGGAGGAGACTATAAATCATATGTCGATTACTTACCATTTTGCTAGAGAAGTTTGGAATCTTGCCCTCTCTCCTTGGTCTAATTCGGTTGTCCTTCCCCCAGATTTCCCCTCTCTTCTTAGAAACTGGTCCTCTCTCTGTCCCATTTCTGTACTAAAACAATATCATCTGAAACACTCATGGTTGGCTCTTCCTAAATTTATCCTCTTGAAACTTTGGCTTGAACAAAACATCTGTATTTTTTGAGAAAAATTCTCCTTAACTGCGAGATTTGTTGTTAAAGCTAAATAATTATTAAGGGATTGTATTTGATCCCTCCTTACCTCTAATAATAGAGATCCTCTCTCTCATGTTGAAGAAAATTGGCTACTGAGCCTCTCCCCTAACATTCCAAACCCTCCAACCCTTCCCTATTCTATGTTGGAACCTTGGGAAATCCGAATGGACAGCCCCAAGTTCACTGTCTAGAGGAATTCTTTCCATAAGCACTCTTTGTTACTGAACATAGCTTCTAAAGGGAATCCATGGGTGGAAGGTGGGGAAGGGGTCCTTTTTGACCTCAAATAAAATTTGAAATTATCAGTCTCTTGGGGAATATGAGTTGACTCCAACAATATTGTCGAATCCTGGGCTCTCTAGTAGGGTCTCTATCAAACTCTAGCTTGTGGCATATCAGAAGTTAACGTTTTTGGAGATTATAGGGTGGTTATTCAGGATCTAGTTACTCAAAATTTTCCTGAGCAAATTTGGCTTCGTCAAATTATCAGGAAAATCCAGAAGTTGGGCATCTCCTTTCGCCAAATTCAGTTCTTCCATATTCTGCGAAGTTTGAATGTGAAAGCAGATCATGCAACAAATGTTGCGGTCCCATTGAGAAAAGGGACTCTCATATTGAATGGAGCTCCTTTCCATTTTCTCATCCCATAAGACCTTGGCTCTCAGGCCAAGGGGCCTCCCGCATTTCTACGCGGTGATGTGGAAGGAACTTAATGTTTCTGTTTTAAATATGGCACATAGAGACATGCACAAAGTTGCTAGAAATCAGATATTCGATTAGGACAATGGTACGATGGCGCTGGTTCATAATCTCCTGATGAACGGTGACCTCAACATGGGTAACTCTCTTCCCTACCAAAATACTTGCTGCCATCAGATCATAGGAGGAAAGCGTATGGGGAATTTGATTTGGATTTGGGATGCAATGATCGATTCAAGTGAATTTAATATGCATTGGAGGATTATATGGGAACCTTGGGCGTCAGGTGTTTGATGTTATATGTCTCGGCTCTTGTGGGATAATAAGACCTTGTTAATATGGTTTTATATGTACTCTACTTCTGATTCTTCCATGGCCTAAAGCTCTAAGTCAGTTTCTCTTGGTCAAGACCCGTACTAGCACCTGGAATTGGAAATTCAAGAACTGCATAGAAAGGTATATGATCATAAACAGTTTGTATAACGCTTAGATGATGAAGGTGGTCATCGGCTTGCGATGGTAGATGAATACATGCTGCATATTCGTGAGGACTTCTATGCCTCCCTTGCCCAGTTAGAATAGGCCCTGCTTTGCCAACATGCTGAATTGGAATGGAGGTTTGACAATTTGGAATTACAGGTTAGCAGGATTTCTATGGAGAAGAGGAATGCTTGTGCAATCTAGTCAGCTCCTTTATCCCCTGTGTTGTGGAGAGAATCTTCCTATGGCTTGGGGTAGACCACAACAGACTGAATGACACTAGAAAACAATCTATTTCAATATGCAAGAGAGATAAATGTTGTTAACCTTAAGGGATACAAAAGATACCTTGTTCCTGACGGTTGTAGTAAATCCCCATTGAGATTTTCAACTACGCTTGTACCTACAATTAATCCTCAACAACAACGAACCAAACAAGCATGATATATTTTGAGCCTTAGGCCTACTCTAGCATATGTAAGTCCAACATGTATAATCAAATACAACTACATCCATGGATAAAATATTTATAGTCATGCACATGTAATGGACAATAAATAGATATTTCTATTAATAATGAAGAGAGATAACAATGACAAACTATGTCGAAACCTTGTCGAAACAGAGACATCGAGTCCTCCACCTGGGCCTCCACCACTTCAATTCTCCATCTCAATGGCAATCTTACAAAGCAATGGAAATCTTGGGAGGAGAAACAATGTTTGCTCAAAAGGACAAAGGGATGCAGACTCAAGCATGTATGAGTGAGGAAATAATGAACTATAGTTTCCTTTCTCTCAAATGTTCTCCTCCTCTAATGCATCCAAGAGGCTCAATATATAGCCCTTCAATAGGAAAGGAAGGGTTGATTCAGAGCGTTTCGAGGCATATGGAAGGCCAAGAGTCAAGTTATTCTGGACTCATTAAGGAAAACTTCAATTTTTTTTGTTTTTATGCATATTTCCCAATGTACGCGGGCTACAATGGAGCAAGTTGCATGTACACGTGGATTTTAAGCTAAAACCATCGCATACCAATAAATAGGTTTTTTTAAGGTGTTTCTTAGATCATCAAAGTATAATTCAAGCAAAGGGGTTCAAAAGAGTCTGTAGAGGGACAAGGAAGGCCATAAAAGTGTGATTTACCAAGTGTGAAAAAATTAACTATAACAGATTCTCCCTAATGTGTGAGGTCAGAAGGGTAACATGATGGCCGAAATACAATGATTATATCTACCCCAAAAGTGAAGTAATGAATACCCAGGTGGAAGAAATAGCCACTCATCAATACAATACAATGATAAATCTCAGCATGCGATTGCAAATATACAGTGTAGTAGTCCCAGATACATAAGAACACAATGGCCATGAATAAGCATCATATACAAATCTCATGTGTGGTCATCGCCACGTACAATATACAATGAACAAGATCTCCATAATGGATGAAGATATATGATAATATACTGGAATCTGGTCATGAGAGATGATATCTCATGAATACTGGCACTATCAAGGAGGTAACATATATGGCATGCTACCAATATCAGAGGTCTTCTACAAACCGCTACGAGTACATGTCCCATCATGCGAATAAAGGTGTCGAGGTTGAACGTGATGGACCATCGTCTAATTACCAGTCATTGATGTATACCATTAACAGATGCGAGATATCCCAATGATAATGATAATGGGAATCAAGGTAAATAGTGCAATCCAACAAGTGTGAATAGATGTGTTGAGGTCAAACACTCAAAAGAATCCATTGATCAGGGGGCATTGATGTACTCCCAAAACTGTCGATGGCGAGAGAACCTGCCACTAATGACTGCAAGTTTCAAGGAACTTAATGGACTCTAGACTCCTATTCTAGAATAAATGACCTGAAGTCAATAGAATGGAATCTGCTGGAAGGAGGGAGTTAAGGAATCCCCCATAAACCAACATGAGGTACTCAACAACGTTGGATAATTTGGAAGAACTTGAACGAACAAGATGTGCACGAACCGGTAACTGTATCAAGAATGCCCGACATGTAAAGAAAAGATAACTAAGGAATGAACAACTCAGGATAAAACTTTCTTCTAAAAAGAGCATAATGAATATGGTGAATGATAGGCAGCATAGACTCGACATGCAAACTAGGAAAACTCTGTGACGCAGGAGGCATAAAAAGAGGCTCCATAGGGACTGGAAGCATAACTAGTCGATGAAGAAAACTTAGAATAATGAGTACAACTCCTAAGGTCATACTAATAACCCAACCAATGGATGTGATATACAGTGATTTGTTCGAAGGTGACATGACTTGACAACTGCTAAAAGTAATATCAATTCCTGTCCAGCTTTTTTTTTTGGACTTTTTTCATATTAGGAAGCTTGAAAAAGAATAAAAGTGGTTATAGTACATAGCTAGGAGGAGACGAGTGTCACAAGAAATAAAACTAGTTCCATGCAGTGGAACATACCTATACTCAATGCAAGGAATCATGTGCAGGATAAGGACACTCTAGGGGATGTCTCCTCCTGGTAAGGGACGATCACGCTGCAAAAGAAATATAAAAAGGCTCTGCTTGGCTAGGATTGAGACAAGATTGGGGTATATGGATTATAACTCTAAAGCGGGGAGCCGACATAAAGATCAATAAGGTAAGAAAAACACATGAAATTAAATTACATCTTGATATAAAAGGGATTCTCTATGGGAGATGGCCAACATAAAGTTCAAGATGGATATGAGTCTCTTGCTCAAAGACGTGGAAAGAATATAAGGGACTCCCAGACCTAATGGAAGAATATCAGCATGGGTACCAAATTACAAAGCGATAACTACCTAGGGCACCTATGAATAGGAAATATCTACCACTTACGTAATGCCACTTCTAATAGCAGTGTGAAGGTTCCATGACATTACGAAGAGGGTTCATACCTTTAGTTAAGGTGACATGGTCATAAGGAGATGCATAATGCAAGCAGAAATGTGATCATATCCTATTTGCTAGTTCAAAATTATGTCTGTAATAGGCACAAATGGGTCAAGACATCAGTGAGAGTGTACAAAAAATGGACCCTACATGAAAATAATATTAGTCCAAAAAAGATGGAAATAGTTAGTAAAGAGTCCATACTATAGGATATAGGGAGGATTGATCATGACAATTGCATTCAAAGGAAACATTGTGGTGGACGATGGGACATAAGAAGGAATGTAAGGTATAGACCCAACGTTCACACATCCATTGCCATCCTTGTGAGAACAAACACTGGTGTTAAGACTAGGTGAAGGGAGTGAAAATACTCCACAAATGGAGTATAGGGTGGAATATGACCACTCCCGAATCTATGAACAATGTAAGGGGTTGTGGTGCCACGTGGTTCAACACTAGGGTCCGCACTAGGATCTAGAGCGAGTGATGGGATACTAGTAGTGATATCAGGCATTCCAAACATAAAATAACCCAAACTCAAGAGAACATAAATATACTCAAGTAACTATGATCCCTAAATCCAACTAGTGCACAAAGAGCACACTCCTAAGAAAATATAAGCCAAGTGCAAGCAATCCAAGGGGGACGATAAATGATCTCCTGAATGTAGCAGGTATGTATCTCCTAGGAGAGGCTTGAATATCCCATACACTACAAGCAGAGGTGTGTAACCAATTATAGTGTTCCTCAGCTTCAACGCATAAAGGGACTGTGTTGTCCGACCCCTACATGGCCAGGACACTCACATAATAACCTCTACAAGTACCTATTATGATACTTAGGTAAGGAAACCAAGGTCACCCCAATATAATTAATGCTTAGGAGGACATTCACAGGCAGGATATACCTTATGGGTAGGGTAACAAAGCCAAAAGCTCGAAAGCACCAAAGGTACCTCAAAATCCACCATATACGGATAAGATCCCGTAAATATCTTCGGCGCTGCACAAAGTGTGGCAAGGGGCTATCCCCACCAAAAAATTATACATTCCTTCGTGCTTAAATCCTGTTTTTATAGCTCAAAATGCCACATCTCTGCCTGTGATCACTTTCCCATGATTCTGTTGCATGTCGACACTTCCATGACGACACTTCATGAAAGTCACTGAATAAACACCTAACTTGGAGGACCCATATAATGAATTTTGTAACTCCGTTTGACCTCATTTCTACACCGTTGGAAAGGTATCTATGTCAGCTAAACATTTTTAGAAGACACTAAAGTTTGAAAATGCCCAAAAGTAATCTTAAAATGATTTTTTTGATGTATACGCGAGTTTCCTTAAGGAAACCCACGTATGTATGCGACTTGTTATATATAATACTCACTTATGCCTTAAATACGTGATTTTTTACATTGAAACCCATGTATACCTCCTGCATACACGACTAATGTCTCTGCAACCCATGTATTCCTCCTAAAAATGTAAAAAAAAATACGTTTTTTGAAATTTGGGTAGTTTGGTTAGTTATGAAACTAACTCCTTCAATTGTAACTAATTTGTCTTCGACCCTATCTCTTCAACAACATATAAATAGAGGTAGGGAGGTCCATGAGAGGGGACTTGAATCTTTTCATTGTTATGCTGGAGGAATCGGAGCTCTCTTTGCCCACACCTTTTCCCTAGAAGCTATCTCCTTGTGTTGTAGAGCTTGGAGGATGAGTTCCTTGGAGAAGAGAAGCAGCAGAACCAGATCAAGGTTTTGTGAGGTGCCCAACTTGAAGAGAAGGTATACTTGTACTTCATTTCATGATTAATAAATATGTGATGTCCTTCTTCTTCCCAAATCATTGTTCAATGTGTGATTGAATTTATATTTATGATCAGATGTTTATGTTCATCAGAATAGTTTCTAATATTTCTTTGATTATAATTACTTTATATGTGGTCATATTGGTTTGAGGAAGGTATAATTAGTTTTGCAGGTCTCTTGGAGCGAGAGGAGCAAGAGGAGCAAGAAGAGGATTGGGGAGCTGCTTAGATCAACCTTCATTTGGCTAAGGTATGAACCATTCTAATCTTTGATCTTGCTTGTATTTACTTGCAGAACCATTTGCATCTCTCTTTCAACCCCGGTACGTTGATGGCCTCTTAAACCCTAGCCATAGGAAACTTTACTTTACAACAGAACTGGCGACTCTGCTGGGGAGAGCCTTGTATTTTTGGGGTTTCTCTATCTTTCTTCCAGCCTTTTGTAAGGTTTCAGGTCCTTCTTACAAGTTAGGAACACCTTTTGAGTCTGTTGGAACACCTTTCATGCCTTCCTAGGTTAGTTTTTGACCCTTTTTGTGCTTTTTGTCATCCATACGCGACTTTCAGGCTAAACAGTCACATGTCCATGTTGTATATGCGACTTGCACTATTTTCAACCCGTGTGTCATATGCGACCTACCTTAAGGCAACCCGCGTATGCACTTGAATTTGTGTTCTTTCATCATTTTTTAGGGTTTTTGGGTGATTTGAGGGCTGTTTGTAGGGTCTTCAAGGGTCCTCTGCATGTGCATGATTCATGAGGGGTTGTTTTATCTCTATTAGGTGCTCTTTCTCTATCTTGCAAGTTTGTTTCAAGTCTTTGAACTTGTTTCCCTGCCTTCCCCCCCACCTCCTTCTTTGGCTTGACCTTGTTGGACAAGGTACTGAGCAGCCTCTGTTTGTAGGTTTAGATTGATTCTTGGGAGTTTTTGACCTTTGTTTGTGTCAGTCTTATTTGATTGGTCTCTTCATTCCAAATTTGTTGGCTTGCTTACCTTTGTGAGCTTTCCTTCCAAGAGAGGTTATATCCAACTTTAGGGAAACCTAGGGTTTGTTTGTGGGGTGTAGAGTAGTTGTCTATTTTCTTTTCTTACAGTATTTGCTTGCATTAGTTGATAGGCTATTTTTTATTTTGCATTTATAAAGGAAAAATAAAAAAACACATGTTTGCTTTATATGCATGTAGATTAGTTTTTTAGTCTAGATTGCATGGCATATCATTGTTTTTGAAAAAAAAAAAGAATTTGCTCTTTTGTGGCTTGCAAGTTGCTATTTGAAAAAGAAAAAGAGAATAGTTTTTTCTTTTTGCATTTCATTTCTCTTTGCTTCGTCATTTTGTTTCAACTTTGATTCAAAACACCACATAAGTTTCTCGCCATTTACCCTTTGACTAAAAACAACCCTTAAGATAAACGATATAATTTAAAAATATTAGCAAGTTTTATTTTATAGGGTCATACACCAGCTAGATCAAGTTAGACTTGTGGATTAGGGAGTTTCAACTCCACACAAGTATTTGATTTCAGACGTAGTTGTCCAATCAATAGGTAAACCCTTTTTCTATGTTGATTGTATCTGGGAAGCTCCTCTCAAATGGGAGTTAAGCACGAGTCTGCGTGGAGTCTTGGACTGAGGAGATAACCCTCTGATTCCTTGTCAAAGCGTAGACCAAGGTTTTTGCGCATCTGGGGATTCTGTCTTAGACAGGGTTTCGGGCTTTGCTACCCTGCTCATGTGTACGAACCAGGCTTGTGACTTTCCCCTGAGACTGTTAATATAGTTAAGGTAGCCTTTAGTCTCTTTGACATCTAGGGTTCATACACAGGTACACCGAAAAGCTATTTCTGGTTGACCTTGGACGGGCTTGGAAGTTAACCCCGGTAGAAGGTGTGGGAGGGCGGTGGGTGATTCCTCCACTTGTGCCTAAGAACATCTACAAGGACTCCAAGTAACTATCTATCAACTTTCTTTTGGAAAAGATATCTTATACCTGTTTGTTTATTTGGCTTTAGGAACTTTTTAGTGAGTGCTCTATGGTTTGTCTGTACTTAGTTTTCCTTCAGGTGTGTGCTTTGTTCTTTTGGTTTCCTGTTGACCTCAAACTTTGTCTCCTAGTTTGAAAATATGGTTAACACCCCTTTGAACACCAACCAAGAGATCTCCATGCTGGGAACTCGTTGTACTATTCCTCTCATAGGGAATGTTGGTGTTCCTTTGATGGCCACCTTGAACCTACCTGGATTCACCCTAGGGCTACCGGTGTGGTTATTTCCCACTCCAACTTCCCTGAATGCTCCTGATGCTTCTCAAGTAAGATCCTTAGATCAAGGGCATCAAAACACTACTTCCCCTTCACCTGTCATTGTTTCTCCTCCTCCTTCTACCTCATGCGGTGAAAGTACTGATACTAGTAACTGGCAGTCTAAAAGGAGTAAAAGAAGGAGGAATAGGAAGAAGAAACATAAGAAAGGGGGAACCCATTCAACCTTCGCAAGTCAAATTAAACCTCACCACCCAGCCTCTGCAGTTCATGCTGGGGGCACCTACTCAACCTCCACAAGTCAAGTTGATATTCACCATCCAACCTCTATTGATCATGCTGGTGGGATCCTTCCAACCTTTCCAGGTCACATCGGATCCAGTCACTCAGCCTATGCAGTTCATGTTGAGGGCACCCGTTCAGCCTATGATGTTCAAGTTGAACCTCCCCATCCAACCTCTGCAAGTCATGTTGGATCCATCCACCCAGCCTATGAAGTTCATGCTGGGGGCACACACTCAACTTCTGCAAAGCATGTTGATCCTAACCATTTAGCCTCTGTTGTTCATGTTGGTGGTGTCCATCCAACCTCTGCAAGTCATGTTGGACCCAGTCTCTCAGTGTCTGCAAGTCATGCTGGGGGTAGTCTCTCAGCCTCTGTGGTTCATGCTGAAGACAATCTATCACCCACTGCAAGTCATGTTGACACTGTTGAAAATACTACCCATTTAAAACACAAGCCTAAGTTTCCTTGAAATATTTGTGAGGGAGACCAACTTACTTATAAATGCCCTTCCATTACGAAAGTGTGAAGAGTTTGGTTTCATGGTCATCCCATTTTTGAACATCCTGAATATTTTCAACAACCAGCCTCTCTTAGTCAGGTTGGACCCAGTCACCCAGCCTCTAGTGGTCATGCTGGGGGAAACATCTCAGCCTCTGTAGGTCATGCTGAGAGAAAACAGTCAGCCACTACTAGTCATGTTGGAATCGTTGAGAAAACTAGTTGTTTGAAAGGAAAAATTAAGTTCCCTTGTAAGCTATGTTTGGGAGATCATCTTACTCACCAGTGCCCTGCTATTGTAGAGGTGCGAAGAGTGTGGTTCGAGACTCAAGAATTTCCTTCTCCTGAACAACCTATATTTTCTCAACAACCTACCCAACCTTTGGTTGATCAAGTGATCAAACCAATCTTAGCTTTGGTCGATCCCATTCTTCTTTCGAAGAGCGATCCTGATATGATTGAACCAATGTCACATTTGGTCAATCCCACTCTCCCTTCGGAGAGTGAATTTCATGAAGCGGTTGAATCGGTTCCATTGTCGATCAATCCCACTCTTCTTTTGGAGAGTGAAGTGTCTGCTAGTCACATTTTCTTCACTTCTAGTTCAAAAATTACTGAACAAGGGGGCATTGAAATCACTTCGGATCAACCCCCACCAAGCTCTCGGATTGCTTCATTTGATTGGGATAGCCTAGTTGAGCCGTGCCTTCCTTCTAATGAACCTTTCCAGATAAAGGTCAAAGTTGAACCATACACGATTTCTCGTTGTATGATTGATGAAGGAGCCTTAGTTAGTATTTTTTTTGCTCGTGCTTGGCGAGGAATGGGATCTCCCAGCCTTGTGTCGACTGCTAGTCAGTTAATGGCGTTTGATAGAAGAACTTGTATAGCCTTGGGAATTCTTGCTCAAACACCTATTACTTTGGGTGGGAAGACCGTCTTAGTTGACTTCATGGTGATAGAAGACCCCTTGGACTTCAATAAGCTCCTCGGACGTGATTGTGTCTATGCCATGCAAGCTATGGTGTCAACATTATTTCATGTGATGTACTTTAATCATGGCGAAGAAATTGTCACTATCGATTAGTTGGATTTTCTTGATCTGTCTCCTGACCTAACTAGAGACCAGGTCTTTCCTTTATTGATTCCCAGTGTTTCTATAGACACTACCCTGCCACAGGTGAGCTATGTGGCCTCATGTCCTTTGCATCCAATTGCTACTGAGAAGCATCCTCTGTTTTCATGCTTACCTTCCCGGGACTTGGTCCCAACAGTTGACCAGGTGAGTCATCCTATACAGACTGTGGAGCTTTCTCCCCACTCTGTCGATCCATTTGAAAGTTTAGACATTTGTCCTATCTTGGATGATCTCCTTCCTTCAGATGAAGTCGTCCTAGAGTCTTTGATACAGTCCAACCTTCTTTTGGATGTTGGTTTAGTTATGACTAAGTCTTGCCCCTATTTTCTTAGTAAGCTTGATCTTCCCATGGATCGGTCTTCTTATGTTGATCTTGTTCAATATTTTGACTCTTCCTTTGAACAACAAGTCAGTGATCCTGATGAGTTTGATTTTTTTTATGAATTTTTCAACTCCTGTGATATTGAGTTTGTTCCTGTAGACTCTACCTCCCTTGTTGATCTTTGCTTTTCTTCTGAGGTTTATCTTATTGATTATAAAACCTCGAGCCTTGGTGCTATAGAATTTTCTTCAGTTGATTCTACCTTGACTTTACTATTTGTAGAAGATAGCAAAGTCACATGTGTTTCTGCTAAAGTGACCTGTATCAAAACTTTTCTTCTGAATATGATCCTGATGCTGTTGTTTCTTGGAGACAGGATTCTTAGTTGGATTCACAACTATTTACTGGCCTTTTCTTATTGTTCAAGCTGTAACTGCATTTGCATGTGCCCTACTCGCACTTATGAGCCTGATGCCAGCTTCCACACTTTTAGCTCGTTGTATAAGCCCTCATCTTTGTTCTCATCGTCACTAAGCCTTCTATCATTTTGCCTTTGCAACTTGACACCCTTTACCTTGAGGAGACTTTCCCTGAGTGTCTTTATCTTGCTCATGTTCCTTGCATTATGCATATATTTTTTCCTCACGCTTGGAACTAGTTTCTCTTTCCTATGACACTCGTCTCCTCGCATTTAGAGCATTCTTTGTGCTCTCCTTCGAGCTCATTAAAAATAGTAAGGAGGCCGCGAGTTGAATTTTCTGAACTCGTTAAAATTTCACGGGAAAGATATTGAGTTTCTTTAGGCCCAGGTCTGACTCCTCAAAATAGACTTGAATTCCGAGTAAACTTGTCCATTCAGGCTCGTTAAGAATATGTGAATGGGCATCCACATTGATGGTAGGTTATCACTTTCTTGGACCATGTGGAATAATACGAGAAAGGAACACTCTCTTTTCTTCGGAATTGAGAAGAGTATTCTCAGGCATAGGTTTATCACTTTTCCGGAACTGAGGGACTAAACTTACAGAAAAGGAACCCCCAGTATGAGCTTAGTTTTCTCTTTTTTGTGCTTTGGACCTAAACATGAAAAAGATTCAGAGTGTTCCTTATGTCTTTGTCATGCTCGTTAAACCCTAAAGAACAAAGCATCGAGTTTACTGTTGTATGCCCCATTTATCATAATCAAATGGATCTTTTAGAGTGATCTTGCCTTCCTTCACACTCGTTAAACTCAGGCTATATGTTGCTTTTGAAGGAGCGTTGGGTAGGTGGTAATTTAACCTTTTTCGGACCTTCTTGACTAAGTACGAAAAAGGTGCGTCTTACTTCTTCGAAAGCTAAGAGAGTCCTTCTATGGTTTGTTTTATACTTTTCCGGCCTCAGGATACTAAATTGGAGGAAAAAGCACCCCCCTGCATCTTCTTTGGAGTTTTCAGACTCTCTAAACTATGAAAACATTGTCGAGCATGTACTAGTTCAGGCTCGTAAAATCCACCAATCAATGCTTTATCAAGCATTCTTCTGTCTCTTCTTCGATCTTTCCAAAAATGAAGAAGGTCCTGAGTTTGATTTCTTGGACTCATTAAACATTTACAAGAAAGAGGGGAAGGGAAGTTCATTCACATGTATTTTACATCATGGCAGCAAGTCTTGTTTCCTTGAACAAAGCACCCATTTTGAGTCTATCAACAGTTGGGTCCTAGTATTTTGACCTTATCTCGATTCAGAGTTTCTTACTCCTCTAGTTGGTTTTTTTCCAATTATATGGGGAATATGTCAATGTCTCCTACATTACAGATTTGTGTTGTTGGTCCCTTTTGTGTCAAAATATACCTATGTCACTTTTTTGTCGTGCTCACTGTTCAAGGATTAAACCTTTGTCAGCCATTCTGTAGTTTCCTTGACCTTTTGTGTCGTCCATTCCTTGGTATCATTTCTTTACATCATGTCTTCGGAGGTCCTTGTCGTGAAATTGAGTACCAATTCCAGATCCAATTAGTCTTTGACTTACCTCGTGTTGGATGATGAAGGATGCCTTAATTCCTTCCTTCCAACGGATCTCTTCCTATCGATTGCAACACATCTTGCTATGGGGATGAGATTTATAGTTTTATGATAGTACCTTGGGGATTGCAGTCATCAGTGGAAATTTCCATCGCTATTGGTTAGTGGGAATACCTTAAATGTCTCCTACTCGATGGATTCTTCAAGTGTTCGACTTCAAGTCCTTGTATTCACACTTGTTAGAATGTACTAGGTACCTTGGGGAATTTACTAGGGTTTCCCTCATGTTTGTTAATGGTTCTCATTATTGATCGATAATCAAACGGTTTCCTCCATGTTACTTCAGCTCCTTTATTCGCATGGTTAGGATTCGTACCTTTTAGGCGGTTTGGATTGAAGACCTTGGGCCGACAGTAGCATCGTCATTTTTTCTATTGCCCGAGTTGCGCAAGACCTTGTTACATTTTATATGAAATTTTGCTGAGACATAGATCAACCTTGTATTTTTGTGGCTATGATCGATTGTTGAGCATGGATCCACCTTGTTCAGTTGTGGCCATGACTCCTTTAGATTTGATATGGCGCCTTTTTGCATATTGAGTGACCATGATAGTTTAATCAGTTATACATATGTTGGATCCGCTTGTATCTTTATGGCGATGTTTTGTATATGGACTTGTATGTCCCAGAGATCAGTTTTGTTTGACATTTATTTCTCTTTCAGGTACCTTTGTTCGAGCCTTTTGATCTTGGATTCTCTGCTCTCTCAATACTTAGTTGTTTCCTTTATAATGTATTTCAGCTATCATCTTCCCCTCTAACCTCATACATTAGGGGGCATCTGTTATAGTTCAAAATGACACATCTCTTCCTATGACCACTTTCCCATGATTTCGTTGCATGTCGACACTTCCATGACGACACTTCATGAAAGTCACTGAATAAACACCTAAATCTGAGGACCCATATCTTGAGTTTTGTAACTCCGTTTGAACTCATCTTAGTATCATTGGAAAGGTATTGGTTTCAGATAAAACTTTCCAGAAGACACCAAAGTCTGAAAATGCCCAAAAGTACCCTTAAAATGAGCTTTTTTGATGTATATGCAAGTTTCCTTCAGGAAACCCGTGTATGTATGTGACTTGTTATATATAATACTCACGTATGCCTTAAATACACAAATTTTTTCATTGCAACCCACGTATACCTCCTGCATACGCGACTGATGTCTCTGTAACCCGTGTATTCCTCCTAAAAATGTCAAAAAAATACGTTTTTCAAAATTTGGCTAGTTTGGTTAGTTATGCAACTGACTCCTTCAGTTGTAACTAATTTGTCTTCGACCCTATCTCTTCAACAACATATAAATAGAGGTAGGGAGGTCCATGAGAGGGGACTTGAATCTTTTCATTGTTATGCTAGAGGAATTGGAGCTCTCTTTGCCCACACCTTTTCCCTAGAAGCTATCTCCTTGTGTTGCAGAGCTTGGAGGTTGAGTTCCTTGGAGAAGAGAAGCAACATAACTAGATCAAGGTTTTGTGAGGTGCCCAAATTGAAGAGAAGGTATACTTGTACTTCATTTCATGATTAATAATGATGTGATGTCCTTCTTCTTCCCCAATCATTGTTTAATGTGTGATTGAATTTATATTTATGATCAGATGTTTATGTTAATCAGAATAGTTTCTAATATTGCTTTGATTATCATTACTTTATATGTGGTCATATTGGTTTGAGGAAGGTATAATTATTTTTGTAGGTCTCTTGGAGCGAGAGGAGCAAGAGGAGCAAGAAGAGGATTGAAGAGCTGCTTGGATCAACCTTCGTTTGGATAAGGTATGGACCATTCTAATCTCTGATCTTGCTTGTATTTACTTGCAGAACCATTTGCATCTCTCTTTCAACCCTAGTACATTGATGGCCTCTTAAACCCTAGCCATAGGTAACTTTCCTTTACAAAACCCGTGTAAGAGGAGCTTCCTGAGAACACTAATTATACCAAGGATTTCACTCTCTCACCTGGACAGACACCTAAAGTGTTTTGTTTAGTAGTTTTGGAGAAATTTACTCACAACAACCTATTCCAAGACTCTAAAAACTAATCTTGTGGATGCACCACTATCAAATAAAAAGTGTAATTAATTTTAAATTAAGCGTTGATTTTAGGGCAATGAATCCTCAAAGGAAATGGCTGTGCAACTAGCCATGTTATGACTCAGCAGTGAAAGTAAATATGCACACCTAACAAACAATTCCAAGTGCAATTCATGTTGAATGGAAAAAAGGGTATGCCACTATATGAAATGCATAAATTTTCCTTCAAATTTCAATGCAATCCTTCCTATATGAAAGCCAAAACATAGCTCCCATCCAAGCAATTCAATGCAAGTAACTCAGATTCATATGTGAGATGCAAGTAAGAATGAAAATATATAATTATTTTGTATTTTCAATATATAAGAATGAAAATTCAATAAAAGTCATTAAACTTCTTAGCCTCTGCAGCAAGCATTAAACACAAGCCAAGCAAGAAACTGAGACAAAAATACCAATGCACTAATTTAAAAACAAAGAAGGATATAAATGACTATAACTACTTTCAAAGAAAAATCAATGAAAAAGGGGTCTCTGGTCACAAAAAAAGCAGTCAACAGACTACATCAATACCCAAGAAGACCCAACCACACTCACAACCCACCCAAAAACTTCCCACATCAAAAAATCAACCAAAAGGGAGGATGTACACGACTGTTGAAGGAACAATAGCGTATGTATGCGGATTTTCAGCTGAAACACACATACACATAGAAGAAAGTGGTAAAATGAATGCCAAGGTTCAAACCACTCTAGGGGACTGTTAATGGATGAACATACTACTAAATACAACATAGAAACGGGGAGAAACAAAGATCAAGTCAAGCACATTGTGCACCAAAACCCTAAAGAGAAACAAGGAACCTCCCTAATGGAGTCGCCAATTCTATTACGGAGAGAAACTTCCTATGGCTTGGGGTAGACCACAAAAGACTGAATTGAACCAGAAATCAATCTATTTCAATATGCAAGAGAGATAAATGCTGCTAACACTAAAGGTTACGAAACATACCTTGTTCCGGACGGTTGTAGTAGATCCCTGTTGAGCTTTTCAACCACGCTTGTACCTACAATTCATCCTCAACAACAACGAACCAAACAAGCATGATATATGTTAAGCGTCAGGACTACTCTAGCATATGTAAGTCCAACATGTATAAGAAAATACAACTACACCCATGGATAAAATATTCATAGCCATGCACATGTAATGGACAAGAAATAGATATTTATATTAATAATGAACATATATAACAGTGACAAACTCTGTCGGCACCTCGTCGAAATGGAGAAACCGAGTCCTCCACCTGGGCCTCCACCACTTCAATCCTCCATCTCAATGGAAAGCTTGGGAATAGCAACAATGTGTGCTCAAAAGGACAAAGGGATGCAGACTCAAGCATGTATGTGTGAGGCAACAATGAACTATAGTTTCCTTGCTCTAAAATGTTCTCCTCCTCTAATGCATCAAAGAGGCTCAATATATATCCCTTCAATAGGCTATGAACGGTTGAGTCGAAGCGTTTCTAGGAATATGGAAGGAAAGAGTCAAGTCATTCAGGACTCATTGAGGAAAAGTTCAAAAGTTTTTGTTTTTATGCATATTTATCAATGTACGCAGGCTACAATGGAGCAAGCTGCATGTACATGCGGATTTTAAGCCAAAACCCGCATATACCAATAAATTGGGATTTTTTAAGGTGTTTCTTGGATCATAAAAGTATAATTTAAGAAAGGGGGTCCAAAGAGTCTGTAGAGGGACAAGGAAGCCCATGAAAGTGTGATTTACCAAGTGTGGAAAAATCAACTATAACACCTTGCTCCAGGTCCTTCATACACCGTGTGTTAAATTTGTGAACCTATTGATCTACAGAAAAATGAGAGAAATTGTGAAGTAGGATTATGCAGTGGAATATCAAGAACGAGGTACACTGAACAAGACAAATTTGAGACAAATATGATAAGAATTGATCAGTTAATTACAACATTAATCTATATTCATTCCAGCAGTAAACAAAATTGTTACAATATGTAGGATTTGAATCATATGGGGAAGATTCGAATCTACCAACTAATCATGTATGACTGGCTAACTATGAGTGTCTAAATCACTACATGGGAGCCTTTAGTCTAACTCCTGATGTCTAAATCAGTCTGATAATTAGTCAAAACTAGTTAAACTGATGAGGTAGGTGAAAAAATGCGCCACTTCCCCATGCATCCATGCAAAACTGGTGCTAGACTACCTGCGAGTGATCTAACTGAATGTAACTGGAGGTTGACTCAGTATAACTCTCTACCTACCATAAGAAACTGATGGAGGATGCCGATGGCACTCGGAGTGGGATCATAAAATGTAGGGATTGGTCTCAGAGACACATTAAATCATGCATGAACATGCAGTAAGTGGCAGTTAACCTCTATATGTGTTCCCCCACACTCTAGTGGTTCGTACCGGTGGCACTAATGGCACCAATGGCATCAGTGGCACCGATATCATGGTGGCACCAAAATCAAGTAAATGACTCCTAAGTTAGGCAAGATGATCTAATAGACTATGTATGGACAAGGGAGGATTATATAATCCTAACACCCTCCCTTAATCCTAACTTGGACAATCTTGGGCCCTAACAACTAGTCCAAAAGTCACCCATACAATCTAAAAGAAATAAAAGTTTCTTAATAAATTAAGGAAAATGGGGAAAGCATCATGGGAACCACCCCCCCCCCTCAAAATAAGCAGTGAATCAGGAAACTAAGCTATACTTAGGAGAGAATTTTCCTCTTTGGGTAATAACTTGTAAAATATTTGTTGCAATTTGCAGCACTATGTAACAACAAATGCAGTATCTTGTTTCTTATGTGAAGCAACATCCTAATACTATGCATGAGAACCTCTCCAAACCAAATTATTATGTCTGGAGGAATTTTTCTCTTTGGAAGAAGAGGAATATGCTCAACTGAATCAAGAACATAGACAGATGCAAGATGAAAACTGGACCCATGTAGAGCAACTGAGATCAACTGATGAGAGAGAAAAAGTGCTTGAGAATTCAAACCATGTGAGGAAAACCCAAGAAACTTATATATTTCAGCCTTGAACATCAAACCATGTGAGGTAAAATCATCTCCAAGGGTTAGGATCAAGTGTCCAGACGAATGCAGAATGTCTCCATCTTTACTAGTTCTGTGAGGAGATGAGCATGTGATCAAGTAGGAAGGTAGAGAATCCCTAGGACTGTGGAGAGAGAATTATTGAGCTCCATAATCTGATATAGCTTAAAAAATAACCAATGGTTCACAAGATATAATATCAACAAACTCATGAGAGAAAATTGACATCAAATCCCCAACACCAATTTTGAAAGAGACTTGAGGTACTTGATTTTTCACACCAAAATTGATGAGAACAACTTCAAGCATTACTGAAGGCTCTTGAAACTTAAAACTTGAACCAAATAAGGTCATATCAGATCCAAATAAGGTCATATCATATCCAAGAATGTGTAACAAATCCAAGTGCCTCACCGAGATGGTAGATACACAATTTTCTCCTTCTTTAAGAAAACTCTGAGTATTGGTGCATGCAATCATGCAGGAATTTGCTGGAAGCTCTAGATCAAAGAGAGTGAATGGATCACACCTAAACTGATATTTCTTCCAAAATATCCAAACTATTACTTTTATACACACTAGCAATAACATTAGAGAGAAAGAAATAAAATTCCTCTTAATTTTTTGAAGCAATCACTGGCAAACTTTGCACAGAATTTAAAATAGAAGAATCATTGGAGAATGTTTGCATAGAATGGAAGGAGAGTTTTTATTGAATAATAGAGATTCAAATGTATTCTTCAGGATCATCTATATGATAATAGGAGATATCATAGATCTCATAAAATTCTGGAGCAGCAGGAGAAGGAGTCACTCCAAGGAGACTTCTTCAATTCGAATTGACTGTGTTGAAGATTTTGCTTCTTCTTCATCTTGAACAATTTGCTTTGGTGAGCTAGTGTGATTCATATGATATACAGACAATAAATTTTCTACAAGAGAGAGAACATAGAGTACATTCTTGAACTCATCATGTTGGATTTTATTAGAACCTCTCCCAGCAGCTGGGATTTGGGACCCATCTCCCATATGAGTGCTAGGTCCTCATGAGACATCCAGAGTAGTGAAGGATTCTTTGGAGGAAACCATGTGGTTGGATGCTTCAGAATCTATCAAGTAAGCCTTCGATGGAGTGAGGCCTGCCTTCAAGGCATGACACCACTCATACTCTTCAGTCTTCTCTCCAGCATCAGACATCTCTACACCTTGTGGAAGGGCAATATTGTTTTGTTCAAGGAGTGTTGTCAATTGATCAATGGTCTTCTTCATGCACTAATTCTCTGGATGAAAGCCTCTTATAGAGTACGGGCACTTAGTCTTCTCTTTCTTGGAACTTGAGGCTCTCTCGAAAGATCTCTAATTCTCCTTTGGCTTCTAATAAGTGGCTTTGGGATCCTTGCCTTTGTGCTTCCCTCTTGCTTGTGCATTGTTTGAGTCTGTCACTCAGAGTGCTGGAATATTGGAGGTCTGAATCACTCCCATTTGAACCAATTTATCTTGCTCTTGTATTAAGGACTCAACAAAAGCATGTAGAGAAGGAATCTTCCAGTTAGGGATGGAAGCTCTTCTGGAATGGAACGTAGAGACAACGATAGAGTACTCTGAGCCAAGCTTCTCAGTACTGATAGAACCAATTGTGTTGGTTGTGGAGCCTGATATTCCAGATCCAGAGATATTATTCAGTCATGGTTGTACCCTAGGTGTACTGTACACTCATTCCCCCTACTTTGGGGTTCGGGGGTAGAGCCCTCGAGAAATTTTTTTGGGATGTTTGTTGGCCAATAGTTTTGTGGACCCATGGTATTGGGTTAACCGTAGTATTTTCCCATGGTAATTTTTCCCTATAAAAGAAAGCATTGTAAAACGACTGTGTATGGCATTATAGCATTGTAAACAATCTCTGTGATTGTGTGAGAGAGACTGTGAGAATGTGAAGAGGAAGTGCAGTGGTTTTGCTGCAGGTTGTATCCCTTCATCTTTCTGGACTGTACTAAAATGACTGGAAATTTCTTTGTGGACATAGCCCATCGTTTGGGTGAACCACATTATATATCTATCTCTCTATAATGTGTTTAATGTGTTTTTGCATCTTGTTTAATGATTTAACTGTATATCTGTTATTGCTCTGCGGTCCTATTTTCTAACAATTGGTATCAGAGCCAAAAGGTCTATTTGGTTGGTAAACTTGCAGGAAAGAAGGGTTCCTGGTTCAAGTGGGAGCAATGGTGGAAGAATGAAAGTTTAGGGCCGAGAAATTTAACGACCAAAACTATCAGTTATGGAAGATGCAAATGAAGGACTATCTGTACCAGAAGGATCTGTACTTGCTGTTGGGCAGAAAAAAAAAAAACCTGCAGCTATGAAGGATGAAGAATGGGAGGTTCTTAATAGAAAGGAACTGGGAACAATATAGATGTGCCTGGCTTTGTTGGTGGCTTTCAATATTTTGAAAGAAAAAATAATGGAGGGCATGATGAGTGCATTAGGTAAGCTCTACAAAAAACCCTTGGCTTCTAACAAGGTATTTTTAATGAAGCGTTTATTTCATATGAAGATGTCGGAAGGTTGTTCTGTTGCCGATCATTTAAATGAGTTTAATACACTTACCAGTCAGTTAAGTTATGTAAACGTGAACTTTGATGATTAGGTTAGGGCTCTTCTAACATTGTTCTCATTGCCAGAAAGCTGGAATAGCTTGGTCATGGCTGTAAGTAACTCTGTCACTAGTTCAAACACTCTTAAGTTTGATGATGTTGTTGGTGTTATTCTTAGTGAGGAAATGCGAAGAAAAAGCACAGGTGAGACATCAGGTAATGTGTTGAACATGGAGAGCAGAGGGAGAAAAAATGAGAGAGGAAGGATCCCATGAAATTGCGGCAAGTCTAAAAAGGGTAGATCCAAGTCCAGATTCAGAAAAATAGAGTGTTGGAATTGTGGTAAGAAAGAACACCTGAAGAAAGACTGTAGAGCACCAAAGAAGAAAGGTGAGAGGCAGCAAGAGACTACTCAGGAAGTGAATGTAGCAGGTGATGTGTTACAAGATGCTTTGATTCTTGCATTAGATAATACTAGTGATTACTGGGTAGTAGATTCAGGGGCTTCATGTCATGCTACACCCCATAGGAAATTCTTTCATGATTATGTTCAAGGTGATTTTGGACATGTTTCATTGAGGGATGATGAACCATGTAAAATTGTTGGAAAGGGTAAGGTACGGATTAAGTTAAATAATGGAAATGAATGGCTGTTAAAAGATGTAAGGAACATTCTTGCTATGAAAAGAAATCTGATCTCAACATGACAGTTGGGAGATAGCGGTTGTTTGTCTACGTTTGGAGAAACGTGGTGGAAGATCACTAAAGAATCAATGGTAATAGCAAAAGGAGATATAATAGGTACGTTATATTCATGTCCTCATAATATTTATTATTATATCTCTATAGCTTCCACAGAAACAGGTGCGGCGTTGTGGCATCATAGGCTTGGCCAAAAGAGTGAGAAGGGGATGCAGATTCTCCACTCAAGGAAACTACTTCCAGATCTGAAGCAGGTAAGTTTGGAATTCTGTGAGATCTGTGTTTATGGAAAACATAAGAGAGTTAGATTTCTCAAGGTTGGGAAACAAAAGAAGAGTGAAAAGTTAGAGCTTGTCCATACAGATGTATGGGGACCAGCTCAGGTACAATCTCTTGTTGGATCTCGTTATTATGTTACTTTTATTGATGATGCAACTAGAAAAACTTGGGTTTATTGCATTAGACATAAATATGACGTGTTTGATACTTTTAAGAAGTGGAAATCTTTGGCTGAGAATGAGACAAGAAAAAGGTTGAAATGTCTTAGATCTGATAATGGAGGTGAATACTGCAGCAAGGAGTTTGAAAGTTACTGTTCACATAACGGGATTTCATAGAGAGAAGACAGTCCCTGGAACACCACAAGAAAATGGTGTGTCAGAAAGGATGAACAAAACAATCATGGAGGGTGAAAGGTGTATGAGATTGCATGCAGGGTTGCACTTACAGTTTTGGGATGATGATGTAAACACTGTTGTTTATTTAATAAACAGAGGTCCTTCAAGCTCTTTGGATGGTCGGATTCCAGAGGAGGCATGGACAAGTAAACAGGTAAAATACTCATTTCTGAGGACTTTTGGTTGTGAAGCATTTTTCCATATTGATAAAGATGATAGAACAAAGCTTGAGGCTAAATCCAAGAAATGTACCTTTATTGGATATGAGGTTGATGATTTTGGTTATCGTTTGTGGGATTATGAAAACCGAAAAATCATTAGGAGTAGAGATGTAGTATTCAATGAAAAGGTCATGTACAAAGATCAATTGCAGGGAAAGAAAGTGGAAAAAGAAAACACATAGTACACAGTGCTTGATGAAATCAAAGAAGATGAAGTTCCAAAGGCACCAGAAAATCAAGAACATCAATAGGTACCTGTGACTCTTACAACTGTAAGAAAATATACCAGGTTAAGTAGACCCCCTGAACGATTCTCTCCTTCACTGTATTATTTATTGATGACTAATTCTGGTGAACCAGAATGTTATGAAGAGGCAATGCAGGTAGAAACTAGAAAGAAGTGGGAGTAAGGCATGACTGAGGAGATGGACTCATTGGTAAGAAACCAGAATTGGGATTTGGTTCAGTTGCCTGCAGGGAAAAGGGCATTGCAGAATAAATGGGTTTACAGGTTGAAGGAAGAAGATGGAGGCAAGAAGTGGTACAAGGGTAGACTTGTTGTAAAGGGGTTTGCACAAAAGAAAGGTATAGATTTTGATGAAATATTTTTTCCTATTGTTAAAATGACTTCAATTAGAACTATTTTAAGTCTAGTGGTGGTAGAAGATTTGCATCTTTGAACAGTTAGATGTAAAAACAACCTTTCTCCATGGAGATTTGGAGGAGGGTATTTATATGTAGCAACCATAGGGGTATGAGGTCAAAGGTAAGGAGAATTTGGTTTGCAGGTTGAAGAAGAGCCTGTATGGCCTGAAGCAAGCTCCAAGACAGTGGTATTTAAAATTTGATAAGTTTATGATAGAACAAGGTTATGATAGATGTCATTCTGACCACTGTGTTTATTTCAAGAGGCTAGATAACAAAAGATATAATATCTTGTTATTGTATGTGGATGACATGCTTGTTGCAGGGTCTAACATGTAGGATATAAATGTGCTCAAAAGAAAACTAGCTAAATCATTTGCGATGGAGGATTTGGGTGCTGCAAAGCAAATCCTTGGTATGAGAATAACAAGAGACAGGAAAAATCGTAAATTGACGTTGTCTCAAGGTGAGTACATATAAAAGGTGTTGCAAAGGTTTAGAATGAAGAATGCAAAACCAGTTAGTACACCTTTAGCCAACCATTTCAAACTAAGTAAGGAGATGTGTCTAGAGACATAGGAAGAGATAGATTACATGTCCAGGATTCCCTATTCATCAGCAGTTGGAAGCTTGATGTATGCCATGGTGTGCACAAGACCAGATATTGCACATGGAGTGGGAGTTGTGAGCAGGTATATGAATAATCCAGGTAAAGGGCATTTGAAAGCAGTACAGTGGATTCTCAGGTATTTGAGAGGTACCACTTCTCATGCATTATGTTTTGGAGGTTCAGACACTGTTCTACAGGGATATGTTGATGCAGATATGGCTAGTGATAAAGACAACAGGAGGAGCACCACAGGGTATGTGTTTACTGTGGGTGGAACAACAATAAGTTGGATTTCAAAACTGCAACATGTTGTTGCACTTTCAACAACAGAAGCATAGTATGTTGCTGGTATAGAGGATAGTAAGGAGATGATTTGGTTGCAGAGGTTCATGGGAGAATTGGGTAAGAAGCAGGAGAATAGTAAGCTATACAGTGACAACCAGAGTGCCATTCATCTTGCAAAGAACTTAGCCTTTCATTCTAGGACTAAGCATATACAACTCAAGTACCATTTCATAAGATATGTTCTAGATGAAGAACCGTTAAAAATGGAAAAGATACATACTAGCCAGAATCCTGCAGACATGTTGACAAAGGGAGTAACCAGAGAGAAACTAAGTTCCTTCTTGGTTTCTATTGGCCTTCAAGCATGAAGGTGAAAATAAGAATTTTTCCAAGTCCAAGGTCTAGAGCATATATAGTCCAGCAAGTGCAGCGGCGGTGGAGTTGCTGTGATCAGTCTCCAAGTGGGATATTGTTGGTTGTGGAGCCTGATCTTCCAGATCCAGAGATATTATTCAGTCGTGTTTGTACCCCAGGTGTACTGTACACTCATTCCCCCTGCTTTGGGTTTTCTTGGGATGTTTGTTGGCCAATAGTTTTGCGGACCCATGGTATTGGGTTAACTGTAGTATTTTCCCATGGTATTTTTCCCCTATAAAAGAAAGCATTGTAACACGACTGTGTATGGAATTATAGCATTATAAACAATCTCTGTGATTGTGTGAGAGAGACTGTGAGAGTGTGAAGAGGAAGTGTAGTGGTGTTGCTACATGTTGTATCCCTTCATCTTTTTGGATTGTAATAAAAGGACTGGCAATTTCTTTGTGGACGTAGCCCATCGTTTGGGTGAACCATGGTATATCGGTGTCTCTCTGTAATGTGTTTAATATGTTTTGCATCTTGTTTAATGATGTAACTGTATATCTGTTATTGCTCTGCGGTCTTGTTTTCTAACAAATTGCTCATCTTTTCTCACTAATCCACATTGTTTACATTGCAATGTTAGTGACTTGTATTTTGTGAAAAAATGTTGAATAGTTTCGAAACTGTTGGGCTGTAGTGAAATGAGATCATTCTCCAATATGTGCCCTTGAAGCTCATCTTGTTTTCCAAAAAAGATTCAAGATTTTTCCAATCTTCCTTCAGAGTCCTTAGTCCCTCAAGGTGGAACAAAAGATCTCGGGAGATATGAGTGCACAAGAAGCTGATTCAAAAACTTGTTCTTCTCAACATGGTGTTAGGGATCAGTTTCTCTACCCATTGTCATCCTAAACAAGCCAAGCTTGTGCAAGGAGACTTGCATATCTTCCCTCCAATCAACATAGTTGAAGGGTGTAAGGATTCGAGGTATGAGAGTTGAAGGATCCATCAATCTGTGTATTGATCAATAAATTACTCAAGAAGATATGTAGGTACCTACAAGTAACACTGCAAAAACAAAATTCAATTTGCAATCATGTCGGTTTCAATCCTTCCACCTCGACATGCACACATTCTCAAAGTCCGTCACACTTGCAGAGACTTCTCTAGATGGATCTAGAGTTAGCAAGGCAATGTTTACATGATTTATGTGGAAACTCTGCTGCTTTTGGTGTACAATGGAGATCAGAGAAGACTTGTTGCTAGCATGAACAAGGCTCTGATACCGTGTTAATTTGTGAACCTATTGATCTATAGACAAATAAGAGCAATTGTGAAGTAGGATTATGTAGTGGAATATCAAGAACAATGTACATTGAACAAGACAAGTTTGAGACAAACCTGATAAGAATTGATCAGTTAATTACAACATTAATCTCTATTCATTCCAACAGTATACAACAGTGTTACAATATGTAGGATTCAAATCATATGGGGCAGATTCAGATCTACCAACTAATCATGATTGGCTGGATAAATAGGAGTGTCTAAATCACTGCATGGGAGCCACTATCTAACTCTTGATGTCTAAATCAATCTGGTAATCAGTTAAACTGACGAGGTAGGTGGAAAAAGGCGCCACTTCCCCAGGAAGCCATACAAAACTGGCCCTAGACTAACTGAGAGTGATCTAATTGAATGTAACTAGAGGTTGACTCAACATAACTTCCTACCTACCACAACCAACTAATGGAGGCTGCTGGTGGCACTTAGAGTGGGCTCCTAAAATGTAGGGATTGGTCTTAGAGGCACATTAACTCATGCATGAACATGTAGTAAGTGGCAGTTAACCTCTATATGTGATGCCCACACTCTAGTGGTTGGTACCGGTGGCACCAATGGCACCGGTGGCACCAATATCATGGTGGCACCAAACTCAAGTAAATGACTCCTAAGTTAGGCAAGATGATCTAATAGACTATATATGGACCAGGGAGGATGATATAATCCTAACATCGAGATTGTTAATTTTGGGTTCATATTGTTTTTTGAAAGTCTTTGTCATATGTAATCATTTTGTATCCGCTGCTATGCTAGTCAGAAACTACTATGTATTAAGTTTAGAATCGAATTTAAGTATAGTTAGGCAAACCCTAAGGATTTGGATAAGCAGACTTCATTGTCATTTTGCTACTGTAGTATGGCATATGAATTGGAACTTTTGTCCTAACTGTGCCAGTGGTTTCACCATTGTTTCTATAATATAAACAATATCCGTTTATGTTAAAAAAAATAAAACAAAATCCTGGAATCACCTATGGTCTTAACATTAAAAATAGCCCTCTTGAGTGTGTGTTGAGTGCAAACCAAAAAAGTCCCCATAATGCAAGCAATTCAACTTTAGTATTTGTGCCTGATCCAACTCCCATTTTTAAATATAAGATATGGTCTCTTTTGATTTTTAGGACCATACCTGCCCCACATTGTCCATTCTTTTTAGCACCATCAAAATAACCCACAGGTATAGCCTCAACCAACGTAGGAAATGAATGAGCCCTTTTTCTTTTTGAACTTCTCAACTTTGTAACATTCCTTAAAAAAATGATAGCTCTTGAGACAACATATGAAGGATAAGGCTTCACATTGTCAAAAATACATTTATTCCTCATTTTCCATGCTTCCTAAATAATGAACAGGGGGATCTCTTTAAATTTTTCTTTTTTGTTAAACCAAGAAAGCATACTTTCCTCAAAACCCTGAGTTTGCCAATTATCATTGAAATCTAGGAGGTTACTACATTCAACCTAGACTGAAGAAAATACACTGAACAAATAGATAAGAAACAATTTCCATTTCTAATCTACATAGAACACACATATCTTAACCTAAAAAGGGGTTACCCCTTTTGAGAAGGTTATCCTACATTAATACATTCTTCTACATACAGAGCCATATGAAACATTTCATTTTTATAAGTATATTCCACTTACAAAAACATTTTGATCAATATCTTGAAGAGATCTACGCATTATCATCTCTAAATGCTTCATACACTTTCTTAGCAAAGATAATCCCATTAACACCTTTCCAGTCCTAGACCACTTTGATTAAGACTATGTAACATGCATATAATTTAGAATTTTATTTATAATGTCAACTTTAATAATATAGATAAATAATATAGAACATAGTTTGATTAGAACTCATACATATTAAACTTTTGTTTAAAGTTTACACAAGTTAGTAATTTAATGGTAATTGGATAATGAAGATCATGCAATGCAAGAAATGGACATAGATGCCAACCACATTGAAGATATGAAACACGTTTTGACGGCACAATTACCTCCAAACATTGAAAAGGAATGACACGAATGAAGTAGCAATTAAGTGTCGAAATTAATCGAGATATGAAACGCGTTTTGATGGCAGAAGCCTCCAAACATTGAACAGGTCTCACAACATATTCTTGGCTTATGCAACGCGTTTTGATGACAGAAGCCTCCAAAAAGAACAAGTCTTGTTTGTATGGCGAGTTTTTAATTGGAGTTAAGCAATTTAAAAAATAAAAAAATTGTGTTTTTTAAATTATGTTTTTGAATTTATAAATGAATTTAATGGTGTTAAATAGTGAACAAAAAAAATTGATAATTTGAGTTAGAATAGGTAAAAAATTTTTTTGCATGATTTTGAATAAAATTGGTAGTTGTCAAGTTTACAAATTTTAGGTGCTCTAAAAGTTTTTGAGAGGGCTGAATCCATTTATAGGATCAAAATTGCAATTAAAAAACAATTAAATTGTGATTGTGCAAAATAAAAAACATCAAATTCCGGAAAAAAGCTATCCAATTCAAATTATCGAATTTTTAGACAACTTCATTTAAAAATAATTCTGTGAAATCTTAAATTTTTTAATCAGAATTTCTTCAAAATTATACCTAAATTTTTTCTCTACAAATAGCAAAATCATCTAAGGTTTAAGGTACACTGTTAATACAACCTTGTCTTTTAATAAAGATATATAATAAGTATAAGATGAATACAAATTTGATTAATACTTTTTTTTTTCCACTATAAAAGAACTACCATTGCTTAGTCAATAAGCTATAGGTAAACCCCTTGCCGAGTGTTCTCACCACATGCATTGACTAATACCTAATAGGTATAAAGTTTTTATTGATTGCCAAGTTTAACCGTTTCCATTGAATTACATTAATTAATGTAGTTGTTAACAATACATGTTTGGTCGGGACTAGAGTGATCAATACCAATCATGGGACCCGGGTCAAATATATATTTTGGTCCGAGGGATCATTGTCTAACATGCACCTATGTAAGAGGGAGCGTCTTATATATTGGACAGACTTTTTTTTTAGGAGGGAGCT
This sequence comes from Pseudotsuga menziesii, assembly GCA_001517045.1. Lineage (NCBI taxonomy): Eukaryota > Viridiplantae > Streptophyta > Pinopsida > Pinales > Pinaceae > Pseudotsuga > Pseudotsuga menziesii. The sequence goes on from LPNX010444729.1 coordinate 279,719, forward strand.
TGTTAAATGAGTATTATTGGATAAAAGATCCAATAGTACCTATTTGACAGGCTTCTCTCCAAAAGGAAAGTCTATACAATAAATAAGGATTGCTCATATAAAAAGGTTGCGTAAATTAGATGTCTCCCATATACAGTAATACTTAGTTGTTCCATCCTCCTTAGGTGAAGAAAAACATAACAAATATATACAGTATTTCTCTTAATTCTATCGAACAATCTATCTTTTCAAACACCATAGACATGTAATGATGTCCCAACCAAGCTGTCGTCAACCAAAGGTTTTATTTTCATTTAAATTGTACGGATGAGTCCAATTATACGGAGGAGTCCACCGAATTATTAAAAAATATTATATTAAAAAATTATATAATCTAATTAAGTTTATGCTTCCATGGTATTTTTAAAGTTCTTTGATTTGCTTTTTTATTTTTAATTTAAAAACTACAGGGCATCTATACCTAATACGCCTTAACGAGTATATTAAAGAGAGTTAAAAGAAAAATTAAATAATAAATTGATCTTAAATAATTTCGAATGTAAATTGGATATCAAATTCATCAAACAGAAAATGAATAAGTGGATAAGTCTATAGAGTTAGACCATGAGCATAACAAAAGAGATTTAAAGTGGATAAGTCTATAGAGTTAGACCATGAGCATAACAAAAGAGATTTAAACCTCATACTTTTTGTTCGTAATAGGAAAACGAAGAGGATATGATCTCAATAATCAAGGAAAAATTACAAATTGAAACAATTTGTCTTGTAAAAGCACAAAGGCAAGGTAGAATAATTGAGCACAAAGTGTGGTAAGGTAAGATATAATGACCATAAATACGAAACACTCAATAAAACCCCATGTCTAAAAGGGTTAGGAATAATTATAATGGAGGATATCTTTCTAGATGATCAAGTTGAACTAAGAAAGGAAGTTCAAAATGTAAAAGAGGCTAGAAAAGAAGGAAAATGGGCAATAACTAGGAATAGAAAAGCTATTATTAGGGATAGAGACAATAAAGATAATAATAAATAGTAATTTGAGACACTCTAGATCCTCTCTTGGAACTATAATGGATTTCCATGGAGCAAAGGTCTCATGTTAAGTTAGATCCCGAGTGAAATTGATAATATAGTTTATTGAATATTGGGAGCATGAAGAATCTAAGATCCCTAACATAGAAGAATCTGTCTTGTGGTCAATAGAAAATAATAGATTATCATAGAGGAATAAGAGGCATGCTTGCTATATAAAGAAGAATAGTTTTCCTCGCTTCACAAGAAAGATCATTTCAAACGGTATCTATGGATGGAGATTTCATATATCAATGTTAAGAAGACTTATATAGCAGTATGCTATTTTGCACCTATTAATTTTGGATTTTATAAGAAGCACACTCTATATAAAAATTGTCTTCACAATGGCTCAGAATAGGATATTTATAGCCTAAGAAATCAAGGAAATATCTTCTCGCTAGGAGAATTCAATGCTAGAATAACAACTAACCAAACTATTATCTTAAGCATTGATTCCAACCCCAATTCTCTATGATTAGGTGATGACCTTGTGCTAGCTAGTAGATACAAAAGAAACTCTTAAGACTTGGTTGAGAATTTGTTTGGTGCCAATATAATCAAGCTTTGTAGTTCTCAATATCTAATAATTTGTAGTAGTTTTATAAAGTGGTCAAAATCTAACCAGATGACTTGTATCCATGGGCTTGCGAGTAGTGTTGTAGATTAAGTTGTATCTAATATCTCTATATACAACCAAATAGTAAATTTTTACATCTTAAATGACCATGATCCTGACTTTGACCATATACATTTAATACTAACTCTAAACTTTGATAGGCACATAAGCCTCATAATAGAGAATCATAATAACCAAAAGAACTTGATCTTCGATTATATAAAACTGATCTATTTTTAAGGTATTTAAATAATGAGTTAAATATACTATTAAATAAGGACAATTTTGAAAACCTTTATCATAATATTACCACAACCCTCTCTACTTTCACAAACAATTTCTCTATCATGGTGTCATATAGAAAGGGAAATCGAATCACCAACCCTTAGTATGATAAAGAGTGCAAGAATGCTAGAAAATCCATTAGGGATGCTTCTAACAAGTACTTAAAATTTGATAGGATATTTAAGTATAGAGTCCTAATTTTAAAAAAAAGTACAATATAATTAAAAAGCAAGAGAAGATTTTGCACATGTCTAAGATAGATTCTAAGAAATCCTAAAGGAAAATTCTAAATCATAAAACCAATCAAAACAATATGGTTCCCTTGAGGGATTCAAATTTCTATCTTAAAAAGATTTAATAATCACACGATGGCATGTACAACATTCAAACTCTTTCTACATAGGAAAACATTTTCTCTTTAAAAGACATGGACTTTAGGGTTAAGAGGCAAGTAAAAAGGAAAGCTAAGGACATTGAATGATACCAAGCACAAATCTTAAAAATTGGTGGGTCTATCCTCATCCCTCACATCCACATGCTCTTCAATTTAGGAGTGAAGCAAGGTTTCCCTAAACCCTAGACATAAGCCTCAGTATTCCTATTTTTAAAAGTAGATTAACCTTCTTCTACCCATGTTATGTGGAACTATTTTGGAGAAGAAGATCAACATATTGTTTTTTTTTGTAAGTCTGCAGTATATTAACGAGTTGAAACAAAAAAGTTACAGAAGAAAAGCATCCTGGGCAAATGGTTGGGGTAGTCTAAACTTATCACCCCATCCCGTCAAAAATAGTAAGTGAATCAGTTCTTAAAAAAATAAGGCACAATAACCATTCAGAGGATGGGGGCCAAGTACAAAACTTCACAGTTCAGATTAATTTCATAGATGTAGACATATAAATATCAACATGGATATAAACTAAAAGAAAACAAAATAATTAGAATGAGCAAGAAAAATTGAGGTAAGCCTAACAAGTTGCAGATCTTCATTAGCTCCAAGCTTAAGGGTTCAGGTTCTCCTGGTTCTCCTCAATGATTGAACAATCCCCATAGAACTATTCACCAGTTGAAGGTTTAAGATGCTTAACAAGAAGAGGAGAGGGTTTATGAACTGATACCTCAATATCACGAACACGTTTGTGATGCAGCTGAGTAATTGTGGAAGGCATAAGAAATGGAACAAGCGATGAGTGAGGCGTAGTCGGTACCGAGCCCCTTTCCATTGAAATTGTGGGTGTCATTGAGACGCTGCCATTGCCCCATTCTCCCAACATACAAAGACCCAAAGCTAGTCACTTCCATGCTGCAGTTGCGTCCCACTTGTTGAGTTGAGTTTTGAGTTCAATAAGATTGGTTTTTTCCTGTAACACAGAGCTTCTAGTGTAGTTCCAGATTCCAGCCATCTCCTCCATGAGGTATCCCATCCTATTCTTGACAATCCAGTAATGATTGATGCATCCCCCTCCAATACCTTTGGCCAAATTTTCATTGATCAACTTGGCTTCCCATTCATCTATCAAATTGTGCACCGACATGGAAACCCCATTGGTGTAATCGTCTTCCTGCATCAGATGTGAACCCCATTGAGTGCATCCTCTTCCACTGCTAGTTCAATGGGGGTGTGCCACGCTAACAAGACATGTTTAAATAGTAGTGAAACTTGACCACAAGTCCAAGATAATCTCACAGTGTTTGTGTCAATGAATATGCCAGACAAACATTGGTATGCAAGATAGCTCGCTCGGATGGACCAAAGACGTAGCAGTGTTGCTGAGTTGCAGGCCAAGGATGGGAAAAATATTGCGGGAAAGACCAACCAGGTGTATCAGAGCTGAACCAGAAGGATAGGATGCAAGCCAGAGCCAAACACATTACCAGCAGATGAGGCCCTGAGACTGAATTCGTTAGAGCCATAACCCAGGGGATATCAGAATTGTGCCGAGAAGCCATTAATGGTGATTTAAGTTGACGATGCCCCTTCCAGGACCTAAAGTGATGTAAACCCAGGTCTTCCAGCCCTTAACGTGATCGCAGGGTCATCTCCAGACGCAACATGTAAATGCTCATGACCTCCATCGTCGCTAGCACACAAATCCCCTACCTCGTCATCGGTGTGCGTTAAGTGCCACCTTGGTGGGTGATGCAGGCCCTTAATGTAAGGTGATGTCCTCACCACTGTGGCATCCCATTTCCTGAGGCTGTGATCATCAAATCTGGGACACAAGACAACCACATCCAGGGTGGAAAAGTCCTTTGATTCCAAAGTTTGACATTTGTGGACTAGACTATGGTTATTGGAGCTACTAAGCCCCCCCTTCATCATAGATGAGTGGTGAAGAACTCCTTCATTAGATAAAGAGTCCTCTAGAGAGTTGGTAGAGTGTTTCACATGGTGAAAGGAGATGGCCCTATTGTGCGAGAGAAGGGAGCCGAGACGAGATAGACTATGCTCTAATTTCCAACTAGGAGTGATCTTACAGGTCTAAGACCCGTGCATTATTTTATATGCCATCGACAGTATGATATGAGAGTCCCCTTTAGCTATTAGGGGAAAAAATTTGTTCTCAACAACAATACCACTGATACGACCCTCCAGTTTTGTCGCATTATTACTATTATGGCCTATATTGCCTTGATATATTAGCAAAATCTCCCCTCTATGGTTTCTTATGAAACCCCCAAACCCAACAATGCCAGGATTACCTTTGGACGCCCCATCAAAGTTGAGTTTATAGACACCCTCAGTGGGGGGATTCCAAAGGATAGGACTAGCAATGTTGACTCTTGGTGACTTGGAAATCCCAGTGGGGAGGATTAGATGAAAATTCTAGTTATCCAACAGTCGCTGCTCAAGGGGAGAGATTGAAAAGTGGGTTTGATTCCAAATCCTGGAGGAAAGAGATTCCTGAAGGTTTGTGTTAATGATATGCCAGACTTCCTCCAGAGTTTTTTGATTTCCCACAAAAATACATAGATTCTATTCTTTCTAGATGTTCCAAGTGATGAATCTAGGTATTAGTTCCCAAACAAGATAGAGTATTGAACTATGGAAGGTGTTTTCATCCCATTGTTGTTACACTGAACTCTTGTCATATTGAGACATGTTTCAACCTTATGCCTAATCCCTAAATTTTCCCTGGCTAAAGTGTGCTGAGTTTGAAGTTTCCCCTATTTCTTTTTCCTCCTCTAGGAGGGTTTTCTCCCTTTGTCCTAAGGTAGGGTGCACCGGCTGCTTGTTGGAACTCTTTCCCTTCATGCAAGGAACGCCACTAGTACTCTTTCCCCTCATGCAAGGTGCACCAACCCCTCTCTAGCACTCTGTCTCCTACAAGAAGGTGCACCATGGGTGTTTAGAAGGAAAATTTGGGAGCTTAGAGGCCCTTCTCGAAGGTGGATGAGGTAGAGGATCATCCCTACCTTCTAGGTGAGGTGGAATTAGGTTCCCTAGCCTATGGGGAAGAATCTTTATACCCCTCCTCCTAATCCTCAACCCACTCTATCCCTTTAGCCTTATAAATTGAACCCTCTCTCCATTATGAAGGGGGGGAGGACTATGGTACTCTCATGCTGGTAGATTTCCTAGGTGATCCCTATCATCCGTTGGGAGGCAATATCTCATCCTTTGGAGGCAAGATCTCATCCTTTGGAGGCATATTGTCTCCCTTTGAAGGCTTGGCTTGGATAATTGGATAGAAGATTGTTGCGTTAAGGCTAGATTATGATGTTCTTTCCTATGTAATTCTATGTATCTTCTTGATTACAGTAATACAAAACTCTTTCCATAAATGTTATCATGGTAATGATATTTAGAGATTTCTTCCTTAACTGTTATCTTAGATCAACTTATATCTATGTATGCTTTCACCCTTTGTTTGTTCTGTCTCTTTGATAAGGTTTTGCAGTTGGAGATTTGAAGGCTTGGAGCTTGGAGCAACAAAGAGGAGAAGACTTATAGATCTAAGGAAAGGTCTCATCTCTTCATCTTGTATCTTGACTGATTTAGGAAAGTAGGATGTATTCTATACTTGATTTGTTCTAGATCCACTTGGACTAGGGAGATCTAGCTTTAGTAGATTTATCTGCTAACAAATTTGGTGACCCCACTAGGGATTAACATATATCTGATTTTGTTTGTATTTGATTTCATGTATTTTCATCAATCCTTTTTCTAGACTCTAGAGACCCTCCTACCTTTGGATTTTGTCTTTTGAAAGTTTCTTAGACCTCCTTGACTCTTGTTAGGGTTAGTGCTTGACCTCTAGCCCTTCTCCCTTAGGAGATCTAGCCTCTCTTGCTCTCTGACACACCTGGGTAGTGCATACAGAGTGCCACTGTGTTGTTGGGGCCCTTTCCCAGTGTAGTATGTGCACCACTAGAAATTTTTCCCAGTGCAGTAAGTGCATCCCCCCCTCTCTGGCACTCTGGTGCAGTGTAGTAGGGTGCACCAACCCTTCAAAATTCATATATCAACTCAAATTTCCTTCAATTTTGGATTTTGGTTTGATGGATTGTGGTTTGTAGGCTACATATGATAGTCATAGAGCCCCTAGGTCCAACATTACCTCTATTTGGAGTGGATTTTGTTGAGTTTGGGATGTTTTATTCGTCAAGTGAGTGACTTGGGCGTGGAAGGAAATTTCAATCCCCCACCTCTTGGTTCAGTATTGTCATCCCTAATCACATTACCAAATATTTTTAGATATGTTCAGATCATTAGATATGATCTCCAAACCCTTCCTCCACCCTCAATCATTGAGTTTTGGTTGCATTTTGGTAGTTTTGGAGCAATTCTTGAGTGTTCTAGAGTTGTTTGGATACTTGTCATATTTCTTTTGGTTTTCTGAATGATTGGAGTGTTGTAGATGTTATCTCTTTTTCTGATTGTAGATCTAAAAAGAGTTTAGCTATCAAGTTTCATTTTGATACATGCATTCAAAAATCAAAGCGCTTCACTTCTTTGTTTTATACATTGTTAAGATTTGTGGAATTTTTGATTCCATTTGTGCTTTTTGGACTATTATAATTGCATAAAGTTAGAATTGTTGCACTCTAGGAAGGAATTTTTCTTTTCTTTACTATTCAGATTCATGTTGGTTTGAAAACAAAACTCAATAAAAAAACTCCCCCCCTATAGCTCGGCTGATAATTCATGGGTCTTTTCAAGAATTGTGATTGATGTTGGTATTTTCAAGAAAACTCTTTCCCTGCCTTAGGTAGATTTCATTGAAAGAGAAGTGTGTGTCATCATGTAGCTAGGGTATGCATTCTTTTGCATTTCCTATCTATACCTCATGCATCCACTTAACCACATAAGATAAAATTAACGCTAGCTTAGGACTAAAATCATTTAGTAACTGTGTGTAAGTTAGAGACGTGTTTCGACATCTTTAAGCATGGCAGTTGTCATTGTTTGCTTGCACTGCATCACGAGGGCTTGTAGTTATTCCACATATGAACTGGTATATCGAATGAATTTTCACGTACCTTAGGGTATATAGAAAAGTACTTCACGTACTTAGTAGTATATCATAAGGCTCCTGTCGAGCGGTTGTGCATTAGATAGCACCACTATGGATTTGAGCTCCCTCATACCTAGTGTATATCGGGAGACCCTGTTAGGATTCTTGTGACCAACTGAGTTAACCTTTTGGCCATCTTGGCATCACAATACACTGAGAACAACACTCAGGGAGATTGCTATGCACGTACTATCCATGTATTCAGGTATTTGGACAAGGGTACGTTCCCAATCCTTCTTGTCGCATTTTACTGTTGGACCTTGCGATATATAGTGAGTTGTGAAGCCTTGATAATCCCGTGAGAATCATGACTTTTGATCCACTCCTATTCACATAGTTTGCTTGTCGCTTTTAGACTTGAGTAGTGTTTGATTTGTGTGGTACTTCAGAGACTCTTAGAGAGTTTAGATATGGGAGACTTTCCTGGTACCACCAATAAAAAGAACCCTTTTCAGGGTATGTCTTTTGTTTATCTCCCTTGTGGAGCTGTCGGTTCTCCCTTCATGGCCACTTTGAGCCTTCCTGGATTGACTATAGGATTATCTGTATGGTTATTCTCCAGTCCCATTATGCCAAACACACATTTTGTGTTGGATCATAGTCCTTCACTGCATGAGCATCGACCTCATGTTAACCCTTCTCCTTCTTCCTCGAATGCTGAATCAACTTCCCTTTCTTCATCTTCACCTGTTGAAAACTCTAATGTTAGTAAACAAGCGGGTCAGAAGAAGATGAAAAGGAAGGCTAAGAAGAATAACACTAAGAAGAAGGTCACAAATCCAACCTCTGACAGTGATGTTGGAAACCCATCAGCCACTGATCACAGTGCTTAGAGTGTTGAGTTTCCCACAAGAACACTTCGTAAACCTAAGTTCCCTTGTATACTTTGCAAGGGTGACCATCTTCTGAAATATTGTCATGGTCTGTTCTGGGTTTTAGAAGTGTGGTATGAGGTTTCCCAACACTTGATGTCATCATTTTTTGGTCATCATACTGATGATATCCCCTCAACCAGTGGCTCTGTGGTTAAGAGTCGGAAGGGTAAAGTATGAAATCCTTGCTTTCTATGTAAGGACATGCACCTTACTTACCTTTTTCCTCTCATGGATGAATCTTCTAAGTTGTTGGAAGATATTACCCTGCCACCCTTTCTTGGATTTAGGTTACTTGACAATTATATTGGGGGAAAGTACCAACCTCCGAACATCATGTTGGGAAATCATTTGTCAATGGGAGTATTTTTTAGCATAGTTCCTATTCTGTATCAAGCTTGTTGAAAAATGAAGCAGATATCCTGGGCATTCTTTCAACCAATCTTCGAGCTCGTTAAAAAAAAATATGGTGTTGAGCTTACTTTTCATTTTTTATGCTCTGGTTAAAACATGAAAAGTGGTTTGAGCTTACTTTATTGTTTTTTTGTGCTCTGGATTCAAACATGAAAAAGGTTTCGAGCACCTTTAATACCTTCAACATGCTCATCAAAAACTTAGTGAATAGGTATCAAGTATACTTTTACTATTTTTAAGACTGATTAAGATTGGATTATGAAAAAAGAACCCTAATAGAGTCCTCTTTAAGCTCTTTTCAGACTCTTAAAATGTGAAAATATCTTTGAGTGAACTTGTCTTCTTCACGCACTTAAAAGGACCTGAAGAGTTGTCTTCTTGGTGATAGTTTACCCCTTTTTTGGACCAGGGGGCACTACTTACGAAAAAGGTATATTTCGGCAAATCATGACTAGAAGAGTTCTCATGGGAATTATTTTATACTTTTCGGGCCTCAGGGACTAAATTTATGAAAAAGTCCACCATGGAGTCTTCTTAATCATTTTAGATTCTCTAAGCATGAACCGACAAATGAGTTTACTTTCGTCAAACTCATAAAATCAAACGATAAAGGACCCTTTCTGGGAATGAACCCCTCCTTTCTTAGGTTTGTAAAACATATGAGAATGGACTCATCGCTTGATGAGATATAATGAGTGTTTGTCACCCTCTTTGAACTCGTAAAAATGAAAAGAGGTACTCATCCTTCGTGATGGGGAAAATAAGGGAAGTGTTTGTGTTTCGTTGTATTTATGGGAGTACATAGTCACTCTTGAACACGGCACTCATCTGCATATGTATTCAACACTTGGGTAATTCATTTGTATTCAAGTCCTGCTGCTTCCTTGAGTCTTCTTGCCACGTTTGAGTTGTCCAATAATTATCTCACTGTCAGTTTCATTGGGGGATTTGTATCAGTCTCGTCAAATTTAATACTTCCAAGTCATGCCATGCCCATGTTGAAGAGAATTTTAGTCATCCATTCATTGTCTATAGTTAGTCTACCTTCTATCATGTTGGTCATCTCTAAGTCAGTCTCATATATAAATCTGTTGTTCGGTTTTTCTCTAAAACATATATGATTGTGTTTCATGTCGATGATGGGGGATTCATCATGGCCCTCCTTCAATTAGTCTATTCCTGTCAACTCTAGCACCTCATCCATGAATTAGACTTAGAAACCAAGACAAGTGCCTTGGGCCTGTATGCCTCAATGGCAGGTTTCCTCGCTTTTAGTAGTAGGTTTTCATTAATGACCTCTGATTGGAATATTCTACTGAGTGTTTGAATTCAAGTCCTTTATTCACATTTGGGAGGATGCACTGAGATACCTTGGGAATCATTGACATCAATGGTGATTTCCCTCGCACTTGTTAACAATTTACATCATTGAATGGTAAACAAGTTGTTTCTACCATGTTTGATGCTAAGACATTGTAATCACATGGTTAGATTCTTATCGATGCGGGTTCGGCTTGAATACCCTAGGTTATATTATATTTTTCCCAGGTTGCGATGGAGTTTGTTTGAGTCATATTACACAGATCCACTTTGTATTGGTCGTGGCTGTGTTATAATCTCATCATGGATCTATGTTTTTGTTTAATAGCCATGATTGTGTTCAGTTGGTCTCTACTACCATGGATCTGCATTGTATTGGTCGTTATCCATGTTAAGAGTTATGCGAGATTTGAGTCAGTTGTACTATAGCAACTTCTATCCAACATCCGTGCCTTCGATTTCTTCACTTCTGAAAGCATTCACGTATCGCATTCCTCTAACTTCATGCTTTGGGCAGAATTATGTTACATCGAAATCTTGTCATCTTGAGCCATGTGTCAACCTTATGCATAATCCCCAAAGTTTACCTGGCTAAAGTGTGTTGAGTTTGAAGTTTCCCTTGGCTCTTTTTCCTCGTCTAGGAGTGTTGGAGCCCTTTCTCCTAAGGAAAGGTGTGCTAGACCCTTGCTGGCACTCTTTCCCTTCATGTAAGGAGCACCACTGACACTCTTTCCCCTCATGTAAGGTGAACCATCCCCTCTCTGGGGCTCTGTCTCCTACAACAAGGTGTTCTAGGGGTGTTTGGAGCAGTTCAAGGAAAATAGGAAGGTCACAACCCATACGCTATCTATTATGTAAGTAAGAATTTGGCTCATGCTGAACTGAACTACACTATAACAGAGAAAGAATTCCTTGCCATCGTTTATGCCATCAATAAATTTAGGCATTATGTTACTAGATATTCTACCTTTGTACATACTGACCACTCAGCTATTAGATATTTGATGAATAAACCCATTACTAATGCTAGAGTGACTAGGTGGTTGTTGTTACTCCAAGAATTTGACATAACTATTATTGAAAGACCAGGGAAGGATAACGTGGTTGTAGATTTCCTTTCTCAATTGACTAATAACAATGATGATACACCATTCAAAGATTACTTTCCTGATGAACATTTATTTGCAGTCTCGACCTTTTCCCCATGCTACGCTAACATTGCTAATTACTTGGTTGCAGGTAGACTTCCATCGCACTCATCCAAATGAGAGAAGAGAAGGATCATACAACAAAGTGCGAGGTACTGTTGGATTGAATTCCAACTCTTCTACATAAGACTTAATTTGGAAATCAGGTGGTGTATGAGAGAGGATGAGATCCACAACATTTTGAAGGCCTTCCATGAGGAGCCTTGTGGGGGGGATTTTGCTGATAAAAGGGTGGGCCATAAAACATTGAGTATGGGCTACTTTTGGCCAATTATATTTCAGGATGCAAGAAAGTATGTTCAGGCCTGTGACAACTTCCAGAGAATGGGCCAACCAAACATATTAGATGAAATGCCACTTCAGCCACAGTTGGTGGTTGAACACTTTTATTGATGGGTCCTAGATTTTGTAGGGCCTATCAACCCTCCATTAATATAGAAAGTTGCATTCTGGTTTTCACTGACTATATGACCAAGTGGGTGGAAGTTGTGGCTTTAGTAAAGGCTAATGATCAAGCTGTAATAGATTTTTTATATGCAGAGATCTTCACCCTCTTTGGAGTACCCATGGAAATTGTGACAGACGGAGGACCACAGTTTGTGTCTCGAAAGATGGAGGCCTTGTTTAATAAGTATCGTATTCAGCATCGAGTAACCTCTCGATATCATCAACATGCCAATGGTTAGGTGAAAAACATGAAAAAGGTGATTGAGTCAATCCTTACAAAAAAATGAAGAGTCATCGCAAGGATTGGGCTGAAAGGCTTCCAGAAGCATTATGGCCCTACCATACAACATGGTGCAACACTACAAGTTTCTTCCCATATGAAATGGTGTATGGAAATAGTGTTGTTTTTCCTATTGAATTTGAAATTAAAACTCTGAGAACAACCACAGAGGAAAACTTGGATTTAACGGAGGCTCAGAAGAACCGACTGAATCAACTAAATGAACTAGACGAAAAGTGCACCACTGCTGTACATCACATGACTTTAATTCAACAACAACGCTAAAAATAGCATGATAGATTTATAAAGAAGAAGGTATTTTGTGAAGGATATTGGGATTTATTGTATGATTCATGGTTTAAAAGGGATTTTAAAGGCAAGCTACGTACAAGATGGCTGGGACCTTACAGAATAGATAACGTATTTGACAATGAGACCGTTCGTTTGACCACTATTGATGAAAATCATACACCTCTATTTGCAAATGGTCATCGATTACATCTTTATCATAAAACTATCTCGAAGGATTCATTTATCTCATAGGTTGCAGCTGATCCAGACTGTTGGAGCAGGGTTTTTCCCATGTTTCTAAAACTTTTAAAGTCAGCTGCAAATTCCACACAAAAATTTCATATAAATACAATTGTTTGATTTTCGCTATTCGTTTCTTTTATTTTTTTATCTATGATCGGGTATGTTTTTTAGAATTGTGAGCAGGAATTTGCGAGAAGGTTCAAGTAGAAGAAGTAGTTGCAAGGGGCCAAGCAATTGTAGAATCCTGGACAATCCTTCTTCATTGATACGACTCCTTGAAAGAACAAGTGAACAAGATTGCAGACCTTTGATGGGAAATTTATCATTTCTCATATTTTTATCAAGCTTTGCCAAATGTTTTAGTCGAAATTCTATCAAGTGTTTAATTTTTTTCCACTGCAACTCTGCTATTTTTGGCCAAATTCTGCTGCAACTCCGCTAAATGTTTCGCTATCTTTGACCAAATCCCACTGCAACTCCGCTAATTTTTCCACTATTTTTTTCCAAACGCCGCTACAACTTCGCTATTTTTTCTGCTATTTTTGGCCAAGTCCCACTGCAACTCTACTAATTTTCTGCTATTTTTGGCCAAATCCTGCTACAACTCTGTTATTTTTATTGCTAAATTTGACCATTGTCCACTATAACTCCACTATTTTTCATCAAAGTTGGCTATTTCGCACTACAACTTTGTCATTTTTCCAACAACTTTTTCCCTAACTCTGCCTGTATTGTTGCTGAAAATCTCACAGAAAATCCGCCCCATCTTGGGTGGATTTCCAACAAAATCTTATTGTTTCATGATGAGATCTTTTACACTCCCTCCATGCGTTCAGGAAATCAATGTTGATACGAACGTGCTCCGCCTGATTAATGCTTGATGAAATATTTATTCTGAATTGTGCCTGTGAATTTATATCCCTTGTGATTATTTGGGATTGAAAGTTTATCATACCGGGGAATTGACGGCTCGAGTGATGATGATCAAGTATGAATTCAGATTACAAGTATAATAAAGTGTGAAATGATATAGTAGAAATGATTATACCTTTTCAATCCCTAACAGTCCGCTATAATTAGTTAATTTTCTTTTCTAAATCATCCTGCCTGTAAATCCAAACAACCGTCATCCTATAATCGATAATCTGTAAGACAGACCTTTTCTATCCGGTTATTGTGTTCAATTGTTGCAACTCGAACAACTGATTCTGTGAGCTAATACACCCGCCTATCACAGCCAGTAAAGGAAACACATTATGGGTCCTCGAATCATGTATGAACCTAACAATCTAGATGCTCTGTGTGCAAATAGAGAGGTATTTGCCATTTTTCACGAAGCTGGAAGTATTAGTTATTTCCAAATATTGAATGGTTTCCATGAGGAAACATCACTCCAGTTCGCTATGAATTTTACTAGTGAATAATTAGAGATCAGAGGGTTGAGGATAGATGCATCAAAATGGGATGTACCAGAAGTCACAGGAATTCCTCGGATTGGGGATCGCTGGTTCTTCCAAAATAGGCACAATTTGAGAGTAGTCAAAGAATTTCTAGCTGTAGGGGAGTAAGTGTAGAAACGAGCTAGAGGAGTGGCACTGGAGACATTGCTAAGACCCTGGGACCAGGTCGTTATCTTCCTAAAAAGGCACATTACATGTGAAGGAAGATATAGGGTTGTTTACATTTATGGTTTTGTCCTATTGTCTCACTTACGCCATGGAATACTTATAAATATGTCGTTTTATCTTTCACATACTCTACAAAACATAGTGCATTATGTTAGAAACTCCAGACACCCACTCTCTTCTATCACAAATCATGGGTTGATTAAATTATTGGTGTGAAGATCTTTGGCATGAAATAAATTGACATGGGAACATTTTGTTGGAGCTGGGGTGCACTAGGCACCTACAGTAGCACACATTGGGAATAGAGAGGTTGAACAGAGCTCCTCAGATTCAGTAGGGGGGAGGGATGAAGAGTTGGAAGAAGATGAAGATGAGAAAGAGGAAAATTCAGGGGCAGCTGCAGCAACAGATAATCCTATGGAGGAAATGGTTGGAGCAATAGAAGAGGTTGTGCCATTAGCAACTGAAAGAGCAACAACAGGAGAAATAGAAGGGGAACAATTGCAAAAGAAGCGATAGCGAAAGCTGGAGCTGCAAATGTGGAAGGAGAAGAAGGAGAAGCTACAGAAACTGGGAAAATAAGACCTCAAATTGTCTATATTGAAACTTCCTCAGATATAAGAGGAACTATAATAGAGGAGGAGGAACCTTTAGAATAAACTAGAGAATTCTCTACCTTTCTCACACCACAAACAAAGAGGAAAATATCGAGTATCGAAGGAGAATCATCCAGGAGAAGAAGAAATAGGGATTCCTGGACAACATAAGTGGTAAGCGTTGAAACTCCTATTTTACCCACTGAAACAAAAGAACCAGTGGGAAATTTACCGATGGAAGCCACTGTTACACAAGAACCTACTGAAACACATGGATAATCATCCAGGAGAAGAAGAACTAGGGATTCCTAGAAAACAGAAGTGGTAAGCATTGAAATTCCCATTTTACCCTCTGAAACATAATAACTAGTGGGAAATTTACCAATGGATGCCACTGTTACACAAGAACCCACTGGAACACAGGGAGAATCATCAAGAAGAATAAGAAATAGGGCTTCTTGGGTAGTAGAAAGGATGAGGATCAAAATTCCCATTTTAAAACCTAGGGTTCCCACTGAAACACAAGAACCGGTGGGAAATTTACCTATGGTGAACATTGCTACCCAAGAACCTATGCAAACACAGTTAGAAATTTTGTAGTAGGAAAATGAATTGTTGAAGGAAGATGCACAAGCACTTAGGGAAGAACTGGAAAGGTGGAAGGAGGTAAGCAAAAATCAAACAACACGAGGCCTAGACATCTTGGTATAAGTTGCTAATCAGTTTGAAACTCCACTTCCCAGCCAGAAAAAAGAAGAGTTGTTATGTCCTGAACGTGGATTTTTATTTAAATTGGTAGGATATAAGGTTGATAAAATGGAGATAGCATCCTGGAGATTGGCACATTCATGCCAAGAAATAAATGAGACATCGAATGAGGAACCAACATAAGAAACAGGGTTGAAGGTGGATGAGATTCCTGAAAAAGAATTGCATGTAAATGTGGCACTGCAGCCTCAATATCCAGAAAATATTGAATGGAATCCCTTTGGGAGTAGTTCCCCAATCCACTTTTAGATCAGGAGAAACATTCAGGTGATACTAAGATCATCCAGTAGCCTAAATATATGGAGATAGAACATGACACTGCTACACAAGAACCAATGTCTTTTAATTTTGTCGTCGAAGCTTCTATGATAGAATTGAAGGAATCAGACACTGTTACACAAGAATGAGTGTATCTGAAAACATTTGTTGAAACAACAGTTTAAACTGAAACTGTTGAAACATAGGAAGGAGCAGTTCAGACTGAGGTTGAAACAGATGAAACACATGAAGTAGAAGTTCAGACTGAGGTTGAAACTTCTGAAAATCAAGAAGTAGCAGTTCATACTGAGGTTGAGGAGGAAACATCCCATGTTTTAAATGTTCAAATGCAAGAAGTAGCAACATAGGCGGGGGTTGCAGAATTTCAGGAGCTATCCACAGACATAAATAATCAAGAATTGACAGAAGAGGTATCATTTTTAAAGCTTGAAGTAAGTAAATGGAGGCATCATGCAAGCCAATTTGATGAAGGAATGATTTCTCTTACCGAGCATAAAAAGATCATTCAATAATTAAGGGAAAAATGGGCCGAGGAGATCTTCTTTCAGTAAAATCGATGGGAAAAGATGCAGGAGAAATTAAAAGAGTTAAAGAAATATGAGTTTATGAAGAAAGATAAAGAACAAATGTTCACTTTAAATCATGAGTTATTGACCTCCACAGCCCCCGCCTTGTCATATCTTGTACTCCTATATGAACAAATGACTCTGTTCTAGATTAAGGCTTTAAAAGAAGGAAGGCCCTGACAAGTTGTAACACCTTCTTAATTCTTGGAAACTTTCACCCAGAGTGAATTTTTTGAGCATAATTTTCTATGTGAGCTATATCTGCATGATAGGGCATGTCTGATGGATACACAAGCTAATCCAAATCCATATATTGGGGATATTCATTTAACATCATTTACCTCTTTTGTCACTAATCATGTATGTTGGTTAAGTGCCTCACAAACCATTCAGAGAAATGATGACAACTCCACTCCATGGATTCATGGAGAACCTAGAGCCCCTTTCTTTTTGATTGATAGGCAGAAGAAAGACCTTTCGTTTCCAGAGAAAGTCAATCAGTTGGTTGTATTTCAAAATAAGGTCATCTCCACTTGTGTTGATGTGATATCTCGGCAGTAGGACATTGCTCTGCAAGGAAGCAGTCATAGATGTGAATTTTCCCCTGTAGCCCTAAGGGAAAAAGACCTATTTTGTTTTGAAAATTTCAAATATGCCTTGTCTAGAGTGTCTAGTTCTGTCAAATGTATGGAGTCTTATGGTATAAACTGGCTAGGTTTGAATTTTAAATTTCCTCTTATTTGGTGGCTAGATAGAAACTACAAGGGTACCTATAGGATGACAAAGAAAGTTGAAAGAGACTGTTGGGGTGCTTTGATCACGAGTAATGGATTTTTGCCACCATAGGAGGTACAAGAACCTTCATTTAACCTCACAAATTTTCATAGGAAGAGTCTTGAGTCTGAGTCAGACTCAGACTATCTTATATTGTTGCATGAGGACATGCAACCACACAGCTGGGGGGAGATGTTGGGTCCTGAATTTACCCCTTTTTACACTACCCTGTTTCATCCTTTCTCCCTATTCTTGTCCCTATTTTGCAGTTGAATCCTTATCTTTTCCATACAAATGAGTATGAATATATTAGATATAAATCATTATTTATTATTTCATTTTATGCTTGCTTTTACTTACAATCATGGATTTTACCTTTCGTTATGATTATCTGTCAATGATTTAAAATAAGGGTTCAGAATTACCACGTGGCTCAACTACAATAGCTTATCATACTCCAGAGTGGCTCAACTGCAACAACTTATCATACTCCAGAATGGCTCAATTACAACAACTTATCATACTCCAGAATGGATCAAGTACAAGAGCTTATCATAACTCCAAAGTTTAGTGCTGCTTGGCGTCGACTACCTACTCAATGATCCGATCAACATTAATGGCAAGGGAATCTTGGAGGCTCCTTCACACATGCAACCGAGACTCCTTGAGAATATTTCTCATTCAACTGAGCATGCCCATTCGTTAAACAACTTGAAGTAAAGTCCGTCTATTCCTGAGCTTATCTTGTGCAAATAATTTATGGTTGTAACTGTCATGATTTAATTTGATAGATTGAAGATTGAATATCTTCATGGATGCCAGAAATTTATGTAACTGAACAACTTTACTCTTGTATAAGTTAACGAAGACAGTGAGAGCAAGGGGTTCACAATTTGTGAGAGATATAGTAGAGTAACTGTAACTGTAACTGCAACTTTATCAAATTAATAAAGGAGTGACAATTCTCAGTATTTCTCTGTTGTAGACTTCGTGAGCTTTCGACATCATATCTGTTTGAAGGCTAGGGCTCGCCTTCTAATAGAGTTGCTGGTAGTTTAGATGTTTGATTTGATTTGATTTTTGTCTGGTGTGGAATTTCAGTTCGATACATTTATATGGTTAGCTGCAACTGCATTCATTCATCGATTGCATTATCTGGTTTTCCTTTGGCTTGTTGTAGGTGGTGTGGTGTGACAGTCGACTGTGTAGTTAATCTTTTCCTTTATGCAGAAGTGTGTTAATAGTTGATACAGACTCGCTTAGCTCATGTGTTGTGTGTTTTTTATTTTTCTAGAGTTTTCCTGATTAGATAGGTCATTTGCTTTGATGAATTTGCTACTTGATTAATGATTAGATATCCTTTTGATTTTCTAATTTAGACTTCCATTTTATGCAAAAGTAATTCTAGGTGGATTTATATTTAGATCATAAAAATTAAGACTAGTACAATAGGAAATAGAAGTTCTTTTCAATTTCTAGATGGATAATTTTCCTTTGATTTCTTACACGGGGCTGAGTTGGCTGACCAGTGATTAGAATTGAATGATTTGCATTTTACTTATCAACTACTGAAAATGTTTATGCATATACTTTGTTAATTTCCTTTGAAATAATAGACTTTCCCGGTTCGATAATTAAATATTGAGCACTCTGCTTGTTAATAAATTAATAGGTATATAGAGTGCCCAACACGCTGGACTCTTGATTTTGACCTGAATGTAGATGTCCCTAAAGTGATCCCTGTTTGGGTTCTTCTCCCCAATATTCCCATCCACTGCTGAAACCCTTCCTCCCTGCATGTTGGCAAGGGGTTTGGATACATTAGTTGTGCAACATCGCGGATGCAAGCTCAAAGACACTACGCCACGTAAGTGGAATATGGTGCACAGGGAAGAGAATAGAAGATTTTATATATTTTGTGTCACCTTTTGTAGTTTTGGACCATATTTTGCGGATATCGGTCATTATTTTGTAGAATCAGTTAAGAGTTAGTTAGGAAGTTGTCTAAGTGGACCTTGAATGTAAAGGCGTAAGCCTATAAGTAGATATTGAATCTCAAGTGTTAGTCATCTTAGTGGCAAGTGTTGATTATCTGATCTTGGATCATCTTTAAGAGTGAAGAATATATTTGAGTATATGAAATGAGATCTATTGATCTGTGAACTGCGATTTTGTGTGGAAGTAATATGACAAGGCAAAGGTTGATCTGAATTACTGTGTTCTTTTATGTTTTATGTCTTACTATTTTCTGCGACTCAATGATGAATGATATGTGAATTTGCGACATGGATCTATGATGTGATGTTTTCTTGTGTCAAATGATGTTATCTAGTTGGATCTGTTTGTGCATCAGTATGTTTACATCAGTTATGATTGAATGATGTGATATTTTGAATAATGATAATGAATGGTTACATGAATGCATGAGTTGAGTAGTTTGGAAACATTGTGCTAAGCTAATAAGTTGATGTCACATTGGTCTCCCTATTCTGCAGAAACTTGGTTCCGTCAGCTCTCCCTCGAACATCTCGGGTGAGACCTCATTCGCTCTATGGGTGTTGTTGGATAGGGTAAAATCTGTCTGGGCTGATGCTCAGGGAGATCGCGGAGGTTTGGATATCGACAGAATGGGAACCCATCTCGACTAGTTTTGTTGGCTAGGTTTGTGTCAAAAAATGGTTCCGTTGTCGGGACCTTGTTGCAACTAAGGGAAAGACATGTGGCATCCGATGAGACTAGAAATTCAAGATTGTTTCAACTAGAAGCTGCAAGAATTTTTTGAGACAGAAAATCAGAGCCCTGGACTGATGACGGATAAATGTTTGGCAAGATACATACACGACGGTCCACACGAGTACTTTTCCTCTGAATTCCTGATCATATTGTACAAGTGGTTGGCATGATTCACCTATCACAAGACAAATTTCCAAGGAGGTGAGGCAATGTCCTAAACACATGAGCTGATCCAGGAGCTGTAGGAAATCGACAATAGGGCATCACGGGCTGTTGAAGTCTGGATGGATAGTATCTTGGAAGGATATATCACCGATATTGCGGTTGATACTACTAATTCCTACATCGAAGCAAAATGGAATTCTTCAATGGACCAAGAGGTAGGTTCCTATTGTATTTACAATTGTTGATTAATATTCTTGTCTATGAAAAAGGCATACTGAAGATGCACCTCGAGTAGTAGAACTCTAGTGTGTGGAGGCTGTGGATACCACGAAGAAAGGGGGGAGATGAATGGAAGGATAAGAGGTAGATAGGTGCAAGTTTCGAAGAGACTATGAGAGAAGTCGAGGAAGAAAGTGGTATTACGAGGGGAGGAGCAAGGGTTCGATAGGAAAAGAGGAAGAGGATAGGGGAAGGTCCTGCTATGATAGAAATGCAAGACTATGAAGGAAGACCACACGGTATGAAGCAACATTACAGTGATGAAGAGGGCGACCAGGCTACGCCTAGTATAGTGGTAAGATCAAACCCCAGCAACAACATTCCCACACCTCCGTGCACTACGCCGCATTCAGGAAGAAACAAAAGTTCCACATCGACTTGTTCGACATGCCATAAACATTCTAGTAGTATATCAACATCTGTAGGAAGAAGGCCCAGGATGGACGGAGACGAAGTGAAGTTACATTTGTTCCATGGGAACGAGACTTAGGATCCAGAACAATACTAGTTCCTGTGCGAGACAGTATGGTCTGTTAGACAAATTGTAGATGATGAAGACTTGAAGTCAAGAAGGGCCACTTGGAAACAACCCTTTAGAGTCGCACATTGGATTGGTTCATGAAATTTGTACAAGTTCCTACGGGGACTTCGACGAAGACCTTAGTAGAAGTTAGAAAATGACTTATTGAAGAATTCATAAAACCAAAGTTTGAAGTGCAGTACATTACAGAACTAAAGGACATTAGGCAGTATCCCAATGAGACTATTTGGGACTTTGATCAAAGATTTAAGACACTAATGGCAAGAGTTAGTTTTGATATGAGCGACATTCAGCATAAGCAATGGTTCATTACAGTGTTACTAACTCATATCAGACTACCACTGATGTAGCAGAAGATTGCAAAACAGAGCGAGGCTTTGGAGATCACCATGAAGCTGAAAGCTTCACCCGTTGGAGAAAGTGCAGTCGGTATGAACCAAATTTAGACGCAGTTGGCAAACTTGACACTCCAATTGCAAGACATTAAGAAGGGAAAGGAGCAACATGAGGATCTTTGGTGCACTCGATGTTGCGCAAATAGACATACCATGGATACTTGCCCATATTTCTGAAACTACCTATTGTCAAGGGAACCGAACCCTTTAAGTTGTGCCAGTGTACCATGGTGCTGCATTTGTCAAGTATATGGGCATCGACATGAAAAGTGTGGATACATACAGAAGATGGTGATGAAGCTAAAAAACCTATACTATTCATTTTGTCGATCTATCGGGCATGAAGAGAAATACTGTTGCACATATGACCTACTTCAAGAAAGAACATATGACTCATACTATGTGAAGGGAGAAGTACAAAAACCGCAACCACAGCCATAGGTGGTGTAACCACCACCTCAACTGCAGTATGTACCACCACCGTAGATGCATTTTATACTGCAATAGCCATGTTATACCCAAATCCTGTCACCACCATGTGATAAGATCTTTGAATTACATGTTTTCCCTTAATCCCAACACTTAGAGTGGAAACCTATGTTGTTTGTCAATTCTACATGAAAAAACTCAGCACCACATTTTCCCTGTGACCCATGAGTGGTACTTTGCTCGCACCACCCGTATCCTGTTTGCCACAAGTGGTGCCACCGCCTGTGGTCTTTGGTCCATAAGAGTTTCTCATCTAAACCGCTTTGTCATAAGTGAAGAAAAACGGTACCCTGGGTAAAATGAAAAAAAAGAGAAGTTTCTCGAGGCTTCTGATCATGAGCCTTGTGTCCTCCCTTATCCCTATCATTGTGGGTTAGTTGAGCTCAAGATCCCCCATCATAGGATCTTAGAGGCCACCTCATCCACAATTCTCTCAACTATTCCTATCCATTGAGCCTTAT
This sequence comes from Pseudotsuga menziesii, assembly GCA_001517045.1. Taxonomy (NCBI): domain Eukaryota; kingdom Viridiplantae; phylum Streptophyta; class Pinopsida; order Pinales; family Pinaceae; genus Pseudotsuga; species Pseudotsuga menziesii. The sequence goes on from LPNX010444729.1 coordinate 301,962, forward strand.
AAATATAAGCTCATGTCCATAGTTGAGGGGGGAACTATAGAGGTATTGTTATGCTGTTGGATTGACCACTTAGCCCAAGACATTGGAAAGCATAGAGAGCAAAGCTGGAGCTTATGGGGATGAAGTGTTTGTCTCGTGGAGATGCTTGTCGACACTAAGGCAATGGTTGTAAGCTTCTCCATACATCTTTAATGCAAAGCTGATTTCCATCCCACATTACTTTTGTTTTTATTTTGCATGTACATGTTGTTAGATTCCTTAGTCACTAACATGGATAAGTAGATGATTTTCTGGTAGCTTTGATGTGTTTGCATGTTTGATCTGTTTGCAGGTACACAGGTTCACTATCGAAGCAGCATTCTAGGTGTCTACGACATCTAGGGAAGGTATTCATCCTTTATCATTCACTCATTTTTTTTGGATCTGAACCATTCACACCAGAGGAATAGCTTCTGTCTGCAGAAGGTGAAATATTCCTGGTTACAAATCTAGCGACTCCACTGGGGATTGATATAGATATCAATTGATATGATCTTCCTCAGTTCTTGAACTCTTGTCCGAATCCAGGCTCCATCTCCAACTCTCTTCAGTTAGATCTGCTATCTGACTCAGTGAATTTTGGTTTGAAACTTTCAAATCTATTCAAATCGAAAGTTTCAACTTTTTATGCTCTTTTTTACCGTCAATCCATCAATTTTTACCTTGATATGATATTTTTCTAACTTGATATGTCATTCTCCTTTGTGTTTTGGATCTATACAGGGAACCGCTCTTATGTTGTTGGCGAGAAGCGGTGCCACTTCCTGAAACCTATTAGCAGCACATGGTGCCACCGCTAGAGTCCTGTTATCTAGAAGAGGTGCTCATCCAGAACCGCTCTGTCAAGACCCCTCCAGTGCGGTGCCAGGAAGGACTTATTCCAAGGTTACTTTTTTCTCTTTTTTTGCAAAACATTTTAGTTGATTTGCTTTCAGCTGTGCACTATTAGGATTGTGTGTTAGAATCTGATGCTTATGGTTTGAAATTTTGTGGTAAAAGATCGGTTTGATTGAATAATTCAAAAGCTAGATTAGGCTTGTTGATTGTCCATTTTCTTCCGTGCTTGTTGGTTGTCTTTGTGAAAGGATTTCTTTTTCGAAAGCTTAGGTGTTAGCGAGCTCTCTTTTTATTTCTGTTATATAGACTGAAAGAAAAACATTTAATTAACATCTTGATTTCATTTTTTGTTCCCATAGAAGACTTCTTTTTGCTTGTTTAAAAAGAATTTTTTTTACTAAGATTAGGTCATTATCATCAGTGAGCATTGTTACAACTGATTTTACCACACATGGTGGATCACACCTTTATGGCCTTCCCTGTCCCTCTGCAGACTCTTTAGACCCCATGGACCATTTTTGTACCTTTGATGTTTCCAAGATCATCCCTAAAAACATGCATTATTTGTTATACGTGAATTTTAAACCTATTCTCGTGTATATATGTGTATTTGACCCTTAAACCCGCGTACATCGGGATGTGTGCAAAAGGACAAATAGTTTTGGAGTTTTCCTTGATGTGGATCCGATTCACTTATCTCTTGGCCTTCCATTTGCCTTGAGATTGCTCGGATTTGACCTTCCATTACCCCATTGAAGCACTATATAAGGAACCCTTTGGATACATTGAAAGGTGAGGAATTGAAGAGCAATAAAACTATAGTCCATTGTTGCCGGAGCTTATACTTGAGTCTGCATCCCTTTGTCCCTTGGAGCACTTTGTGTTCTTCCCAAGCTTTCCTTTGCTTGTGAGCTTTCTATCGAGAGATGGAGGATTGAAGTGGTGGAGGCCCAGGTGGAGGATTCAGTTTCTCTGATTCGCAGATGTGCCGACAGAGGTTGTCACTATTGTAATCTCTGATTTATATTAGTAGAAATATCTTTTCCTGTCCAATAATGTGTATTTAAATGAATATGGAATCCATGGATGCTTTTAAATACTTATATGTTATTGATTATATATGCTAGAGTAGGTCTAACACAATTATATATAGCATGCTTGTCTTGTTTGCTGAATGGTGAGAGAGTAAATTATTAATACAAGCGAGAGTGGAAAAGCTCAATGGGGATCTACATCAACCGTCCGGAATAAGGTATGTTTTGAGATCCTTTAGTGTTAGATGTTTGGTTTCTCTTGCATATAGGAAAGGATTGATTTCTGCGGTTACTCTATCAGTTGTGGTACCCCAAGCCATAGGAAGTTTTCTCTGTAACATAATTGGCGACCATACTGGGGAGTTCCTAGTCATTTCCTTTGGGGGTTTTTATCGGCATTCAATGTTCTTGAATTGCTCTGATTTCTCTATTTCTGAGTCGGGTCTGGGGGCATGTTTTCCTGGTAGTGTCTAATAGGAGTAAATTTTGTCTCAGCTTGTCTGTTTACCTTCTTTTTTATCTCTTTTTCTTCCTGTAAGCGAGTTTTGGCTTCACAGTCGCGTGTACACACGGTTTTTACTGGGATATCCACGTATATACGCTGGTTTTCTGCACACAGTCACGTATGCCCTGAGTTTTTCCTTTTAGGGGAAAATTAAGTGTTGCTGGGTGAGTTTTGATGATTGTTGAGTCTCCTTGGATGCTTCTAGTGTCTGTATACACCTCTGTTTCTGACTAGAGATGCTTTTTAGTTTGAATTTTTTAAGAATGTTCTTGTCATTGCATTTTCTATTTTTTGTTTTGGGATTAGTGCATTAGGTCTCTTTTACCTTAGTGCTTTGAGACGGTGCTGTTTGATAGTGCTTGTAGAGTCTGGGGGTGGTAGAGTCATTCTTTTGCTTTATTATCTCATTTTAATTCAAAAAATACAAAAATATTTGCTTCTTTGCATCATTGCATTTTGCATTTTGCACAGTACTTGCACTAGGTTTGCTTGGAGAAGTATTAGTCAAATTTTCATATAGGAATGATTGCATTTTCATTTGAAAGAGAATTTTGCATTTCACGTAGTAGCATACCTCGTTTTTCATTTGACACAGTGCATTTACATTGATTGTTAGGTGTGCATTTTACTTCTTGTTGCGTCATAACACCATTAGTTGCATGATCATTTACCCTTTTGAGTAATAATCCAATTAAAATCAACGCATAATAAAATGAATTAGACTCTTTTCTTTTATAGGGTGCACCAACAAGATTAGGTTTTAGGGTCTTGGAATAGTTCATTGTGAGTAAATTCTCCAAGACCACTAAACAAAACATGTATGTGTTTGTCCAGGTGAGAGTGTGAAATTCCTTGGTATAATTACTGTTTCTCAGGATCCTCCTCTTACAAGGGAGTTAAGCACAAGGTAGTGTGAGCGGTTAATGATTGGGATGACCCTTGGTCATAACTGAGTAGCACCAGAGATATTTCCAGGATTGTATTCGTATCTAGGGGCTCTTTTGGGAGTTTTGGGCTTTGATACCCTTCCCATACGGTCAATCCCGTCTACGACTGTCTGCCTGAGCATTGATTATATTGGGGTGACCTTAGTAGCCTTACCTAGGTTATCGAAGGGGTACTTCACAGAGGTTATTCTGTAGGTGTCCTGGCCAGGTAGGGGTCAGACAACACAGTTGCTATATGCGTTGAAGCTGAGGGCCACTATAATTGGTTATGAACCTCTGCTTGTTGTGTATGGGAGTCTCAAGCCTCTCCTAGGTGAGACATACCTGCTTCATTCGGGAGCTCACATATCCTACCCTTGTTTGCTTTTGATTTGGATTTACATTATATAGGTGTATGCTCTGTGCACCCTAGTTTGCCTAGGGTTTTCGTAATTAGAAAGAGTCTTTTTCATTTTTTGAGTCATTGTGGATTCGGGTGTGGCACTTCACCGTTCTCATCGTTTAGTAGGACTTCCGCCTTCCACATCTCCTCTTCCTTTGGGAGAGAGAAACAGACAGTTCGGGTGGACTACTTCTCACATTGATTCACACACGATGGGAGATCGCGAGGACGAGATTCTTGATATGTCTTCTCCACCTCAAGAGGTTGGGGAAGAGGATCCTACTCCTGTATATGATCCTTCACCAAAAATACCTTCACATTTCGGTTATGAAAACTCATTCACAAGTCGCCGGTATTGGTTTTCGGGCGACGAGACTCACCATGAACCCACAAGCACTAGTCATGTTCATTATGGCATGCTTGATATCCCTGCACATGATCTAGCACATCATGCCAAGTCAGAAGTCGAACCTAGCACTACGCCTGGGGGCACTCCTATTCCTTTCCATGCGAAGAGATTTGGGAGCACTAGTCACATTGCACCTTCCATCCCGGTGATGGAAGCTACCTCACATGTTCACCCTAGACCTAGTGTTAGTAGTCATATGCAGATACGAGAACCGAGACGAGTGACCATAGGGAATACCACTTACATCCCTTCACATGTCCCTTCGTCCTCAATTCCTACTCCTTCGAATGCATTTTTGACAACCCTTCCTCCCCCTCATTCACGTGGTCCTTTGGGTCGGAATGTTGCTACTAGTCATGTTCGTACTGTGATTGCTCGCATAGTAGTATCTCAGGGTCAAGTATCTCCTGTTGTCTCGGGAGGTCATATTCCTGTTTTTGGATCATCTTACAGTCCATCGCAAGGAGTTCCCCATATCCCTACTTATGGAGCTTCTCATGGGATATCCCATGGGACATCTTATGGAGCTTCTCATGGACAATCTTATGGACCGCAGTATGGATAGAGCTATCAACCTTATGGGTACGGGTATCAAAAACCCGCTTACTCCTCTAATTATGGCTTTGTAGCACCACATAGTCAAGGTACGCCACATCATAATGCTTCCATGCAGCCCTACATGGGTCAAAAAAGAGGAGGATATTATGGCCAAGGCCATGGTATTTACAGTAGTCAGCCTTATATGAACCAAAACTATCAGGGAGAATGGCATAGACCAGCTCAACCAAGGCTCCCTTTCCTCGCGATGTTAAATTTACCTGACTTGTCGAGACTAATGAACGATCCGCTATCTCATGACCCAGCTTGGTCAGCTATCCCTAACAAGCTTCCCTCAAAAATTCCAAAATTCGAGGGCAAAGCAGGAGAAGATCCTAGTAAACATGTCACTACCTTTCACCTTTGGTGCTCTTCCAATTCCTTACACGATGACTCATTTAGTTTGAGACTATTTCAACGCACACTTACCGAGCCTGCAATGAAATGGTACATAGAGTTACCAAGGGGGGCATTCATTTTGTTCGATGACCTTGCTATGAAGTTTCTCAATCACTTCCAGCTACCCATGAGTTACAACATTGGTACAGAACTCTTTTCGACATTTCGATAGGACAAAGCCACACACATCTCAGACCATATCCAAGAGTGGCGTAGATGGAAGAGGTTGATTAAAGCTTTCATACCGCCGGAGTTTCTCCTTGAGTGGTTCCTTAAATCATTGCTACCTTACATAGCGAAGGATGTTTCTACATATGGAGTCCAGAACGAGGAACAAACAATTTTTAGGGAACAGGAATTAGATTTGATTTATGCTCAATCTGAACTATTATATGAGATCATACCTAATGCTCCGCGTTTTAGTTTCGATCCCAAGATTAAGCCTGGACCACATGCTAATGGCGTTGTGGCCCTGTACAAGTACCAAACCTGTGGATTCGGTTGTGAAACAAGTGAGTCAATTATCTATTAATCAATCCGCTTCAGGGTAAGCCACGGCTTCATCTCAACCCACTCAAATGGTGAGTGTACTTTTCATGCAATCGTCGGACCAGAAGGGCAACCAACAACCCAGAAGGAATAAGAAAAAGAGTAAAAACAATCGTAAGGGTGGGAACAAGAATGAAAATGCCAATTTTAATGACAAGAACAGCCGCAATGTTGGGGGGGACAAGCAGTCTAAATGTAAGGTTAAGTTTCCTTGCAAATTGTGTAAGGATGACCACCTCACTCACTTGTGCCCTCGTATAGAAGACGTCTTGAGGTTCATAGCATAGGGCCCAGCTGTGATGACCAATCCTTTACCCCATAATCAAAATATGAACTCGAGGACCCATGATCCTCATTCTGCATCGGGTGGAGATCAAAATCCGTCGGAAACTAGTACTGGTCATGGTTGCATCAACATGGTGCGTGCTACTAAGGATGTGACTCGTGCGAAAGACTATGGCACGTCACAACCAGAACTTGGGAAGGAACCCACTCCTACTGAGAGCCCTTTGCGTATTGAAAACCCTATGGATAAACCTGAGATTGCACCTCGCATTCCTAAGGGAGTCCTAAAGTGTTCGGGGCACAATCCTAATGCCCGAGCCACCCAAAACTATTCTGTTGTCGAGGATTTGGGCCAAACTCCTTGTGCAATGTCTGTGCTTGAAGTACTTCATAGTTGCCTTCGCAAAGGAAAGCTTTGATTTCTGCTCTTGGGGTGAATGATGATAGCTCTTCTTCCGTCATCAAATTTGAAACCATGGGACTATAGCCTCGCTTGCCTTACTATGTGTCTCTCTTGATTCATGTAGAATGTCTTAACATGACCATCAAATGCACTGTGATTGACGAAGGCACTGCTGCTTCCGTGATGTCTTTGTCGTGTTGGAAGGGTTTGGGTTCTCTCGAGTTGTCTAAATCCACTACCATGTTGAATTCCTTCGATGGTAGATTGTTTCAGCCGCACGAAATTCTTCCTTCTCTTAAGGTCCGTTTGGGAGGGAAGACCGTCGCGATCGAGGTCGAGGTGGTTGATGCGCCCCTTGATTACAATCTTTTACTGGGTCAAAATTGGATGTATAGTATACAAGCTGTAGCCTCTTCTCTATTTCGAGTAGTATGCTTTCCATTTAATGGGAATATTATTACGATTGATCAGAAATCATTCAAGAATATGATTGTCAATGCATCATCAGGATCTTCTATCCCGATTATCGATCATTCTCAGTTGGCAACTGGGAGTGTAGGTGTAGGTATGTATCCATCCCTTATGGGGGACCTTTAGTTGTCCTGCACCCATTCTTATGATCAGATCTAGTTTCGGTGGGGATTCATATTCATTGAATTCGGTGTCTTTTCACACTACCCATATGGAAGATCCTTAGATTCTTCCTTCACCGAGTCCTTCGAATGGACCTATTGAAATGGACGTGTCATTGCCTACAACAATGATAGCGTATCAAGCGAATATTGATGGTGTTGCAGAGCCTAGTTCTTTCTCTTCGCGGACAGAGGAGGAGGACCCGTATGTGCAACCTGCATGGGCAGTTGAGTCCTCTCACGCACAAGATTGCCTTGATAGTGTTTTTCCATCAGATGAAGCTATTATTGAGGCCATGTCTAGGGTTGAGCCACCTTGGGAAGAGTTACATCATAGATCTTATTTTCTTCCAGAGCTTGACCGTTTGGAACATGAGGACTTTAAGGAGATTCTTAGCGAGAAGATTGGTAGTCACATGGTTCCATTAAGCTCTCCTGGTCAGATGGCTGATGGGAACATGGTGAATATATCACCTACTATTCCTATCAATATCTCTCGCGATCCTAGCAAGATTGAGAATGTCTATATTGGGGCAGAATGTTCCCATACTGAGATTCAAGAGTATACCGAGCTGTTTAAAGAGTTTCATGACATCTTTTCTTGGTCATACGAGGAAATGCTAGGTATCGACCCTTGTATTGTCAAACATGAAATTAAGACCTATCCGAATGCGAAGCCTGTTCGACAATGTTTACGTGCAGTGAATCCTAGAAAAGCACCTGCGATTAAGGCTGAGATAGAGAAACTGTTAAAAGTCGGTTTTGTCTATCCTGTTCCCTTGACAGAGTGGGTTTCAAATCCTATTCCAGTTAATAAGAAGTAGGGAACAATCCGTATATGCATTGATTTCCATGATTTAAATCGTGCTTGTCCTAAGGATAATTTTCCCACACCATTTATTGATCAAATTTTGGATGAGTGTGCGGGAAGCGAGGTATTTTCCTTTATGGATGGATTTTCTGGATATAATCAGATTCATATCAAACCTGAGGATCAACACAAAACTGCATTTATTTGTCCTTGGGGTACGTTTTCATATCGAAATATGTCTTTCAATATTAAAAACACCGGAGCCACATTTCAGCGTGCTATGACCTTGATTTTTCACGATCTCAAATCGATTATTGAAGTCTTTTTGGATGACCTTGCTGCTCATTCTCAGCTAAGAGTGCGTCATTCCTACAATTTGAGATTAGTATTTGAAAGATGTCGCCACTACCTGGTTAGGTTAAATCCACATAAGTGCATCTTTTGCGTGAAGTCTAGTCGCTTGCTAGGATTCATTGTTTCCAAGGAGGGTATAAGAGTCAATCCCTTAAAGGTTGAGGCAATACGTCAATTGTCTCCTCCGCAAAATATTAGACATCTTCAATGTTTGCAAGGCATGGAAAATTTCTTATGGAGATTCGTGGTTAACTTTGCCAATTTGACTAAAGGCTTTATGCGTCTTTTAAAGAAGGAAACTACCTTTTGCTGGGATGAGTGAGCCCAAGAGTCCTTTGATTCTCTTAAGCGAGCCTTATCATCGACTCCCGTGCTTAGTCCACCCGACTATAGCTGTGACTTTTTTATTTATGTGGCCACATCCATGGAGACGATTGGTATGGTTTTGGTCTAGGAGGATGAGGAACTCCATGAGCATGTCATATATTATTTGAGCTGGAACCTTATAGATGCAGAAATCCGTTATTCCCATGTGGAGAAAATTTCCTTAGCTACCATTCATGCGGTTCAGAGATTGAGGCACTACATTCTCCTTCGCCAGACCTTGGCGGTAGCTCATGTCAATCCATTTCAGTTCGTCCTCACTAGAAGGATGATCAGGGGAAAGTATAATAAGTGGATTTTTATTTTGCAAGAATTCGATCTCGAGTTTGGTTCAGCAAAATCAAAGAAATCGTTGATCTTTGTGGAGCTCATTTCTGATTTCCCAAGTGAGGAGGAGGAGGAGGTTTATGAGGACACGTTTTTCTATGATCATATTTTCCTTATCTCAACTTTGGATCCATGGTATGGGGATATCATCATATATTTACAAAAGTTGAAGGTCCCTACTCACCTTTCACGGGATGAGCGACGACGATTGCATCATGTATCTAAGAACTACCTTATAGTGGATAACACTTTGTACCGCCGTGGGGTAGATTCCATTTTACGTCGATGTTTAACCCATGAAGAGGCTGAGGTTGTGCTGAATGATTGCCATGGAGGGGCATGTGGTGGTCATTTATCTGGGCTTTCTACAGCCTAGAAAATCTTGAGAGGGGGATATTTTTGGCCGTCGATCTTCAAAGATTGTGTCAATGCGGTCAATAAATTTCACCCTTGCCAGGTGTTTGCATGCAATATGCGCTCACATCCTGCCCCGTTACATCCGATTATCACTGCTGGTCCCTTCACCAAGTGGGGGCTTGAATTTATGGATTGCAACCCAGTTTTAGCTAGGGGGCATCATCATATTATATTGGTTGCTGATTATTTCACAAAATGGGCTGAGGCTATGCCCCTGATTAAATCTGACAGTGAAACAACTGCGCATTTTGTATTCAACCAAATTATTACTTAGTTCGGTATTTTGAAAGAGCTTGTCATTGACCATGGTAGGCACTTTTAGAATTGAATGATGGAAGAGTTGGCCTTGAAGTTAGGGTATAAGCAAGAGCACTCCTCTTCTTATTACCCTTAGGCGAATGGACAGGTTGAAGCAGTGAACAAATCACTTAAGGCCATTCTCCAACGAACCATCGCATAAAGCAAAACGAATTGGCATATCATGTTATATCCTGCTTTGTGGGGCCGTATGTCAAACCCTGTGAGGAGGAACGTCAACTCTAGGGCTTAGCCTCGGTACACGCTCAAAGAAGAACGTGCTCAGTATGCTGCCGGAATTGAAGTTTCGTACCCTGCCCATCTTGCAGTCACTGAGCTGCTGCTTCATGTTACTCAACAATGCAGTGCTCCAGTCATACACTATAGGTCTCATGCACTCCACTGCATAGAACATCAATGGCCGTGAGGTCTGGTGGAGTGATACTAGACTAGCTATCCTGCTGAGTGCCAATAGTATGGCCTTCAGTCCTAGCACCTGGATGGAGTTTGTTGGGATTTGACTCCCAACCTTTTTTGTGCCTGAAAAACAGTATACTGCAATGTACTCATCAATGGTGAGGCCACCTCCGGTCCCGCGAGAACGTAGGTTCACCACCTCTCCCCGTCGGGACAATCTAGTAATGAAATATATGTCCTCCACCTCTATAGTGAGGGACATCCCGTCGATATGAAAGAACTTTGAGTCTAGATCCCAGTAGTCTACTAGCATCTGCAGGAATCTTGGTTTGGCCCTCAGGCTGCCAAGACACCAAAACTTGTATATCCCACATGCATGTAGATCTTGTTGAGCCATTAAATCACCCCGAACAGCCTCTTCTACATCTCCATGTTCCCTCTCCCTCCATGAGAACCATCCTGCACATTAAACGTAATTTTTGGTCAATATATACCTTAAAAACCATGTGCGCGGTCGCATACGCAACTGTTTGCAAAATAGCCACGTATGTACGCAGTTTTGGGCAGTTTTTTTGCGTATAGCCAGCCCTATACATGGAAAAAGCCCCGATATCAGCGTGGGCCAAAATGACCAATTTAGACTAGCCTTAAAATCAAATTTGACCGTGGAAATTGAAAAAATTTGCATGAAAATGGAAGAGGAGGACATGAGAAGTTACCTAGAACAAATGGTGTCGAATTTCGTCAGACGAAACTCTCAGAATTCTTGTTGGAAGTTTTGAGCTCAAATGGGTAAAAATTTCAAATGATATGTAATTTTTGAATTTTTTACTATTTATGGAAAATTTTTGAAAATTTTGAAATTTTTTACCCCCTTTCTATAGTTTTGAACTGTTTCTGACCATTTTTTACCATTTTGGGCTAATCTGATGATGTAGGAGCCCGTTTTGAGCACCTTTTCAACCATTGTTTTGACCTGTTCGTGCCACTTTCAGGTATTATGTCTAAATTGGCATATAGGTTAGATTTCACATCCATTTGCATTTTGCATGACCTTATGACCATTTCATTATAACATTAGGTACGAACCCATTCTATCTTGTCACAGAACCTTCTTGTTGTTTTAGAAGTGACATGATGTGAATGGTAGAGCTTGACCATACATGGGTGACCTAGTTAGCTCATTTTTTGTATTTGGTGCCCATGTTGACATTTTTTCCTTTAGGGTGTGGGAGTCCTTTGTATAGTATCGCCATGTCTTTGCGCAAGAGCCTCATACTCCTCTTGATATTTTTGCTGGCCTTTGTCCCCAGGACTCCCTTATGTCAAGTTGTGATTGCATTATCATGAGTTTTGTCTGCCTCATTGAGCCTTATGCCGGCTTCCCTGACTTTGATTATCAGCTATATAGCCTGAGCTTGTCTCATGTCTAGCCATGTAGAGCCATTTCATATATCCTTTGCAGCTTGATTCCCCATTTTTACCAGGAGGGGACTTTCCCTCGAGTGTCATTATCTTACACATGTGTCCTTGCATTGAGCATAGGTATGTTCCGCTGCTTGGAACTATTTTGTTTTCCCATTGACACTCATCTCCTCTTAGTCTATAACTATAAAGCACTTTTATTCTTTTTCAAGCTTTTCAAAATATTTGAAAAGGTCCAACAAAAAAAAAAAACTAAAAAGCCGGACAAGAAAAGATGTTATCTTTGGTAGCAGTCGAGTTGTGCCGCCTTCAAACAGAGCACTATATATCACATCCATTGGTTGGGTTAATAGTTTGACTTTAGGAGCTGTACTCATTTCTCTAATTTTATCTCCACCAACTGGTTAAGCTTCCAGTCCCTATGGAGCCTTTGTCACAGAGATGTCCCAATTTTATATCGAGTCTATGCTGCCTACACTCAGTTTGTTGGTTGTGGAGCCTAATCTTCTAGATCTAGAGATATTATTCAGTTGTGATTATAACCCAGGAGTAATGTACACTCATTCCCCTTGCCTTGGGGTTTGGGGAAGCACCCCAAAAAAGGGAATTTGGGGGAAGCACCCCTGAGAAAATGGGGGTTCGGGGGCGGAGCCCCCGAGAATTTTTTTTGGGATGTGTGTTGGCCAACAGTTTTGTAGACCCATGGTATTGGGTTAACCGTAGTATTTTCCCATGGTATTTCCCCTATAAAAGAAAGCATTGTAACACGACCGAGTATGGTATTGTATTGTATTGGAAGAGAGACTGTGAGAGCATGAAGAGGAAGTGCAACAGTTTTGCTACAGGGTGTATCCCTTCATCTTTCTAGACTATAATAAAAGGACTGGCAATTTATTTGTGGACATAGCCCATCGTTTGGGTGAACCACGTTATATCTGTGTCTTTTTGTAATGTTTTAATGTGTTTTGCATCTTGTTTATTGCTTTAACTATATATCTGTTATTGCTCTGCGGTCCTGTTTTCTAACAATTGGTATCAGAGCCAAAAGGTCTATTTGGTTGGTAAACTCGCAGGAAAGAAGGGTTCCTGGTTTGAGTGGGATAAATGGTGGAAGAAGGAAAGTTTAGGGTAGAGAAATTTAACGGCCAAAACTATCAATTATGGAAGATGCAAATGGAGGACTATCTGTACCTGCCATTGGGCGAAAAAGAAAAACAACTAGCGGCTATGAAGGATGAAGAATGGGAGGTTCTTGACAGAAAGGAACTGGGAACAATATGGTTGTGCCTGGCTTCGTTGATGGCCTTCAATATTTCGAAAGAAAAAACAACAGAGGGTGTGATGAGCGCATTGAGTAAGCTCTATGAAAAACCCTTGGCTTCTAACAAGGTATTTTTAATGAAGCGTTTATTTAATATGAAGATGTCAGAAGGTGGATCTGTTGCTGACCATTTAAATGAGTTTAATACACTTACCAATCAGTTAAGTTCTGTAAAAGTGAACTTTGATGATCAGGTTAGGGATCTTCTAATATTGTGCTCATTGCTAGAAAGCTGGAATAGCTTGGTCATGGCTGTAAGTAACTCTGTCCCTAGTTCAAACACTCTTAAATTTGATGATGTTGTTGGTGTTATTCTTAGCAAGGAAATGTGAACAAAAAGCACAAGTGAGACATCAGGTAATGCATTGACCATGGAGAGAAAAGGGAGACAAAATGAGAGAGGAAGGAGCCCAAGAAATCGTGGCAAGTATAAAAAGGGAAGATCCAAGTCCAGATTCGAAAAAATAGAGTGCTGGAACTATGGTAAGAAAGGACATCTGAAGAAAGACTGCAGAGATCCAAAGAAAAAAGGAGACAGACAGCAAGAGACTACTCAAGAAGCGAATGTAGCAGGTGATGTGTTACAAGATGCTTTGATTATTGCATTAGATAATACTAGTGATTACTAGGTAGTAGATTCAGGGGCTTCATGTCATGCTACACCCCATAGGAAATTATTTCATGATTATGTTCAAGGTGATTTTGGGCATGTGCTATTGGGGGATGATGAACCATGTAAAATTGTTGGAAAGGGTAAGGTACGGATTAAGTTAAATAATGGAAGTGAATGGCTGCTAAAGGATGTAAGGCACATTCCTACTATGAAAAGAAATCTGATCTCAACAGGGAAGTTGGGAGATAGTGGCTGTTTGTCTACGTTTGGAGAAACGTGGTGGAAGATCACTAAAGTATCAATGGTAATTGCAAAAGGAGATAGGATAGGCACGTTATATTTATGTCCTCATAATACTGATTATTCTATCTCTGTAGCTTCCACAGAAACAGGTGCGGCATTATGGCATCATAGGCTTGGCCACATGAGTGAGAAGGGGATGCATATTCTCCACTCAAGGAAACTGCTTCCTGATCTGAAGCAGGTAAGTTTGGAATTCTATGAGAACTGTGTTTATGGAAAACAGAAGAGAGTGAGATTTCTCAGGGTTGGGAAACAAAAGAAGAGTGAAAAGTTAGATCTTGTCCATACAGATGTATGGGGACCAGCTCAGGTACAATCTCTTGGTGGCTCTCGTTATTATGTTACTTTTATTGATGATGAAACCAGAAAAACTTGGGTTTATTGGATTAGACAGAAATCTGATGTGTTTGATACTTTTAAGAAGTGGAGAGCTTTGGCTGAGAATGAGACAGGAAAAAGGTTGAAATGTCTTAGATCTGATAATGGAGGCGAGTACTGCAGCAAGGAGTTTGACAATTACTGTTCACACAATGGGATTCGTAGAGTGAAGACAGTCCCTGGAACACCCCAAGAAAATGGTGTGTCAGAAAGGATGAATAGAATGATCATGGAGCGTGTAAGGTGTATGAGATTGGATGCAGGGTTGCCCTTACAGTTTTGGGTTGATGCTGTAAACACTATTGTTTATTGAATAAAGAGAGGGCCTTCAAGCGCTTTGGATGGTGGCATTCTAGATGAGGCATGGAAAGGTAAACATGTAAAATACTCATTTCTGAGAACTTTTGGTTGTTAAGCATTTTTCCATATTGATAAGATGACAGAACAAAGATTGAGGCTAAATCCAAGAAATGTACCTTTATTGGATACTGGGTTGATGATTTTGGTTATTGCTTATGGGATCTTAAAAATCACAAAATCATTAGGAGTAGAGATGTAGTATTCAATGAAAAGGTCATGTACAAAGATAAGTTGCAGGGAAAGAAAGAAGAAAAGGAAAACACAGAGTACATAGTGCTTAATGAAATCAAAGAAAATGAAGTTCCAAAAGCACCAGAAAATCAAGAGCAGCAGTAGGTACCTGAAACTCCTGCAACTATAAGAAAGTATACCAGGTTAAGTAGACCCCCTGAACGATTCTCTCCTTCACTGTATTATTTATTGATGACTAATTCTGGTGAACCATAATGTTTTGAAGAAGCAATGCAGGTAGAAACTAGAAAGAAGTGGGAGCAAGGAATGGATGAGGAGATGGACTCATTGGTAAGAAACCAGACTTGGGATTTGGTTAAGTTTCCTGCAGAAAAAGGGCATTGCAGAATAAATGGGTTTACAGGCTGAAGGAATAAGATGGAGGAAAGAAGCGGTACAAGGCTAGACTTGTTGTAAATGGGTTTGCACAAAAGAAAGGTATAGACTTTGATGAAATATTTTCTCCTGTTTTTAAAATGACTTCATTTAGAACTATTTTAAGTCTAGTGGTGGTAGAAGATTTGCATCTTGAACAGTTAGATGTAAAAACAACCTTTCTCCATGGGGATTTGAAGGAAGAGATTTATATGCAGTGGCCACAAGGGTAGGAAGACAAAGGGAAGGAGAATTTGGTTTGCAGGTTGAAGAAGAGCTAGTATGGCCTGAAGCAAGCTCCAAGGCAGTGGTATTTAAAATTTGATAAGTTTATGACAGAACAAGGTTATGATAGATGTCATTCCGACCATTGTGTTTATTTCAAGAGGCTAGATAACGAAAGATATATTATCTTGTTATTGTATGTGGATGACATGCTTGTTGTAGCGTCTAACATGTAGGATATAAATGTGCTCAAAAGAAAACTATCTAAATCATTTGCGATGAAGGATTTGGGTGCTGCAAAGCAAATCCTTGGTATGAGAATAACAAGAGATAGGAAAAATCACAAATTGACGTTGTCTCAAGGTGAGTACATAGAAAAGGTGTTGTAGAGGTTTAGAATGCAGAATGCAAAACCAGTCAGTACACCTTTAGCCAGCCATTTCAAACTAAGCAAGGATATGTGTCCAGAGACACAGGAAGAGATAGATTACATGTCCACGATTCCCTACTCATCAGCGGTTGGGAGCTTGATGTATGCCATGGTGTGCACAAGACCAGATATTGCACATGCAGTGGGAGTTGTGAGTAGGTATATGAATAATCCAGGTAAAGAGAATTGGAAAGCAGTACAGTGGATTCTCAAGTATTTGAGAGATACCACTTCTCATGCATTATGTTTTGGAGGTTCAGACACTATTCTACAGGAATATGTTGATGCAGATATGGCTGGTGATAAAGAAAGCGGGAGGAGCACCACAGGGTATGTGTTTACTATAGGTGGAACAACAGTAAGTTGGTTTTCAAAACTGCAACAAGTTGTTGCACTTTCAACAATGGAAGCAG
Organism: Pseudotsuga menziesii; assembly: GCA_001517045.1. NCBI lineage: Eukaryota > Viridiplantae > Streptophyta > Pinopsida > Pinales > Pinaceae > Pseudotsuga > Pseudotsuga menziesii. The sequence goes on from LPNX010444729.1 coordinate 318,061, forward strand.
AGTATGTTGCTGCAACAGAGGCTAGTAAGGATATGATTTGGTTGCAGAGGTTCATGGAAGAATTGGGTAAGAAGTAGGAGAATAGTACGTTGTATGTGCGTTGGCCAATGGTTTTGAGGACCCATGATATTGGGTTAAGCGTAGTATTTTCCCATGGTATTTCCCCTATAAAATAAATCATTGTAACATGACTGAGTATGGTATTGTATTGTATTGGAAGAGAGACTGTGAGAGCGTGGAGAGGAAGTGCAGTGGTTTTGCTGGAGGGTGTATCCCTTCATCTTTCTGGACTGTAATAAAAGGACTGACAATTTCTTTGTGGACGTATCCCATTGTTTGGGTGAACCACATTATATCTGTGTCTCTCTATAATGCTTCAATGTGTTTTGCATCTTGTTTATTGCTTTAACTGTATATCTATTATTGCTCTGTGGTCCCGTTTTCTAACACAATCACCATTCGCCTTTATGCTCTTGTTCAAAGGAAGTTGAAACTTGAGTCAGCCATTCCTCAGTTCTCTTGACTTTGCATGTCACCCATTCCCAGTATTGATACTGGTTCATGCACTTTATGATTGAGTCCTTCCACATTATACAACCTTGCTGAGTACCTTGTGTTGGATGATGAGGGATACATTAATTCCCTCCTTCCAGCGGATTTCATCCCATTGACTTTAGATCATTTATTCTGGGATAGTAATCTAGAGTCATTTTTGAGTGCCTTGAGACTTGCATTCATCAGTGGCAGGTTCTCTCGCCATCGACTGTTTTGGGAATACATCAATGTTCCCTGATTGATGAATCCTCTCAACTATTCAACCTCAACACATTTATTCACACTTGTTAGTTTGCACTCTAGTACCTTGATTCCCATTTTCATTATCGGTGGGTGATCTCGCGTCTGTTAACGGTATACATCAATGACCGGTAATCAGACGATGGACTACTATGTTTGACCTTGACACCTCTATTCGCATAGTAGGACATGTACTCATAGCGGATTGTGTAGAAGACCTTCCATATTGGTGGCATTTCATATATGCTACCTCCTTGATCGTGCTAGTGTTCATGAGATTTCAGCTCTCATGACTTGATTCCAGTGTATGTCAGATATTTCCAGCCATTATGGAGATCATGATCCTTTGTATATCTTCATCATTGAGATTCTGATCTATCTATATTGTACATGGCGATGACCACACATGTCATATTTTGTATCATGCCTATTCATGGCCATTGTACTCTTATGTATCCGGGACTGCTATATCTACTTGCAGTTATGTGTAGAGTTTGATCATTGTATTGTACTGTTCGATGGCTGGTTCTTCCACTTGGTTATTCATCACTCCACTTCTGGGATGGACTTATAATGTATTTTGGCCATCGTATGACCCCTCTGACCTCACACATTAGGGGGCATCTGTTACAGCTAATTTTACCACAGATGGTGGATCACACCTTTATGGCCTTTCTTGTCCCTCTGCAGACTCTTTAGACCCAATGGACCATTTTTGTACCTTTGATGTTTCCAAGATCATATTTAAAAAAATGCATTATTTTCTATACGCGACTTTTAAACCTATTCTCGCGTATATACACGGATTTGACCCTTAAACCCGCGTACAACGGGATGTGTGCAAAAGGCCAAATAGTTTTGGAGTTTTCCTTGATGTGGATCTGAGTCACTTGTCTCTTGGCCTTCCATATGCCTTGAGATCACTCGGATTTGACCTTCCATTACCCCATTGAAGCACTATATAAGGAACCCTTTGGATACATTGAAAGGAGAGGAATTGAAGAGTAAGAAAACTATAGTCCATTGTTGCCGGAGCTTATACTTGAGTCTACATCCCTTTGTCCCTTGGGGCACTTTGTATTCTTCCCAAAATTGCCTTTAATTGTGAGCTTTCTATTGAGAGATGGAGGATTGAAGTGGTGGAGGCCTAGGTGGAGGACTCAATTTCTCCGATTCGCAGACGTGCCAACAGAGGTTGTCACTATTGTAATCTTTGATTTATAATAATAGAAATATCTTTTCTTGTACAATAATGTGTATTTAAATGAGTATGGAATCCATGGATGATTTTAAATGATTATATGTTATTGATTATATATGCTAAGTAGTTCTAACACAATTATATATAGCATGCTTGTCTTGTTTGCTGAATGTTGAGAGAGCAAATTATTAATACAAGCGAGAGTGGAAAAGCTCAATGGGTATCTACATCAACCGTCTGGAATAAGTTATGTTTCGAGATCCTTTAGTGTTAGATGTTTGGTTTCTCTTGCATATAGGAAAGGATTGATTTCTGCAGTTACTCTGTCTATTGTGGTACCCCAAGCCATATGAAGTTTACTCTGTAACAAGCATAAGACATTGGATCTCTGATTGGCCTCACAAGTTTTCAGGTTCTCTATGTTCTTTTGTCTCTTTTGCATTTATACTATCTCATCAAAATAAAAAAAATATTATAGTTTTGAGTTAGATCTATCTATTCTTTAAGAAAAATCGAAAAATAGAGTGCATATGCATATAGTGTGCTTCTTGTTTTTCTTTTAAGAAAAGAGACTCCTCCCCTTTTGATTGCTTTTAGAAAAGACAAATGAGTTTGGAAAGTGTTGCTTGTCTTTGATTTTGTGTTCAGTGTTGTTGTCTGGAAATTTTTGGTTTTAAAGAAAAAGAAAATACTCTCTTTCCCTCCTGTAGGTAGGCATACTACGAACTGTAAAGTGAAATATTTGCATATGCAGATTGCATGGTTTTACTTTTTTTGTAAAAACTCCATGCATTCACCTAACCATCCACTTTAAAATTAACGGTAGTTATAGGTTAAAATTTACATAGAAATTTAAGTGATAGGTTAGAGACGTGTTTGGGTGTCGTTAATCATAGGAGCTATCGTTACTCGTCTGCATTACATTCCGAGACTTGCGCGGTTCTTCCACGTAGTGTCGGTATATCAAATGGCCTTTCAGGTACCCTTGAGGTATATAGAAAGGTACTTCACATACTTGATTATATATCGGAAGGCCCCTTGTGTATGGTTATGCATTAGACAACACTACTATCAATTTAAGCTCCCACGTACCTTGCGTATATTGGGAGACCCCACTAGAATACCTTATCCATCTGAGGAAATCCCTTTGGCCGTCTTGCTTGGAGCCATACACTGAAAACAACATTCGGGGAGATTACTACGCATGTACCCTTGAGGTATATCGCGAGTTCCACCTTCTTGACAATCCTGGTGAGAGACCTGACTATCTGAACCCCTCCTGTCATTTTAAGTTTGATTGTTTGACCTATAGCTTGAGTAGGGAAATTTTTGGTGTGTTTTCTAGTTTTTGAGACCCTAGGTTAGATAGGAACTATACAAACTGGCTGAGCTAAGATAGTCCAGAAGAGTACAGGGCTTGCCACCCAATTTTATTCCTATTTCAGGAGAAAATCCAATGGAAGCTATTGACCAAGGAGCTGCTACCACCTTCCAAGTGGGAGATAATGTGGTTGCAGAAAGCTGAGGACCATATCCTTCACACTCGCCTCCCTTGGTCCAACAACCTTCTCGAGGTAATAATTCATTCCATTCTCCCATAGAAGGCCATGTTGATGATACTACCCATCCGGATTATGGTCCCAATGCTCCATTTTGGGATACCTCTATAGGACAGGCCATTGCCTCATTTGGCACCTGTTTAAAATTTTCTGAAGAATTTTCTCCATATGAAGAAGAACGTAGACAATACCACGCAGCCATTCTTCGTGCACAGGAGATTGAAAATAAAATAGATGAAATATTGGGCACACCACCATCACGTTCCATAGTTGTTCCTGTGGGATATCTTTCACTTGCCAATTTTATGAGACCCATTGAACCAATTATAGATTGCATAGTAACTCCACACAACCCAAGTCAAACTACCAACCCCACCACCTCCCATGTTATGTATGTTCCCAATATTCCTAGGTCTTCCACATCTGGGGCTCAATCTTCAATTCATGTTTCGTCATTACCTTCTAGTGCCGGGGGGAAACCCCCAGCATGACCTACGTTATCTGGCATCGGAATTGTATCTAGTCAAGGACAGACCTCTGGTATAGAGAAATCTACAGTTTATGTCCCTCTCACCCACACTAATGTGGTTAATCCCCCATCTAGTTTAGGTCAGCCCTTGTGGGCACAACCTATAACCAATCAAACCTCTTGGGGTTATGGTTATACAACAAATCAAATACATATAGGAAACATTAATTATCCACCCAATCCTACAGGAATGCCTTATGCTGGAATTCCATATCCTAGTAATAATTTCATGCCATGGGGGCAACCTAACTGGTCCTACATGCCAGCTATGGGGGGGATACCTATACATATTGCAGGAGGTGCCGGAGGACCGCCTTATGGAGGTCATCCCCCTAGGGGGACTAATGGTCCTGGAGGGCTTGGTGGCTTTCATCCTTATGGTCCTAATGGTCCCAATGGTCCTGGGGGGCCTGGTGGCCTTCCTCCTAATGGCCCTGGAGGGTTTGGTGGCCCTCCTCCTAGTGGTTCCGAAGGCTCTAGAGGTTTACCTCCTAGCGGTCCGAGAGGGTCTGGTGGTCCCCCTCCTGATGGTACCGATGGTACTGGTGGTCCCAATGGTCCTGGTGGTTCCAGAATCCCTAGTGGCCCTCCTCTTGGTGGTCCTAATGGTCCTGATCCCAAAAATCAACCCCCTCCGGGCGGATTTTTCGGTAGTTCTTCGTCACAACAACCTGTCTATCAGTCTACTTACGGTCCTACTGGTAACTATATGCCATATCAATATTACCAGTGTGTGCAACCTAACCATCAGTTACCTTTCCTAACAACTTTGGACTTGCCTGATTTTTCCAAGTTGATTAATGACCCCATTCAACATAACCCCTCGTGGCCTCCCATTCCAGTAAAGTTACCATCGGACATTCCAAAGTTCCATGGGAAGTAGGGAGACGATCTGAAAAACCATGTCATGACATTCCATCTGTGGTGTTCTTCAAACTCCCTTATGGATGATTCAGTTCGTTTAAGACTCTTTTAACAAACTTTGACTGGTACAACTGCGAAATGGTATATTGAACTTCTGCAACACTCGTTTCTGGATTTTCGCTCGTTGGAAACTGTATTTCTTACACACTTTCAGCTTCCAATTCGTTATGAAATGGGTACTGATATCTTAACTTCTCTACAACATAACACATCCACCCACATATCTAATCATATCCATGAGTGGAGAAGGCGGAGAAGACTTATTAAGGCTCCTATTCTGGATCAGTTATTAGCTGATTGGTTTACCAAATCTTTGTTGCCTTTGATTGCCCGAGATGTGGCTATGGGCGATGCCATTACTGAAGAGCAAGCCATTAGTTGAGCCTAGTATCTAGACTTGGTCTATTCCTAGTTCGGAACTTTGTATGACTTGATTCGTCAAGCTCCTTGCCCAAGCATCGATCCTGCAAATCCACCAATAGAAGTCCCTTTTTATGGGATTGTTGGTTCAATCCAGTCCCTGTCAGCAGCAAAACCTTCCAAGCAACCCCATACTTCCACCCCTACTCCTTCAACTCCCAAGGTTTCTTCCGAGGTTAATTCTATTCAGAATATTCAAACCTCTGGCAATAATAAAAAGAAAGGTAAAAGTAAAAATAAAAAACTTGGAAACCAACAGAAGAACTCAAAACCAACCAACAATGATAATGATAAAGGGAAAAGAAAATCAAAATATCCATGTCTGCTATGTGGAGGTGACCATTTCACAAAAGAGTGTCCCCACCGGGACGAAATCACCCAATTTTTGAAAACAAATCCTGCACCCACAGTTCGCATGGATCCTTTTCCCTCTCAACAACAACTGATAGACCACATGTCTAATAGGGGAAACTCTAGTTCTTCAGAGGAAATTTGTATGATGTCTTCGGATTCCATTAGTATGCAAACTCGAAGTCAAAATTATGACAAACCCACAGACAAGAAATAAGACCATTCTTCTTCAGGGAAAGCTCCCTTTACTGGTTCTCCTGAATCCTCGTCTACTATCCCCCTAACCATCGATAAGCCTACTCTCGATATGATTTTGCACCCACCCAAGCATACTCTTAGGAAGATTGTTTTTAACCCTAATGCCCGAGCTGCTCAATTTTATAATGTAGTTGAAGATCTCACTCAGGCACCATGTGCAATGTCTACCTTGGAAGTGCTCCAAAGTTGTCCTACACAACACAAAAACCTGTTAACTGTGTTAGGAGCTTTAGACCCGGACAATTCTAATTTGATTCATTTCAATGTCGAGAACTATAAGTCTAGACTACCTCACAAACTATCGGCTCTCCCGAGCTTGTAACATCACCTACGACTCTGAAGGCCTTTGATGGACGAGGTTTCCAGCCCCACGGTCTCATATCAGCCCTTGCAGTCGAGCTTGGAGGAAAAACTGTTTCTATTCAAGTAGAAGTAGTTGACGCCCCGTTAGATTACAACCTCCTTCTAGGAAGAAATTGGTTTTATGCCATGACTGTTGTCGCTTCAACAATATTTCAAACAATCCAATTTCCACATATAGGGAGAATTGTTACCATTGATCAGCTTAATTTCTATATGCCGAATTTTACGACCTCTACAAATAATAACATCCCTATGTTAGGCCAGTCCCCTCCTCCTTACCAGTCGATTGGGGCAGGCATGTTGAAGGATTAATCCCTTATGGGGATTTTTCCGTCCACTCCTCCTAACACAGACACAACAATAGTGAATATGATTGTGTCATTTGATTGTGATCCCAAGGGAAAACAAATTGTTGAGTCCACCTCATTGAGTCCACATGAAGAAATATACAACACCATTCAAACCCTTTTCGATGATCACACCGATGACCTTCATCTGGTGGCTTTGGATCCTTACCACCTGCCTTACTGGTTAGAACCATCTCTTCTTGTTTAGGATTATCTCTCTGATACTTTTCCTTTCGATGAGTCCATTATGGAGATTATGAATACGAATGAGTCGATCTGGGAGGATCACCATCATAGATCCATGTTCCTCCCCAACACTAGTTCGGTTAACCATGACTTTGCATCCTTGTTTTCCACTGATATTGTCAAAGCACCTCAAAGTCCTATATTGTTGCAAGACATAGAATCTGAAGGAAAACTTTGCAACATTACTCAGACGAATATGATTGACATATCAACCAATCTTGGTACCATCAAGCATGTTCACGTTGGGAAGAACTGCTCGACAGACGAATCTGAAGCACACAAGGCACTTTTCAAAGAATTCCATGATATTTTTGCCTGGGATAGACCCATCCATTGTGGTCCATGAAATTAAAACCTATCCCACAGCTAAACCTGTCAGGCAAAAACTAAGGCATGTCCATCCATGGAAGGCCACAACTATTAAAGTTGAGATAGAGAAACTTCTCAAAGCTGTGTTTATTTATCCCATACCCCTGACAGAATGGGTATTGAACATTGTCCCTTTCAATAAAACACAGGGAATCATTAGATTCTATATCGATTTTAGAAACTTGAATAAAGCTTGTCCTAAGGACAACTTTCCTACTCCACATATCAATCAGATTATCGACAACTGTGCTGGAAGTGTCATCTTCTCATTTATGGATGGCTTTTTTGGCTATAATCATATTGAGATATTACCCAACGATTAGCACAATATGACATTCATTTGCCCATGGGGAACCTTTGCGTATAGAAAGTTACCTTTTGGATTGAAAAATGCCGGAGCCACTTTCCAGCGTGCGATGTCCTATGCATTTCACGATATTAAACATATTGTTAAACCGTACCTTGACGATCTCCCTGCTCATTCACAACGATGGGAGGACCACCCTGGTCATCTTAGAGATATTTTCCTGAGATGCCATCATTATAATATATGGCTCAGCCCACATAAATGTGTTTTTTGCATTGAGATAGGATGTCTGTTAGGTTTTGTGGTCTCTAAGGATGGCATCCGGATAGACCCTTTGAAAATTGCCTCCATTTTATCTCTACCAACCCCAACCAATCTTCTCGAAATCCAAGGTTTGCAAGGGAAGGCAAACTTTCTCTGCCATTTCATGTGTAATTTTGGAGAGAAAATGCACGGTTATATGCATCTCCTCAAGAAGTACACTCCGTTCTTCTGGGATGACCAAGCCCAATGCACCTTTGATAATCTCAAATAATCTTTGACTCATTCACCGGTGATACACCCCCCAGATTATTCAAAGGACTTTCTCTTGTATATTGTTGCCTTCGCTACTACCATCACTATGGTTTTGGTGCAGGAAAATCCCAACGGTTAGGAGCATGTGATTTACTATGCTAGTAAGAATCTTATGGGTTCTGAAACCTGATATTCATGCGTGGAGAAGTTGGCATTGGCCATGGTCATTTCTGTACAAAAATTTCGTCACTACATTTTGCTCTGCACAACCACTGCATTGGTAGACCAGAACCCTATGTATTACATCCTGACTCGTCAGGTGCTCCGGGGCAAGTACTCCCGATGGATAGTCATACTACAGGAGTTTGATCTAGAATTTTCCAAAGCCACATCAAAGAAATCCTTGGTCTTTGCTGAGCTCATGTGTGATCTTCCCTGTGCTTCGATGGAATTTGAGCCTAGTGATTCATTTCTGGATGAATTCCTATTCCTGATAAGCACTAATGACCCATGGTATGGAGATATGCTTATTTATTTCCAAACACAAAGATTTCAGCAAAACCTATCCTATGACGATCGCCGCTATATCCATCACCACGCAAAATACTACCTCATCCTGAATGATACCTTGTATAGACGTGGGATTGATTCTATTCTCTGATGATGTCTCACCCATGAGGAAGCTGAAAATGTGTTGAATGATTGCCACTCTGGAGCATGTGGCGGTCATTTATCTAGGATGGATACAACCCAGAAAATCCTTCACGTTGGATATTTTTGGCCTTCAGTCTTTAAAGACTGTCATGAGGCTGTTAAGAAATACCCACCTTGTCAACATTTTTATCCCAAAAAGCGCTCGCATCCTGCTCCGCTACACCTAGTCATTGCCATTGGCCCATTTTCCAAATGGGGGATTGATTATATGCATTGTAAGCCTACGTCAGCTAGGGGGCATGGTTACATCATCGTAGCCATTGACTATTTTACAAAATGGGCTGAGGCCATGCCTACATATGTGGAAGATGGTAATACTACCGCTCTCTTCCTCTTCAATCATATCATAGCTAGATTTGGAGTCTCGCAGTCCATTGTTACTGATCACAGATCACATTTCCATAATCAAATGATGGAGGAACTAAGTGCCAAGCTAGGTTTTCACCATGAAAACTCTACGCCATATTATCCACAAGCTAATGGTCAGGGAGAGGCCATTAACAAATTTTTGAAAACTATGCTTCGTCAAATGATTGGAGATCATAAATCCAACTGGCACCACATCCTTTTATCCGCTCTTTGGGATGATAGGACTTCAGTGAAAACAACTACTGGTTTGACACCTTTCCAGCTTATCTATGGAATCGAAGCTGTCTTACCGATTCAATGTTAGATCCCATCCTTAAAACTTGTCGTCGAAATTCTCCCAGACACTTCCGTAGAGGAAGAGAGATTTTTGTACTTGAACAACCTTGACGAAACTCGAAGAGATGATGCCTTGGCTAATGAGGCACATAAGAAATGCGTCAAGGCATAGTATGATAAATCCGTCCAACCTCGTGCCTTTAATGAGGGTGACCTAGTTTTGACTTATGACCAGAGATATGACAAACTAGGGAAAGGAAAGTTCGAGTCCATGTGGTATGGTCCTTTCATTATTTCTAAAGTTTTAGAGAAAGGGTCCTACAAGCTCGTTGACTACGATGGAATCCCTTTAGGGCAACCTCACAATGGGTTGTACCTGAAGAGGTACTATGCCTAGGTCTTTCTTGGATAGTATCTTGCATATATGTATATTGCTTTACTTTTAGTGTGCTTTTAGTATTTTCAATATGGTTTTCAATTTAGTGTCCGCGTCTGTTTATACCATGTTTTGGTCATGCAAAGAAGATGGATTTCTATGGCTTCACTGATGGTGCTTTTCGCCACACCTTGAATCTTGCCTCAGCTGCTTGGGTCCTCTATTCCCTAGCTAAAGATTTGGTAAGTTTAGGAGCGGTTTGTATTGGTCCTGCTACCAACAACATCATTGAGTATCAAGCAGTCATAGGTCTTCTGATTGAAGCTGCCTCCCAAGATGTTCACAATCTGGTAGTCTTGATGGACTCACAACTTGTGGTTTGTCATCTAAACCATGTTTATACCATTAGAAATCCTATGCTTCTCCACCTATTCCGGAGGGTACACTTGTTAGAAAGGTCATTCAAAACCATCACCTATAGGCATATCCCTAGGGAACATAATGTAGTTGCTGACTCATTAGCTAATTACATNAGTAGATACATCATGCATACATCATCTAGTGATGCTCGTGGTAGCACATCACTAACCGGGCTACTCTACGTAGCAGTATGCTAAACCGACCCAGTATTCCTGCTGTAGGTCAATAATACCTCAGAGGGAGGTCATCAATGGAAGCGTCAAGGATGTCTAGGGTCAACCTCTCCAGGTTTTCCTCTAACTCCCCGATCACATCATCACCCTGCGGTACGAAGCAGGCTCCAACTCATCTATCTAATGGGGAAGATCCCCCAAGTCGTGCTGCTCCAATGTCTGCATGAAAATATTCAGGTCTCGTTACTTAACATAAAAAATATAAAACATTAAAAAACATAAAAACACTATTTCCATTTAGGGTTTCTTGCTTCTTACCGATGTCCTCCACTGTCCACCAAGTGGGAGCGGTAGGTCAGGGTCTCCGCTGAAGTCCGTACCTGCGTAAGCATAATCCTCCACCATGAGGATTTGATCTCTTAGCCATCAGAAGAATGGGTCACCAAACTTCACCTTCCCCCTTCCTGCTTCAGTACAAGCCATAATCTAGACCCACCTCTGCATGCGAGGGTCCCACGCTCTCAGCTCTGTAAAGACCACCTGGGGTCTCATTTGTGGTACTCGCTTAAAGAAGAAGCGGGATAGAATGGAACCAAAACTGAGCTGCTTTAGTTCCCCCTACCAACACTTGGTCAGCTGATCCTTGAATATCAGAAGCAGGGCTTCTTCACAGTTGAAGACTGTAGGCACCATGGCCTCCATGGCATAGAGCATATGTTCCCTAGAAGCCTGGTGCACTCCCTGGCTTCCCGCCACTCTCTGCATTTTATACAATACAGTTTGTAGAGGTCTATCCATCATTTCCTTTATGGGGATTTTCTTCCTTGATGTTCTTGTCGTAGGGACACAGTGACGGTTTATCAACTCCTGTGTAGTGATGTCCCCTCCGTGGGAACCAGTCAACAAGATGGGAGCACCCCGTCTCGAAAGGCCAGTAAGGAAGTAGATATCCTCTACCTCAACTGTCAGAATATGAGCCCCAACCTCAAAGTGTTGTTGCTTCGGATTCCACATCCGGAGTATATGCTCAAGCAATCGCTCATGTGATACCATACTGGGAGTCCGGAATAATTTTAGGAGTCTGCAGTCTCTTAATGCGGTTATACAACCCGCATTCCTTTCGGTGAAGGCATCATCATTATCATGTTGTATCTCTTTCCATATGACCATTTTTGATCAGCTAGAACCTGCTAAAAACAATCACAAGACCCATTAGAATCATTCTTAATCTTTCAAATCAAATGAAATGGTCTAGTTTTTCTTGTGTAGTTAATTTTACATCTTCACAGCCGGCACCGCTTGTGCATCGTTGAAGAAAGGCAGTGCACCGCCTATGTGCTATGTTTTTGGCACGGTTCTAGTGGGATACCGCGTAGCCCGCAAGGGATAAGCGCGGTGCCCGCTTCCATGATTTTAGGGATTGCCATACAAGCCCAAAACACCATCAAAAGTCAAAACTAAAAGCATAAGATGAAAGAGTAGGGTCTAGGCTATTACCTGGAACTGACGACACTCAAATACGACAGTGGAAACTCCCGATATCAGCAACTAAAGATCTGACTAGGAAAGTGCTCCAAATGCTCTCCACTATGGGTAAATAGTAAAACGATTTGATTTTTCACTATTTAAATGACTTTTATACTCATTTTTGGGTTTGACATGCTATAGTTTTGATTTAAAATCACTTATTACTCAAAATTTATTGGTCCTAATCCCTTAATGTTAGTTATTGGTGCATTTAACACTTGTTTTGAGTCGTTGCAGGTTAGAAGAATGGTAGCAGCAAAGTCTTGGGAGTTCGGTTTTGACTTTTTCGTACTACCATAAAACGGAAAAAGTCATTGAGTGTTTATTACGACACTTTGGTCACGCTCTCGAAACCCAATATCAAAGGTCCGAGTCCATTTTTTATTCTTTTCAGGATCATAAAATCTCTCATGGTGAAAAGAGACCTAATGGAGTCTTCTTTAAACTCTTTTTGGGCTCCTTAAATACGAAAAGATTGTCGAGCGATCTTGTCTTCTTCACGCTCATTAAAGCATTTGAAGAGTTGTCTCTCCGATGGTAGGTATCTCTTTTTCGGTTCAGATAAACTATTTATGAAAAAGGAACACTCCAGCCAACCATGACTGGAAGAGTTCTCTAAGGTATTATTTTATACTTTTTTGGGCCTTGGGGATTAAATCATATGAAAAAGGACCCTTTGGATTCTTCTTCCGTGGTCATTCAGACTCTCTAAACCTAAACAATACCGAGTTTTCTTTCATTGGACTCGTTAAATTAAACATTGAGAGACCCGTTTTTGGGAACGAACCCCTCCTCTCTCAGGTTCGTAAAACATATGAGTTTGGACTTGTCTTCGGACGAGCTATACCAAGTGTTTGTTACCCTCTTTGAACTCATAAAACTAAAAAGAGGCACTCATCAACCATGATGGGGGAAAATGGGAAGGGAATCATTTTGCAAATAAATGGCAGTAGTTTGTCATTACCTTTGAACATGGCACTTGTCTGCATATCATTTCAGTCAATTGGGTATTCAACTGATCTCCATGACGATCCACTCTCATGAGTCATGCCACTCCTTTGAGTATTTCAAAAGAATGCATTGTCCACTATCACACTATGTGTTTGTCTGGTTTAGTCATGCTACCAAGTATTTTGTCATTCCGCCCGATGTTCAAAGGGAATTTGAAGAAGTTTTTCCTCTACAATCAAAAAAGTCTCTATGTCAGTACTTTTGAGTCAGTCCTATGGTTACTACATTTACATCATTCCAGAACTATGTTCTGAGTTTCGTGTCATTGATGTGGGACTCATCATGGCCCTCCTTCGACGAGACTTTTTCCGTCGACATCAGCTCATCATCCAGGAAATAGTATTAGAAACAAAAACTTAGTACCTTGAGATCTGTATGCCTTAATCACAGATTCTCTCGCTCTAGACATAGTTTCACATCATTGACCTTTGATCGATAGAATCGACTGGGTGTTCGACATCAGGACATCTATTCACATTCAGTAGATTGTACTAGGGTACCTTGAGAATCATTGACATCAATGGTGATCTCCCTCGCACTTGTTAATGGTTCACATCATTGGCCGGTAATCAAGTGGTTTCTATCATGTTCGACTTCATATCATTGTAATCACATGGATAGAATCGTACTTTGTGGAAGACGAGACAAAGACCCTGGGTATTTGTTTAAGCGCTCATTGATTTTCCCCAGGTTGTGATGGAGTTTTGTATATCTAGCATGGATCCACATTTGTATGGTCATGGCTATGCTCAAATTTGCGTCTGTATGACATAGATCTACATTGTATGTCTAGTAGCTATGTCCAAGTTTGAGTCCTCTATCACATGGATCTACGTTGTATTCTAGTAGCCATGCTTGTTTATTCCTCCCATGGATCTGCCTTGTATTGGTCTGCAGCCATAAGTTGGTTACTTGTGTCCTAGAGTCAAAAATATTGATGTACTATAGATGCCTACTTGACAACATGCTCCAATCGAGCTGAACTTTTCACCTCAAAGTGACAACTTGTTTTCTCAAAGCTCTTGTTTATCATATCCCTCTAAGTCTCACGCTTTAGGGGGCATTCTGTTATACCCAAATCCTATCACCACCATGTGATAAGACCTTTTACTTACATGTTTTCCCTTAATCCCAGCACTTAGAGTGGAAACCTATGTTGTTTGTCAATTCTACATGAAAAAAATCAGCACCATGTTTTCCCTATGACCCATGAGCGGTACCTTGCTCGCACCGCCTGTATCCTGTTTGCCATAAGAGGTGCCACCGCCTGTGGTCTTTGGTCCATAAGTGTTTCTCATCTAAACCTCTTTGTCATAAGAGAAGAAAAGCGGTACCCTAGGTAAAATGGGAAAAAGAGAAGTTTCTCGAGGCTTCTATCATGAGCCTCGTGTCCTCCCTTATCCCTATCATTGTGGGTCAGTTGAGCTTGAGATCCCCCATCATAGGATCTTAGAGGCCACCTCATCCACAATTCTCTCAACTATTCCTATCCATTGAGCCTTATAAATATAAGCTCATGTCAATAGTTGAGGGGGGAACTATAGAGGTATTATGCTGTTGGATTGACCACTTACCCAAGCCATTGGAGAGCATAGAGAGCAAAGTTGGAGCTTATGGGGATGAAGTGTTTGTCTCGTGGAGATGCTTGTCGACACTAAGAAAATGGTTGTAAGTCTCTCCATACATTTTTAATGCAAAGCTGATTTCCATCCCATATTACTGTTGTTTTGATTTCGCATGTACATGTTGTTATATTCCTTAGTCACTAACATGGATAAGTAGATGATTATCTGGTAGCTTTGATGTGTTTGCATGTTTGATCTTTTTGTAGGTACATAGGTTCAATATCGAAGCAACATTCTAGGTGTCTACAACATCTAGGGAAGGTCTTCATCCTTTATCGTTCACTCATTTGTTTTGGATCTGAACCATTCAGACCAAAGGAACAATTTCTGTCCTCAGAAGGTGAAATATTCCTGGTTACAAGCCGCATCAATAGTTTGTACCACAACCATAGTATAATCAGATGCAGATGGATCTGTAACAACCACAATATGTTCATTCAAAGCATTATGTTCAACAACAGTCGAATCCCCCACAATAGCAAGTAAATAAGCCACAGTACCAACAATAAGGAGGATTTTGCAGAGGATTCCGAGGATGAGGAGGAGGATTTGGTCGAGGAGGAAGATGAGGTCATAGACCTGTCCAATGTTATAATTGTGGTGTACTAGGTCATTACTAGAGAGATATCCCATAGTTGCGGTGTTTGTGTACGTATTCTATTGCGATTGATCACACGGTTGAGAACTATCCACAACTGATCGCAATATGGCAGGCCGAAAATGTCCCGTGGTTGTAGAATCAGAACCAATTATAGAACCAGAATAATTGAATCAGAATTAGTTACAAAATAAAGTGTAGAATTAGAACCAATTGAATAATTAGAACCAAATTCCAGTTCAAAACAAAATTCTAATCCAGAACCAGAATACAAACCAGAACATGAATCAACCTATGAGTCCACCGCTGAACCAGAATCAAGGACCAACAGTTGCGATGATCTCAATGGAGCCCAGGATATAGGATGTTGATTTCGTTGTTGTTACTTGTGGAGGTGCAATGATGAGAGAATATAGTCCAATTCCACAAGTACGGTTGGATGGAAAGAAGAAGTTCCAATTTGACGTCAATGTGGAGAGAGATACATTCTTTGAAGCAAGGGACGAGATGCACAGAAACTTTGCTAAGTTACCTGTTTACGAAATGCCTACTACTTTTGATTCCACTTTGGAGGAAGGACCATCATGACTACATGGTACCTTGCAGAACTTCTTTCAGAGTTGCTTGTCGCTCACAATATATCCCGACACTCTTGCCGAGATTGAAAATCTATTGCATCGACCGGCTAAGGGATGGAAGGATTCTGTGGTGAATTCTTTGCATAAGAAAAAGACGGGGACCAAAATGTGCATGGAAATACAGATTGGGGTTTATGAGGTAGATTCAGTCATCCTGGATCTAGGCTCAGATGTTAATATTATGAAAAGACAAACATGGAAAAATATGGGGACCCTAATGCTGAGCTGGTCTCCTGTGCAGCTACGACTGGCTAAACAGGCGAGAGTAACGTCGATTGGAAGAGTTCCCCACCTTGCTGTGGAAGTGGAGGGCATGAAGACCTATATCAATTTTGACATGATTGAAGTTTTTGTTGGTGGAGGCTCTTATCCCACATTACTGGGGATTGGATGGGCCAATGGTAATATGGCAGTAATCAATTTTAAGAAGAACGTGATGACAGTTGAAAATCAATAGATCAGATTCATTGCTCCCATGGATCCAAATGAAGGGCGAAGGTATATCGAGCAGGTAAAAGATGAATTTGTCAGAGGATGGGATCATGCTTATAATATTTCCTAAGATTATGTACATCCAACTGCTGATGGGGAACTCGGTTGGCGCAGTGATAGCTATGCATCTTCTGACTTTAACGATGCTTTATATAACTGGCAGAACTGCTTGCATGAAGTGTCGCTATGAAAGTGTGGCTTGATTACACAGTCATTGTGTTGTGTTGTGATTGAAACCATTAAGTTTACAATTTATGAAGGACTTCCTGAGTTATCTAAGTTTATTGTTGAATTTGAAGATAAAGTGTCAAAACCACAGCAGTTGTTGGCGTTGGAAGAAGCACTGAAGGCTACCCGATCCCGCTGGTGGGAGACCCATAAGAAGTTAATCACTGGACGTCCACAGTGTCGAAGATCGATGACAGTTTGATTTGGAAATGCATAGGTGTACCACGCTGGGAGGTACGATAGATGGAACAGTCCTGGTGATCATCTGATTGAGTGTGAGACCTTGTGGGCATCGCGACCAAAGGATGAGTGGGTCCATGACTTTGTCCACACACTGAATGAAATGTCACGATGTTGATATGTATCTGCAGAGTTGCGTAGAGAGATCACCACTTGTGAGGAGTTGGCAATTTGGTGCTTTACTCACACCTTCAGTTTCGCGGATTCCAATCAGGATTTTCATAATGCGTTGCAGCTTCTCCGCGATGTGTTTATGAAGGTAGAGTCGGTCACGTATCCAGTGGATCCGCATGCGCATTGTCACATGCAGTCAATGATGGAATGTTATAATGTGTCAAGAGAGCCAGATGATGATGATATACGGAATATCAACATTCCAAAAACAAAAGGAAGTTGGGATGTCGCAGCATCGAATGTGCCAATGGATCCCATGAATCAACAGCTGAAGATAAGGAAGGTCAACATTGGGAAAAAAGATAACCCAAAGTTTGCAAGTGTTGGAGACTACTGGGATGAAGAAACGATGGCAAAGATCATAGACTTGTTGCATGAATTCCAATATTTGTTCTCGACAAAGTTTTCTGAGATGAAGGGGATACTTGGAGATTTAGGGGAGATGAAGATCCCGTTAAAACCAGATGCAAAACTAGTAAGATAGCGACTGTATCGCCAGAATATATGATACAAGGAGCGAGTAAAAGATGAGATTGATAGGATGTTGGATGCTGGAATAATTGAGCCAGTTGAAGAATCGAAATAGATTAGTCTGATGGTAGTCCAAGACAAAAAGATGGGTGAGGTTCGGATCTGCGTCGACCTGAGGAAGTTGAATTATTCATGTATGCATGCTCTATTCTCACACCATTCACAGATGAAGTTCTGGAAGGAGTAGGTGGTCAAAAGATGTATTCATTCACAAACAGATTTTCTGGATATCACCAGATAAGGATAGCAAAAGAGGATCTCCATAAATCAACATTTGTTACTGAATGAGGCTATTTTCAGTACATTGTGATGCCTTTTGGGTTTAATAATGCGCTTGTGATATTTTCCTGGGTTGTTGTCGCTACATTCAAATATTTCATTCAGAAGTTTTTGCAAGTTTATATGGATGACTAGATAGTTTATGGGTTGATCAGAGACCATCTGGAAAACCTAACCCAACAGCATCAGATCGCACTGAATTCAAAAAAGTGTATTTTTTGCGCACCTTTCGAGATGTTGCTGGGTCACATCGTTTCCAAGCAAGCACCATTGGTTGACCCTGTAAATATTGCACTGATCTTGAGCTTACCTCTGCCTATGAATGTGAAGATGCTTAGAGACATGTTGGGACACATAGGGTATTATCACAAGTTCATACGAGGGTATGCTGCGATCACAACACTGATGGAAAAGTTTTTGAAGAAAGATGCAACACTTGTGTGGAGTCAAGAATGTCAACGAAGTTTTGACACATTGAAAGCCAAGATGGATTTCGCACCGATACTAGTTTTCCCTAATTGGAACAAGGAGTACCATGTTCATGAGGATGCGTCATCTATTGTGCTGGGAGTAGTGCTTGCACAACCAGGAGAAGGAGATCTAGATCATCCGATTGCTTCTGCTAGTCGAAAGCTATCATATACCGAGAAAAATTATACGACCATAGAGAGAGAAGATCTGGCGATGGTATATGCGCTATAGAAGTTTCAAAATTATCTGTTGGGCGATCATTTCAGGATGTTTACAGACCATTATGCTTTGAAGTACCTAGTAAATAATCCTATGTTGGGGGGGGAAATATGTCACTGGCTACTTCTCTTTCAGTAGTTTGATTTTGAGATAATTGTGAAGACGGTTCGCTTGAATTCTGGCCATGATCATTTATCGGGAATTGAGACAGATGAAGAGCCAACAAACATTGAATATGGATTGCCAAATGCATAGTTGTTCAGAATCATCATGATTGATGGTTACTATGATCAAATCATTCAGTTTTTGGCGACGAGAACCACATCGGAGGACCTTACTACAAGTCAGAAGAAGTAGTTGGTGGTTAAGGCCTTGGATTTCCAGTTGATCCCCGGAAAACTATATAAACTAGGACCAAATGACATTTTGTGGCAATGTGTCCTACCGCATGAACAAGGGAATATTTTGGAAGAGGCCCATGCAAGAGTTTTTGGTGGACATTATGGAGGACGAGATACTGCAAGAAAGGTGCTTCGGGCAGGGCTTTGGTGGCCCACTCTGCATAATGATACGATGGATTATGCACAGAGTTACGATAGCTATCAACAAACTGAAAAGCCATTGAGGAGGGATGAGATGTCGATAGTACCTCAGGTGACATTGCAACCATTTGATAAATGGGTCGTGGCCTTTGTGGGAGTAATAAACCCACCTAGGAAGCAAACTAGTGCACAATATATCATTATAGAGACATAATATTTAACAAAATTGGCGGAGGCCGCACCGATATTAGATTGCATCGGTGCGACAACAACGAGGTTCTTGTTTGACAAAATTGTGACATGGTTTGGATGTCCAAGGATATTCATGAGTGACCAGAGGAGTCACTTCATCATTCACACAGTAAGTGCACTGACAGAGGAGATACAGATACAACATAAGAAGAGTACCTCATATCATCCACAAGCGAACGGGACGGTGGAGGAATTCAACAAAATATCGCAGCATGCGATTACAAAGGTATGTAATGCAAACCGCAATGAATCAGACCTGAAGATTCCAGTAGTATTGTGGGCATATCACACCACTTGCAAGAGATTGATAGGACATACACCATTCAAGTTGGTGTATGGGAAAGAGGCAGTTATGCCTATGGAGTACATTGTTCTGAGTCTATGCATTTCCACAACAATGAGCATGGATGATGAAGCAGCAATGGAAGAACGATTAGAGCAGTTAGTTCAAGTTGAGGAAGACCACTTCATGGCAAGTTTTCACCAGCGCATCGAGAAGGATCAATAGAAGGATTGGAATGATAGCCACATAAAGAATAAACAGTTTTAGCAAGGAGATTTGCTGTTGTTGTACTACAACAAGTTCATGAAGCATCCAGGTAAGTTATAGATGCACTGGTTAGGTCCATATCTTGTTAATTCAATTAATTCAGGAGGTGCAATTCAACTACAACATTTAGATGGAGAGATGCTTCCAAAGATAGTGAATGGTAGCATACTGAATCCCTATAGGACTGGCCTAGCACCACGTGATGCTTGAGGCACTGCGCAATAAAAAAAAGTGGCACACCAGGAGGAAGTGGATGTGCAAGAGTAGGAGTTCATAGCACAATTAGGAGGTCATGCTGCGATAGCCGCAGGGCTACACACAGGTTCAAATCAGTAATAAATGAAGACAATTAAAAGCATTTAACCAATGACGCTCATTGAAGCGATGCACATTTATGGCCTATCGAATCGTTGGATTGACATAATCATCGACAAATTTGGGTTGTTAATGACGGATTTGGTCATGATGATTAGCATGATTCGATCATGATGGTCGATGGATCGACTTGATTCTACAAGAAGGGGCTCAACGCAGTCGGAAGACACCATTGTGCAGAGTTGAGTTGATTTGTAGAGTTTGAGTTGGGTTGCAAAGTTATAGAATGAATTTCCAAGTGAATCTGAGTGAATTGGGCACATTACTAAGTGTCGTGAGGTTGAGTGACTGTTAAGTCTTTCGGGGTATTGGTGCAGCATGCAGAATAACCCAGACACATTAGATATTTCGAGTGAATGAGATTCACCAATTAGACCGGTAACCATCATTGAAGAGATCGTCAGTATGCATATAGGCTCATCATTAGTGCCGAAGAAGAAGCACAAGGGTCAGAAGCCTAGCTCTCCAGCGCCACAAAAGAGGAAAACCAGAACATCTACAAGGGCAATGGAGGGAACTACATAGATGGGGCCATCGAGCTCAAGAGTTGTGGAGTCAGCGGCTCAAGCAGGGGTGTCTATTAAGGAAGTCCCTGGGTATTACCTCCTAGTCGGACTCACGCGAAGGCCAGGAATCCCACTAAAAATTAGAAGTTCCAAATAAGGATGTCGACGATACCACAAGGGATGGTATGCACTTCTGACATCGTTCATGTGCTGATGTAGATGAAATACAAATACCATGATTTGCTCACACTGGAGGATGTTGTGAACAGACCTTACATGCCAATGGTAGCAGTCGGAGGTGGGCCGATAGAGCACATCTCGCACGATTGGGCGTGCGGGATGGACAGATCCGAATTTCTTGGTTTGATCAACATTCCGCACTTTGGGTGGCCAAACAAAGTAAATGCTTGTGTGAAGCATCTTTTGGCATGCTTACATGGAGGATTTTTGTGGTTAGATAAGCCAGTCCAAGTCATGGTGGGGCTAATTTCAGAAATAATAGGGCTTCCCAAGAATGGGCCACGCCCATCGCATTATTTCGAAGGAAAATATAATGACAAGAAGCTGGTGGTGACATTGAAGAAGCGCTATGATTTAGAGCATGACGGGAGGCTATACCACATTGATATTATCAATGATCGCGCTGTATGCATCAACGCAAGGATTTTGGTCGATAAGTGGTCAGGAAGAACTGCCCTGTCCAATGTAATTCGGGGGTGGTTGCATGTGCTGAGCTGTGTGCGCAAGGCATAAAAATGAACTGATCACTCTTTCTCATGAACCAGTTGGAGGAGGATGCAGTGGAAGTGCAGTATGGCGAAATGCCATTCACATACAGTTGGCTACTCATCTTGGTCATGTTAGTGGCTTGGATGGAGCTAGATGACTACCAAGGCATGGATGTAAAAGCGATAGAAGTATGTAAGGGTGCGCGATATCATAATTTATGGTGGGTGAAAGAACATGAAAGATTGACATATTGTGCGATCCAATTTTGGATCTATTGGGAAGCGCTATAGACGGCAGCAATGAAAATTCCAAGGTTATATGAGGAAGTCGCAGCAAAGTATCAAAGGATTGCACGGCTTGCAATTGGACCACATGACACACATTCAAGCGCGACGTGACCTAGGCAAGCAATGGTTACTGACACCATATAAATTATCTGATGCAGAATTGGAGGCGATGGTTAATTATTGGCATGCAGAATGGTGAGAACCAGTTAGTATAGAAGAGGTCTCGATGGGGCCCCCAATGGATGCACCTGTTGATCCTGTGCATAAGGATGACCAACAGAGTCAACATGAGTCTGATGAAGAATCATCGACAAAGACACCCATTGACTTGAAAGCAGAGCACATGTTCAATGAATTAATAACAAAGTGGCGCATGGACTAAGGTGCGAGTAGTAGCACCATGTTAGCAATGGAGCCACAGTTGAATCGACTTATCAAGGCAATAAAAAATGAAATAGATGCGGAAGCAAAGGAAATGACAAAATCTGCACAGGTGGGATTTACATAGGTAAGAACAAAACTAGATTCATTATATGATGTTGTATTGAAGAGAGCACCAGAAAGTGAGACTGTGCAGGAGTTCGCGTCAATAAGCATTGAGCCATAGGTTAGGAATGTTCAAATTCCCCCAAGTGAGATTGACACCGGAAGAGAGGATTTGAACACCTTCTTGCAGCAGTTGCAGGACATATAATATATATATATATAAACATGCTATTCACGCAGACATTGGTACATATGCAATGAGTTTCCAAACAGGAGTTGGAAAACATGAAGAAATAAGTCAACGATCGGTATGTGCAGTCGCAGGAGAAGGAGGAGAAAGTGCAGAAAGAGGTCAAGGAACTATAACAAGAAAAGGAGAAGATGATAGAAGAGAAAGAATGGGAAATAAAAGCATTGAATAAAGTGCAAGAGGAGTTGAGGGTGAAGAGTGCTGAGGAAATCACAGAACTAAAGAAGGAGCAAGATCACCTTATTGTTGAGAAGGCACATCTTTTTGATAGTAGAGTCAAGTTGGAAGCAACAGTTGCGGATTCCTATCAGTATGTCTTGGAGAGCACCGCGGAGCTGGATGCACTAGCAAGATCACAATGAATCGGGGATTTTATTTTGAAATTGTAGAGTGAGAACAGTATTTTGGAGGCTTTGGTGCACCCGACCATGCCACCATAGAAGATAGAATCCCAAAAGAGATAAATTGAAGATCTAGCAGCACAACTCGACGAGATGGAGCAGGAGTCTGAGAAAGTGATGGATGCAACCATATAGTTATGGGGAAGCGTAGTGCAGGATGAAGAGCTAGCGCAACTGACCACACAGTTGCGAGAAGAAAAAGGGAATCTGGCGACCTTGAATACATCGCTGAGAGCGATGCCACTGATGGTTCCGGTCACGTGATCTGCAGAGCTGAAGGAGTTGTAGTAGCGCATTGGGAAGGCCCAAGAGCATCAACAAAAGTGCACTGAAAAATTAGATGAGTTTCAGGATATGGACGCATAACTTTCTAGTAAGGCACTTACTGTGTTACAGGAAACACAAGAAGGAAAAAAGGAGATCGCTAAGAAAATGGTTGAGCATCCAGTCACACATGATCTAACGACGAGCCAGGAGATAGCAGACAGAGTTAAAGCACGAGTATGAATATTTCAAGATAAATATTGCTGAGTACACCATGTCCATCTAGCGTGGCTCGAGGGCGAGCCACAAGATTGTGTTGGGGGCTTGTTGGCAAAGGGTTTGGATACATTAGTTACGTAACATCACGGATGTTGCACAACCTCAAAGACGCACAAGTGGAAGATGGTGTACAGGGAAGAGAATATAATATTTTATATATTTTCTGTCAGCTTTTGTAGTTTTGGACCATATTTTGCAGATATAGGTAATTATTTTATAGAATCAGTTAAGAGTTAGTTAGGATGTTTTCTAAGTGGACCTTGAATGTAAAGGCGCAAGCCTATAAGTAGATATCGAATCACAAGTATTAGACATCTTAGTGGAAAGTGTTGATTATATGATCTTGGATCATCTTTGGGAGTGAAGAATATATTTTAGTATCTGAATTGAGATCTGTTGATCTGTGAACTGTGATTTTGTGCGGAAGTAATATGACAAGGTGAAGGTTGATCTGAATTACTGTGTTCTTTTCTATTTTACTGTCTTACTATTTTTTGCGGCTCAATGATGAATGTTATGTGAAACTGCGACATGGATCTATGATGTGATGTTTTCTTGTGTTAAATGATGTTATCTGGTTGCATTTGTTTGTGCATCAGTATGTTTACTGCCATTATGATTGAATGATGCAATATGTTGAAGAATGATAATGAATGGTTACATGAAGTCCTGAGTTGACTGGTCTGGAAATATTTCAATAAGCTGATAAGTTGATGTCACATTGTTCTTCCCTATTCTACGGAAACTTGGTTCCGTCATCTCTCACTTGAACATCTCGGGTGAGACCTCATCCGATCTGTGGGTGTTTCTAGACAGGGTAAAACCTGTCTAGGACGGTGCTCAGGGAGATTGTAGTGGTTTGGATGTCGACGAAGTGGGAACCCCTGTCGACTGGTTTTTTTGGTTGGGTTTGTGTCAACACTGCAATTGATTGGAAATGGGTTAGGCAGACACATAGAAAAATCGACCCAAAATATCATTACTCATGCGCCTAGATCTGCATGGAAGTTTATTTGGAAGCTGGAATCCATGAATCTTTTAAGTTAGCTGTAGGAGAATGTCATCATTTCCAATAGTTAGACTATGAACAATCTCCTTATAAATGCAGAAACTATCATGAATACGATCATTTTCAAAAGCACTTCCCAAAAACCCAGGATGAACTTAGAGAGAAGGAAGTAGGGGAAGGATGGAAGCAGCCAAAGTGTTTGAAGCCAAATCCCAAGATTGTTTCACGAAAAAGAAGTAAAAAATCTTAGCCCTCCCCCAGATGCTAGTAAGAATCCAAAATTAGAGGAAAACCGGAATGAATCAGGAAATAATTTCGTTGTGCTTGATATCCCAGAAGAAGAAGCAAACCCCACTAAGGAAGACTTTGTTGGGAACTCTTTACCAAATGGCTCAGAAAGAAAGGAAGTTGTAGGAGTGAAAGATCCAGAAATAACATTGGAACCATAGGATCTGGAAATAGAGGAAGAGAGCATGGAGGAGGAGGAAGGAGAAATTGGTGGCACCCAAAATACTTCTAAAAGACAAACCAAAGGAAGCAATACAGATTGAGAAATAAGGGAAGTATATACCTACAAATACAGGTTGCAAGGATCCCATCCCACACTGGACAACATGATAAAATCTATAACTATCAGACAACAAGGTTAGGCCTCTCGTGGGGCCTCCTCTAACCCAAAAATTAAGTAATGAAGGTTGTATCTTGGAAATGTAGGGGTTTAGGGATTTGAACTAAAGAAGAGTCTATGAAGGATATAATTCATATGTCAAATCCTGACATTCTACTTTTCCAAGAGACTAAAAGGGAGGAACATGAGTTCCTCCTCGCAAGTAAATACTTTTGGAAAAAAGGATCAAGAATAACAATAAGCGCAAGAGGAGCCTCTAGAGTTTTGGGAACACTTTGGGACTCCAAATTTGATCTAGTTAGTACTGATTGTTGCACACATTGGATTCTCACGCAACTCCTTCATAAAGGATTCAGCCCATAAGGCAAGCATCTTTAATATTTATGTTCCTATGCTTTTCTTGAAAAAAAAGAAATTGTTGGAATCTCATTTAGGACTATCTGAGCTCTCGTCAGTTAGACAATTTAATTCTAGTTGGGGATCTGAATATAACCCTCTCGTTAAGGGAAAAAAAGGAGGTCTTATATTCAGAGACCCTGTTAGAAAATGGGTAGAATTTATGATCATGGAATGGGAACTGAAAGATATTAAGCCATCTCATGGAAATTTCACCTGGTCTAACCAAAGGATAGGTCCAAGACATATTAGCGCCCGACTGGACATATTTTTTGTCCAACAATCTCTTCTTCTATTAGGACATACTGTGTCCTCCTCAATTCTTCCCTTTAGTGCCCCTGATCATAAACCTTTTCTTCTTGATTTCTCTAAAGATTAGAATCTTGGCACTATCCCCTTCCGTTTTAACCCCTCCTAGACCCATCAAGAAGGATTCCAATATTTGGTCCTCTCGGTTTGGAAAATTCCATTTTCTGGTTCCACATTTTTTGTCTGGGAAAAGAAGCTTCGAAGACTTAAATATGCTCTAAAATATTGGGAAAATACTATGAATTCTCCACTAAAGCAGTGGTTAGAATCCCAACAGAGTTTGGAACAACACTAACTACACATGGAAGAAAGGACTATAGACCCTAAATGTTTAGAGAAAGAAGTGACCCTCCAACATACACTCCATTTAGCCTGTCATTTGGAAGAAGATTATTGGAGGAAAAAGTCCAAAAGTCTCTGGCTTCAGGCCGAGGATAAAAACACCGTTATTTCCATAAACAGGAAAAGGTGCAAAAATAGTTTAACTCAGTCAAGCAAATCTAGTTCCAAGATCATCTGATCCAAGAATTTGAAGGAATCAAACAGGCTGCTCACCTTCACTTTAAAGATATTTACATCGAGGATTGTCCCTCTCAAGATGAAGAACCCCATCATATTCTGAACCTGGTTCCTCCTAAAGTTAAGACAACCTCAAAGAAGCTTCTTACTGTGTTGGTCACACGACAAGAAATCAAAATTGCTCTGGCTGATATGGAACCGGATAAAGCCCCTAGTCCAGACGGGTTCACAACTAGTTTTCTCAAAACTTGTTGGAAGTATCTCCACAAAATGGTCTTGAATTCCCAGAACTGTTTCAAGATAGGAGGCAATATAAATATAGATTTTTTAGTGCTGATCCCTAAAGAGAAAGGGGCTTCCTCCTTTGAGTGGTTCAGGATAATCTCTCTCTACAACATTAGCTATAAAATCATAACAAAGGTTATGGATAACAAGTTTAAAGGCATTCTTCCTGCAATTATCCCTGAAAATAAATGAGGATTTATTAAAGGGAGACATATTTTCGACAATATTATTCTAGTCCAAGAAGCTATTCACTCAAGCATTATTCACCATGAAAAATTTATGGTTGTCAATATGGATTTATCTAATATCTTTGATAGAGTTCGACATGATTTTATGTTCCAAGTAATGCGATGGTTTGGTTTTGATACTGAATTTATTAACTGGGTGAAGGCCTGCATTGGTGCTCCCTGGATCACTCTATTAGTTAACGGTCGAGAAACAACTTTCTTTCAATATTCTAGAGGGATTTGTCAAGGTTGTCCCCTCTCCCCTCTTTTATACGCCATTCAATTATCAACTCTCAGTTTTTAGTTGGAACACAGTTTCCTCCAACAAGGGCTATTGGGCCTCATAATTATGAGGGGAGTTAAAGACATAAATCATGATCAGTTCGCTGATGATACTCTCCTTTTGGGTGGAGCTAGTATTTTAATTTCTAGAAAATTAAAAAAGGAATTGGATCTTTACAAGGAAACTTCAGGAAGAAAAATTAAGTTCCAAAAGAGTCAAATATATGGGTGGAAATGCACGCCAAATGAGATGCTAGATGTCTCCAGAGCTCTGGAAATAGAAGGGAAAATGCAATGGGATGCTTTCAAATATTTTGGAGTTCCCATATTCAAAGCATCCGCAAATCTATCTAATTGGATTCATTTAATTGACAAATTGAAAGTTAGAATCAACCCCTGGGGGGCCTCATGGTTAAATCTAGCTGGGAAAGCGATTCTTATCAAATCAGTCCTTTCTAGTATACCAATTTATCAAAATTCAATCTTACTAGATCCAAGTGGCATTATTTCAAAGATTGAAGCTCTTATTCATCAGTTTCTTTGGAAAGGAGGAAATAAAAATGAGAATAGAATCCCACTAGTAAGTTGGGGAAGAATCTCAAGACCCCTTCTTGAAGGAGGTCTCCAGATCTGAGATCTCAGAACACAAAAGTTGGCTTTAGGAGCTAAAATCCTCTTGAATATGGTTTTAGGAAACTTATCCTGGAGAAAACAAGCCTTATGGAAAACATATTTCTCAGGAACTCCAACCAAATGTCTTTAGGGCCCTTCGAGAGTCTCCAAAGGCTCTCCCATCTTCTCACTCTGTTTTAAGGCTATTGGATTTTTCAAATCTGGTCTAACCTGGATCCCTGGAACTAAAAAGCATACTTGAATTTGGGAAGAATCCATTCTTGGAGACCCTCCTCTTGAATCCATGCCAGGTACCACCAATTCAAAGCATTTTCTCCACTCCTACAGATGGTTTAACCTATGGGATATCCCCTCTTTGGAGTTGGATGAGGAGAAAACATGGAAAGCCTAGGATATTCTGAATCCCCCCCCCATTTTCTCACGGAAAAATTGACATTGCTTTCTTTGTTCCAAGGGAAATCTCCTATAGCCAATAGTATAAATGATACTCAAGGTTTGGGATCTTGTTCAGGGGTTTATACGATGACAACTGGCTATAAGTCCCTCAAATCAATCCCACATGTTCCCAACAATCCTGCAATATGGAAAGGATTTTGGAATTCAAAGAGCCTTCCCAAGGTAGACTTATTCATTTGGAACTTATCTCACAACAACATTCTTACAGGAGACAACCTCTAGCAAAAGGGTTGGGAAGGACCCACAAGATGCCCCCTTTGTAACTTTCAGGAGGAGACTGTAAATCATTTGATGCTTACATTCCCTTTTGCTAGAGAAGTTTGGAATCTTGCCCTCTCTCCTTGGTCTAATTCAGTTGTCCTTCCCTCAGATGTCCCCTCTCTTCTTAGAAACTGGTCCTCTCTTTGTCCCTTTTCTATCCTTAAAAAATCTCATCTGAAATACTCATGGTTGACTCTTCCTTAATTTATCCTCTGGAGACTTTGGATTGAACGAAACTCCTGTATTTTTTGAGATAAGTTCTCCTCCGCCATGAGAGTTGTTGTTAAAGCTAAATATTTGTTAGGGGACTGTCTCTGATCCCTCCTTACCTCTGTCAACAGAACTCCTCTCTCTCATGTTGAAGAAAATTGGTTGTTGAACTTCTCCCCTCACATTCCGATCCCTGCAACCCTTCCCTATTCTAAGTTGGAACCTTGGGAAATCTGAATGGACAGACCCAAGTTCACCGTCTGGAGGAATTCATTACATAAGCACTCTTTGTTCTTTGACATAGCTTCTAAAGGGAATCCAGGGGTGGAAGGAGGGGGAGGGGTCCTTTTTTACCCCAAAGACAATTTATAATTCTTAGTCTTTTGGGGAATAGGAGTTGACACGAACAAGATTTTTGAAGCCTTGGCTCTCCAACAGGGTCTGTATCAAACTCTAGCTTGTGGCATCTCAGAAGTTAGAATTTTTGGAGATTCTAGGGTGGTTATTCAAGCTCTAGTTACTCATAAGCTTCATGAGCAACTTTGGCTTTGTCAAATTATCAGGAAAATACAGAAGTTGGGCACCTCCTTTCGTCAAATTCAATTCTTCCATATTCTTCGAAGTTTGAATGTGAAAGTAGATCATGCAACAAATGTTGCAGTCCCATTGAGAAAAGGAACTCTCATATTGAATGGTTCTCCTTTCCCTTTTCTCATCCCATAATACCCTGGCTCTCAGGCCAAGGGGCCTCTCGCATTTCTACGTGGTGACGTGGAAGGCACTAAACATTTCAGTTTTAAATATGGCATGTATTGAAATGCACGAAGTGGTTAGCAATTAGATATTTCGTCCAGATGATTTTATGATGGCGCTGGTTCAGAAGCTCCTAATGAATGTTGACCTCAGCATGGGTAACTCTCTTCCCTGTCAAAGTACTTGTTGTCATCAGATCATAGGAGGAAAGAGTATGGGGGATTCGATTTGGATTCAAGATGCAGTGATCAATTCAGGTGAATTCAATAGGCATTGGAGGATTATATGGGAACCTTGGGTGTCAGATGTTTATTGTTATATGTCTCAGCTCTTGTGGGATAACCAGACCTTGGTAATATGGTTATGTTTGTGCTCTACTTCGGCTTCTCCCATGGCCTCAAGCTCCAAGTTAGTCGCTCCTAGTTAAGACCCGTACCAGTGGATGGAATTGGAAATTCATGAATTGTGTTGAAAGGTCTGTGATAAAAAACAGTTTGTGCAGTGCTTAGATGATGAAGGTGGTCGTCTTCTTGCGATAGTAGATGAATACATGATGTAGATTCGCGAGGACTTCTTTGCCTCCCTTGCTCAGTCAAAACAGGCCCTACTTTCCCAACACACTGAATTGGAACTGAGGTTTGATAGATTGGAATTATAGGTTAGCAGGATTTCTATGGAGAAGAGGAACGCTTGTGCAGTCTAGTCGGATCCTTCATGCCCTGCTCCATGTCCTTTAGACACTCAAGATCGTTAATTCTAGGTTCATGTTGCTTTTTGAAAGTCTTTGTCATATGTAATCATTTTGCATCTGCTGCTATGTTAGTCGAAAACTGGTATGTATTAAGTTTAGAGTTGAATTTAAGTATAGTTAGGAAGACCCTAAGGATTTGGATAAGCAGACTTCATTTCCATTTTGCTACTGTTGCAAGGAATCTGAATTGGAACTTTTGTTGTAACTGTGCCAGTGGTTTCACAACTGTTTCTATAATATAAACAATATATGTTTCTGTTAAAAAAATAAAAAAATCCCGGAATCACCTACAATCTGAAAATTAAAAATACCCTTCTTGAGTGTTGTTGAGTGCAAACCAAAGAAATCCCCATAATGCAAGCAGTTCAACTTTAGTATTCGTGCATGATCCAACTCCCATTTTTAAATATAAGATATGGTCTATTTTGATTTTTAGGACCATGCATGTCCCACATTGTCCATTATTTTTTGCACCATCAAAATAACCCATGGGTATAGCCTCAACCAACGTAGGAAATGAATGAGCCCTTTTCTTTTTGAACTTCTCAACTTTGTAACATTCCTTCAAAAAATGATAGCTCTTGAGACACAACATACGAAAGAGAAGGATTCACATTGTCAAAAATAAATAAATACAAATATAACAAAATTAAATAAATAAATACAAATTTAATTTAAAAAACAAATCCATAAAACAAAAGAAGGTTAATGAGTTATTAATATCTCATTTTTGTAAGAAATGTTAATACCCACTTATTTTAATAAGTAGCTTTCCAGTGAGAAACATGATAATTATAATTTAATTGTTTAATGTGCTATAATAATGTATAACCGATTTTTCCTCTCCCTAAAATATAAGCTCTATGTATAAAGGGACTTTCTAAATGTTTAACAATTTAAGCATATATTTTAAATTACTTAAGTATATGTTTAAAATTAAAATTAAAATATATTTTCACAAGTGTTTAGGGTTTCGAAAATCTAGATTAATTCATAAGAGAGAACTCCTCATGTTGTCTTCATTCACTCATATAATGAGCATATGAGCATTAATATTTTGGGCATAAGTATTTGTGTGGCTTCATTGACTCATGTATTGGGCATTTAAGCATTAATATTTTGGGCATAAACATTTGATAATTGCAGGAATGTCTTTCCAACATATAAACATTGACGTGTAGTTAAGGTAGAAGCTGCTTATACTAGATAAAAAAATAAAAAATAACCTTAACTCCTGAGAATAGGCTTATTGATATTCATTTCCAAGCTCATACATTATGATGGTAAGTTAATATTCATGGTGCTTTTCGAGAATTATCGGATTGGGATATCTGTTATAATTGCCATAATTTTTGAAAGGAAATTATTTATTTTCTTATTTCTCAGATATCCTAGATTCTTTAAAACAAGAATTGAGCGAGTGAATGTGTTCATGATGAATGTGGATACTCATAAATTATCATTTATCTGAAAATAGACCATTAATATCATAACACTATGACTTGAAATAATGGAGAATTAATGAGACAGTTAGACGAACTAGAGTTTTCTTAATTAGATCCTATTTCCCCGGAGTTTGTTGTAATAGTTTTCTATCTTAGTTTCACTTAATATAAACGGATCGAGATACTCTTCGTAGAGTGTGTGTGTTTTTCCAAACTGTTCTCTGTGCTCTGCTTTCTTTAGTTCGCTGCATACTCTGTTTTCAACTTGGTATCAGAGCAAAACGTCTTGGGGTTTCCTTTGCAGAGAGAGGAGTTTGCTGCTGCTCAGTACAGAGCAGGAAGGGAGCTGTAAGGTAGACGCAGAACTGTGCTAGAGGGTGCCGCTAGAGCTGTGCATCAAGTTGTGAGGCGTCTTCTGCCAAATTCGCCCTGGAATCTATGTAGAAGAGCCATTGAGGGTGTAAATTGTATCCTGGAGGTATAGTGGAGTCCGTTTATACTGTTTAGAGGAGCAGTCGAGGAAGCCGTGAATTGTATTTCTTCAAAGGAGTTGCAGAGCTCGAGGAGCAGCTGCTGCGTGTGGAGAGAAAGAGCCGCTGGTGCTCAGGGTTTGCTGTTCTCATTAAGTTAATCGCCCTAGCAGTGTGAACCAATTTTTGCTTTGTTGTGGGAAGCAGAAGCTAGAAGAAGTGGAGCCGTGGGTTGCTGGAGTGGTTCGTTGTGAAGAACCCGTGTGCTCTGTTTTCTGGAGAGTTGTTCAGCTTGTGCATAGAGGAACTCACTGTTTGCTCACTTCTTACTATTGTAAAACGTGAGAGGAGGAGCTATTTTTTGTGAGATGAGCTGAGCATTGTACCGTGGAGTTGCTGAAATGTCAAATCCATTGGCAGAGACCTATCTCAATGAGGCCAACAAATTGGATGGCTCGAATTTCATAAACTGGAAATTCAAAATGCAGACCCTGATGGAAGGCTATGGTGTCTGGACAATCACCAATGGAGATGAAGCGAAACCTGTAGCAGCTGTGGGTGGAACACCAGCACAAATCCAGGACTGGGATAAGCGCGAGAACAAAGCCAAGGTACTCTTACGAATGTCTGTTAAAGATAGTATTATTCCACATATCAGAGAAGCTAAAACTTCTGTTGAAATGTGGACAGCACTTAAACATCTGTATGAAACTAGCAATACGAACCGTCTCCTTTTCTTAAAAACTAAATTGCTAGGCACTAAGATGGATGCAAATGAGTCTGTTAGTTCATTCTTGGGTCGTATCAAAGAAGTGAAAGATAAGCTAGGAGACATAGGAGAATCAGTCTCCAGCATTGATATCGTAACAATCACATTGAATGGTATGCTAGAGGACTACCATATGTTTATAACAGGTCTCGCAGCAAGGGAGAAACCTCCTAATTTTGAAGAGCTGACTGGTATTTTGCTGCAAGAAGAAGAGATGCGTGGGAACTTGAAGCCTCAAGATTCAGGTTTGGCATTGTGGTCAAATAAGAGATCTCCAAGAGGGAGATTAGGAGAAAGAGGTAGAGGAGGCAGGTCATCACACAGGAACACTCCTCAAAGACCGAATCAAGGTATGCCATCTAACAGGAATGAGTCAAAAAGTTGTTTTTATTGTGGTCGACCTGGACATCTTATTAAAGACTGTCATAAGAAGAAGAATGATGAGGCTAGGAATAGACAACCTAGAAAATATTCAGGTCATTTTGCTGAAGACTCTTCAACACATGATCTAAAACTGTTTATGGCTAGAGATGAAATTGCTGATGAGATTACTGAAACGCCAAACTTTGACTCAAGGGATCTTAGACTGTTTGTGTCTAATGCTGCTTTATCTGCTGAAATTGATGATATTGATGCTTGGTTTGTTGACTCCGGAGCATCAGTGCATATGACTTGTAATAAGAAGTGGTATACTAACTATAAAGAAACACATAATGGTGCTAGTATATATCTTGGTGATGATTGTGCATATCAGATCAAGGGATACAGAGATATTCCAGTAACATTGCCAAATGGTAGTATTCGTCACATTCGCAATGTGGTGTATGTGCCAGGGATAAAGAAAAATATGATATCTGTGTCTACTATTACAGATCAGAATTTGAAGGTTGAATTCTTCAAAAAACTACTGCATAGTGAAGGACTTACTGGACCAATACAAAACTCTTGCAAATGGAGTCAGAGTAGGAGGCCTATACAAGCTTGATGTTACTAGTAAAGAGCATCACGCATTAACTGCTGCAACCATGCCAACAGAGAGTCTTTGGCATCAAAGGTATGGCCACATCAATCATCAAGATTTATTGTTATTATTGAAGCATAATATGGTTGAAGGACTTCCCATGTTAAAAAATGTGAACATTGTTTGTGAAGGATGTGCATTAGGAAAGATGCACAGAGATGAATTTCCTTCTAATCCTGATAGAAAAAAAGAGATGTGTTAGATCTTGGGCATACTGATGTTTGCGGGCCTATGCAGACTAGATCCTTAGGAGGTGTATTTTATTTTCTGCTATTTATTGATGATTGCACAAGATACACATGGGTTTACTTTCTTAGAAGAAAGAGTGATGTTTTTGAGTACTTTAAGGAGTTCCGAAACATGGTTGAAAAGCAGACAGAAAAATCCATTAAAATCCTTCGTTCAGATCAAGGGGGAGAGTATAAATCAGGGGACTTCAACAAATATTGCAAAGATAATGGAATAGTACAACAGTTTACAGTACCCAGCACTCCACAGCAGAACGGAGTTACTGAAAGGAAAAACAGAACTCTGGTAGAATGTGCACGCAGTATGATGAAAGGTAAGAATCTTTCAAATACCTTCTGGGGTGAAGCCATAAATACTGCTGTTTACCTAAAGAATAGAAGTCCAACTAGGAGTCTTGATGATATTACTCCTTTTGAAGCTTTGTATGGTTCCAAACCAGTAGTTCAAAATTTGAAATTTTTTGGGTGTATAGCTTTTGCACATATTCCAAAGGAAAATAGGAAGAAACTGGATGCCAAAGCCATTAAATGTATCTTCATAGGTTACTGTTCTCAATTCAAAGCATATAAATTGTTTGATCCTTCTACTCACAAGGTATTTGCAAGTAGAGATGTACTCTTCCATGAACAGGAAACATAAATTTCAGAGAACAACAACCAAAGCCATGAGGAATGGCATAAACTTCTTGATGAAGGGGTTACACAAGAACAACAAACTGTATTACAGCAGCCAAACACACAGGAACAACAGCAACAGCAAGAGGGATTCAGTGATACAAACAATCCAAGCTCAACTAGTGATGAAGACAAAAGTTCACACAGCGAAGAGGAAGATAAGCTACAGCTAAGAAGATCTTCAAGACAGGTTCGAGCTCCTGAAAGGTACAAAGACTATGCCCTTATGAGTAGCATTTCGAATGTCATAGAACCCATTAGTTTTGATGAAGCCAATGTACATGATGAATGGAGAAATGCAATGGAGGAAGAATATGAATCAATAATGAAAAACAATACCTGGGAATTGACTGAATTGCCTAAACATACAAAGCCAATAGGATGCAAATGGATATACAAACCCAAGTTTAAATCAGATGGTAGCATAGACAAATATAAGGCTAGATTGGTGGCAATGGGATACTCACAAACATAAGGTATTGACTATGCTAAAACATTTGCACCTGTAGCTAAATTGAATACTATCAGATTATTAATTGCCTTAGCTACAAAGTATAATTGGAAGTTAAACCAATTAGATGTTAAATCTGCCTTCTTGAATGGTGAGTTAAAAGAGGAGGTGTACCTTACTCAACCTGAAGGGTTTGTAGAAAAAGGGCAAGAACACTTAGTGTGTAAGTTAAAGAAAGCATTGTATGGACTAAAACAGGCACCTAGGTCATGGTATGAGAAGATAGACTCTTTCTTTCTTCAACAGGGATTTCTGAGGAGCAAGAGTGATCCAAATCTATATATCAAATGTGATGAGCAGGGGTATATAGTATTGATTTCTATATATGTTGATGACTTAATAATTACAGGAAATTCAAAGAATCTGATTGATGAAATCAAGGAACAGCTGTCACAAGTTTTTGATATGAAAGATCTGGGTGAGCTTCATTACTGCCTAGGTCTTGAAGTTTGGAGAAATGCAGGCCAAACATTTGTTTGTCAAAGTAAGTATGTCAGAGATGTACTTCAGAGATTTAAAATGGATCAGTGTAAATCATCTACTATTCCCATGCAGCAGAATGTGAAACTCTCTTGTGATGATGGTTCAAAGGAGGTGAATGATACATTGTACAGACAGATGGTGGGTAGTTTGAATTATCTCACCACAACCAGACCTGACATTGCATATTCTGTGAGTGTGCTAAGTCAGTTTATGGCAAAACCTCAAGAAAGCCATTGGAATGCAGCAAAGACGGTACTCAGGTATCTAAAAGGAACACTTGACTTTGGTATTAAATATACTGATGCTTCTGTTGTTGAGTTGACAGGTTATTCAGATTCTGATTGGACTGGGAATCCGGATGATCGAAGATCAACCACTGGATATGCATTTAGCATAGGATCCGGAATTGTTTCATGGAGCAGTAAAAAGCAGCCTACTGTATCTCTGTCCTCTACTGAAGCAGAATACAAGGCCCTGTATGCAGCGACCTGTGAAGCTGTTTGGCTGAGAAGACTTCTTCAAGATATCGAAGAAGAACAAAAGAAACCTACAGTAATCAAATGTGATAATCAAAATTCAATCAAGTTGGCAAATAATCCAATTTTTCATGCAAGGACAAAGCATGTTGATGCTCAGTATCATTTTGTTAGAGAGAAACTACAATCCAATGAAATAGATCCCATATATTGTAATACTTGTGAAAATACTGCTGACATTTTCACAAAGCCTCTCGGAAAGATCAAATTTGAATTGTTTAGGGAAATGTTGGGTGTAGCTGTTAATCCATTCTCCATTAAGGGGAAGACTTGAAATAATGGAGAATTAATGAGACAGTTAGACGAACTAGAGTTTTCTTAATTAGATCCTATTTCCCTGGAGTTTGTTGTAACAGTTTTCTATCTTAGTTTCACTTAATATAAACGGATCGAGATACTCTCCGTAGAGTGTGTGTGTTTTTCCAAACTCTTCTCTGTGCTCTTCTTTCTTTAGTTCGCTGCATACTCTGTTTTCAACTCTATGCATAATCACATCATTGAAGTGGTGTTGCGAAATGTGTAAGTTGAGGCAAATGTCGGGCCTTAGTCGTAATAATACATGGCTTCCAACGAAAATGATGTAGAACAAAGGCCCAACACTTGACAAATGAAAAATGAAGGTCGAAATAACAAACCCGCGAACAATTACCATCATCATATTCTTGGCTGACAACCTTTCAAACTCGGAAAACAAATAAAAAGCATTAATTGCAAACAGGAAATCCATTGCACTACCTAAGCCCAACAAGGCAACCAATAAACCGCAAATGCAAAGAATTAATAGACTCCAGTGCATGTGCCAAATATCAATAACTCAGACTCAAGGCAAGGCCTATCGTACCAAGAGGAATTTTTGTCGCAAGAGAGAACATTTTTCTTTCCATTGCTCTCTGGATGAAGGCCAAAGCATCCAGAGGCTTCGAAGTATAACTAACCTAAATGAAACGACGATATGGTTAAATCTTTTGGAAACCTCAACGCATTTAAGCATGGTACGAATCACTGAGCTGATGAGCAATTGAGAGCTAAACTCTAAGTTGAGAATTAATGAGGTTCTTGCATTCTTGATGACAAGAGGGCACTGCCAATGCCTAGGAAGGAATTCCCAAGGCATGGCATAACCTCCTGCCAGCCTATTCTAATGAAAAAATTTATATTTAAAAAAAAATTAATAAAAAAAATAAAACATTATCAAGACCATAGAAAAGTTAAAAAAAAAAAATTCAACCTAAATTAATCTTCCTACGCTATCCATAAATACTCCCGTCAGGAATATAAAAATAATATAAAACATAGTTTGATAACAACTCATACATATTTAATTTTGTTTAAAGTCTACATCGGTTAGTAATCTAGGGTAATTGGATAACGAAGATCGTGCAATGCAAGCAATGGACATAGATGCCAATAATGCTCGGAAAACTTTATATATATATATTAAAAAGACAACATGCTAATCCATAGAGCATGATTTGAAATATTGTAAACCCATTGACTTTCCAAATCCAATTTCAAAGTGAAGATATGAAACGCGTTTTGACGCACGAAAGCCTCCAAACGTTGAAAAGGAATGGCAACGAATGAAGTAGCAATCAATGGAGATATGAAACGCGTTTTGATGGCAGAAGCCTCCAAACATTGAACAGGTCTCACAACATATTCTTGGATTATGCAACGCGTTTTGATGACAGAAGCCTCCAAACATTAAAGAGGATTATAATGAATTGTTGGTAAAGAAAGAAGTCAAGTTTGGAAGGTGACTTTTTAATTGGAATTAGGTGATTTAAAAAAAATTATATTAAATTTTGTGTTTTTTAAAATTATGTTTTTGAATTTATAAATGGATTTAATGTTTTCAAATATTCAATAAAAAAAATTTGATGATTTGAATTGAAATAAAAAGATTTTTTTATGCACGATTTTGGATGAATCTTGTCACACTCTTTTTTTAATTGTACGGATGAGTCCAATTGTACGGATGCGTCCACTTAATTATTAAAAAATATTATATTATAACATTATTGCGCCGAGAGGCGCTCTACAGCCCAGTATGGGGGAGATCTTGTAACGTTATGTAACGTTACGTAACGTTGTAATGTTACGTAACGTTACATAGATGTCGGCTATAAAAAACAAAACTTTTAATTATCTTCCAAAATAAATGTCGGCCACAAAAACAATCTAATATGGGTGAGATGTTGTAATGTTCCTACCTAACAAAATAATAAAAAATAAATAAAAAATTTAATTATCTGCCATAAAAAGATGTCCGTGATAAAAACAACACAATATAGGGGAGATGTTGTAATGTTTCTACTTAACAAAATAATAAAAAATAATAAAAAATAATAAAAATAAAAAATTGAGTTATCGGCAAAAAAATGTTGGTCATGCACATGGTTTTAAAACCATGTGCAAGGCCTCTTAAAAACCCATGGTTTTATTGTACATGGTTTAGGAGGGCCTTACAAATGGTTTTAAAGCCATGTGCAAGGCCTCCTAAATAGCCCATGGTTTTGTTGTACATGGTTTAGGAGGTAGTTGCAAATGGTTTTAATACCATGTGCAAGGCCTCCTAAACAACCCATGATTTTAGGAGGGCCTTGCACATGGTTTTAAAACTATGTATGGGGAGATGTTTTAATGTTTTTTCCTAACAAAATAAAAAATATTATATGCAGCCATAAATAGTATTAAATATTAATAATAAAAATATTATTTGTGGACCTTAAATAAAAAAATGTGCCTTTTGGTCTGAATCACATTAAAGCTGATAGTTGAGTGCAATACTTAAGAAGAGGTCTGCACCTCCAAAGATTCGATCCCTCTCGACGCTTGATAGAGCCTGGGATTTGGATCTATGCTGGTTTAAAAACTACAAGGCATCTATACCTAACACGTCTTAACGAGTATATTAGGTGTTTTAAAAGTTCTTTGATTTGCTTTTTTATTTATTTTTAATTTAAAAACTACTAGGCATCTATAACTAACACGTCTCAACATGTATATTAGAGAGAGTTAAAAGAAAAACTAAATAATAAATTTATTCTAAATAGTTTCGAATGTAAATGGGATATCAAATTCATCAAATAAAAAATAATAAGTCTATAGAGTTAGACAATGAGCGTAATAAAATAGACTTAATCCTTATGCTTTTTGTTTGTAATAAAAACTAGCACCAACTATGTTACTAGGATTAACATGTTTGAAATAAGTCAAGAAGTATATATTTGACATATTGATAATGCTTGTTTTACTAAAGAATTTGTTAATTACTTGTATCTAATAGCTAAGCTAATATAACAACAACTTAATTTATGGTTTTTAAGCTCATAGTTGAAGCTAGGCTCATAGTGTGATCATCATTGGAGTTAAGCTAATAGTTGTATCTAATATAGTTAATTTAAAAGTTAATATAAAGCTTAGACTATGCCTTATGCACATTAACTCGACTCCCAAGTGCCATATGGAGTTTAACTATCACATAATTTTGCACATTACCTAAGTAATTGTTCTTGGCGCATGGTTTCACTGCAATCAAGGTCAACTTCTCATGCTAAGAGATGGAGTTCATCTAAATTCATTTTAATAGTTGTATCACTATTGGAACAATATAATAGTTATCCAATATAACCGTGATTAGAGTTGAAGTTAAGCTAATAGTAGTAGAATCATTTGAATTAATCTAATATTTACACAATATAACACTGGTTAGAGTTGAAGTTAAACTGATAATTGTAAAATCATTGGAGTTAAGTTAATAGTTGTATCTAATAGTTAATTTAAAATTTAATATATTGGCAATTGCAATTCAAGTAAAAGTCATGATTGGAGTTGAAGTTAAGCTAATAGTTGCATCATCAATGTATTTAAGCTAATAATTGAATAGTTGTATCTAATAATGGAATAGTTGAAGCTAAAGTTTGTTTTTTCCAACTATCATGAATTGTACTTATCAAATGTTAACTAAGCTATTTTTAATTTTTTTGAAATTGTTAATTATGAGTTAGACTAACCTCCTTTAAAAAGAATCCAAAAGGTCCTAATTATATCTATATGGAAAACCTAAACATGTAATATGAATTGTATATTAGCTATATGTCCAACTACTAGATGTGGGAGTTTATTAGAAGTTCCAACTATTTTATTAGGAGTTCGACTCTTACATGACTCGCATTAGCTAGACTCCTAGATGCCAAATGCAGTTTGACTAAGCCTTTAGTGATTAGAGTTGGAGTTAATCTAATAGTTGTAGAATCATTGGAGTTAAACTAATAGTGTATCTAATAGTTATCCAGTATAACTGTGATTAGAGTTGAAGTTAATCTAATAGTTCTAGAATAATTGGAGTTAAGCTAATAGTTGTATCTAATAATCGATGGAGTTAAGCTCGTAGTTGTATCTAATAATCAAATAGTTGAAGATTAATTTTAATTTTTACAACTATCACTAACTATACTTATCACATGTTAATTAAGCTTTTTTTTTTAATTATTAATTATTAATTTTGAACGACAACCATACAATCAATTTAGGCAGTACACTTGTCTCATTCTCGTTTAATCTTGGATGACACCCATAGAATCAATCTTGAGAGTACATTTGTCGCACTCTCGTCCGTAGATGAAAAAGCATAGATGGTAGTCCACCCCAAAATTCTAACATATATACACCTTCGACGTAAAAATAAAGAGGATATGATCTCAATAATAAATGAAAAACTACAAGAAAAGTTACAAATTGAAACAACTACAAGAAAAATTAGAAATTGAATAGTTGTATCTAATAATGGAATAGTTGAAGCTAAAGTTTATTTTTTCCAACTATCATGAATTGTACTTATCAAATGTTAACTAAGCTTTTTTAATTTTTTTGAAATTGTTAATTATGAGTTAGACTAACGTCCTTTAAAAAGAATCCAAAACCTAATTATATCTATATGGAAAACCTAAACATGTAATATGAACTGTATATAAGCTACATGTCCAACTACTAGATGCAGGAGTTTATTAGAAGTTCCAACTATTTTATTAGGAGTTCGACTCTTACATGACTCGCATTAGCTAGACTCCTAGATGCCAAATGCAGTTTGACTAAGCCTTAAATGATTAGAGTTGAAGTTAAGCTAATAGTTGTAGAATCATTGGAGTTAAACTAATAGTGTATCTAATAGTTATCCAGTATAATTGTGATTAGAGTTGAAGTTAAGCTAATAGTTCTAGAATCATTGGAGTTAAGCTAATAGTTGTATCTAATAATCAATGGAGTTAATCTCGTAGTTGTATCTAATAATCAAATAGTTGAAGATTAATTTTAATTTTTACAACTATCACGGACTGTACTTATCACATGTTAATTAAGCCTTTTTTTTGAAATTATTAATTATTAATTTTGAACGACAGCCATAGAATCAATTTAGACAGTACACTTGTCTCATTCTCGTTTAATCTTGGACACACCCATAGAATCAATCTTGGACACGCCC
Source organism: Pseudotsuga menziesii (assembly GCA_001517045.1). NCBI lineage: Eukaryota > Viridiplantae > Streptophyta > Pinopsida > Pinales > Pinaceae > Pseudotsuga > Pseudotsuga menziesii. The sequence continues at coordinate 359,890 of LPNX010444729.1, forward strand.
ATAGAAAAAGCATATATGATACTCCACCACGAAATTCTAACATATATACACCTTCAGCGTAAAAATAAAGAGGATATGATCTCAATAATCAATGAAAAACTACAAGAAAAATTACAAATTGAAACAACTTGTCTCATAAAAGCACAAAGGCTAGGTAGAATAATTGAGCACAAAGTGTGTTAAGGTAAGATATAATGACCATAAATATGGAACACTCAATAAAACCCCATGTCTAAAAGGGTTAGTAATATTTATGAAGGATGCTATCTTTCCAGAAGATCAAGTTGAACTAAGAAAAGGAAGTTTAAAATGTAAAAGAAGCTAGAAAAGAAAGAAAATGGGCAATAACTAGGAATAGAAAAGCTATTATTAGAGAGAGAGACCATAAATTTAATAATAACTAAGAATTTGGGACACTCTAGATCCTCTCTTGGAACTATCATGGATTTCCATGGAGCATAGGTCTCATGTTAAGTTGGATCCTGAGTGAAATCGATAATATATTGTTTATTGAATGTTGGAAGCATGCAGAATCTAAGGTCCATAACATAGAATAATTTGTCTTGTTGTCAATATAAAATAATAGATCCTACCACAGAGGAATAAGAGGCATGCTTGTTACATAAAGAAGAAGAATTTTACTCATATAAGGATTCACAAGAAAGATAATTTCAAACAGGATCTATGGATGGAGATTTCATATATCAATGTTAAGAAGACTTATATAGCAATATGCTATTTTTCACCTATTAATTCTGGATTTTATAAAATGCGCACTCTAGATAAAAATTGTCTTCACAATGGATCATAATAGGATATTTATAGCCTAAGAAATGAAGGAAATATCTTCTCGCTAGGATAATTCAATGCTAGAATAACAACTAACCAAACTATTATATTAAGTAGTGATTCCAACCCTAATCCTCTATGACTAGGTGAGGACCTTGTGCTAGCTAGTATATACAAAAGAAACTCAGTTTAGAATTTGTTTGGTACCAATATTTCATCATGAACAACTAATGCGTCATACCTTCAATCATGGACATTAACTGATAGTTAAATATCATCGGAGTGAACTTAATATCTTAACTAAATGTTGATCACTTGGTTAACAAGATAACTTAAGTGTCCCAATGCTTCAACCCAAGTGTCGAATTGCAAACAATTTTATAACCGAAGTGTTTATCCTTTGATTAACTTAATTTTAGTCTTTTAGTTTAACTAAATTGTAAACACTTTCGTTAACTAGTCCATATTTCCTTAACACTTAGTTAATTATTATTAACTGAATCATGATGATTGATGAAAACTGAGCTCTTCCTCTACTTAATTGATTGCATACATTAATATTTCAACTGATGTTTTAAATGAAGCATTGATTGAGGCATCCATATTTAACTAAATATTTATAACTTGAGTTCACTTAGTGATTTGCATGGGAAATTCAAATTCTCTTTATCTTTCTCTTTTTATTGTTTATCTCTTTATCATTTACGAATGATACATATGTGTATTTATTTATCCATCTTATCATATTATACTCGGAAGAATTGCTACACATACTAATGATCTTATATGTTACCTTGAACCATATAGTCATATGCTAAAGTAATTCACTCTAGAGGCGATCCGTCTCTGGAGGATAATTAATAGCTTTATCCATCTTGAATGACCATGGTTAGTAATACATCACATAGTATAACCACTTTACCAAGTAAATAATGCCACCTCAATTTATGAGGATATTTGTAGGACTTGATATTACTCACAAGACCAAATTGATATTTTTTTTAACAGAAACAGTAAAAGAGGGTAGTATTAAACAGGCAGTGCACAACCATTCATTACAAAATATGCGATAACTGAGTGTTCTTGCCGATCAAAAAAGAAAAAACCAAAATTGGTACAGAGGGGAGACCAAAGAACTCCACATAAGGTTTTTACATATATTCTATGAACAGTGGTAGTATATACCCTAATAAACTGTTAATTAAGGAACAAATAGAAAAACATAAACTAAGAAAACCATTTAAAAGTTAGCCTGTGGGCTTCGATGGCTGGACTACCGACTCCTCCTCCATGGGCTGGACTGCAACAGGGGTTTCGCGGGCTTGGCTGGCTTGATTCATGCTAACCAAATGCTGGAGATATTCTTGAATTCTATCCACTTTTCCCATCATTTCTCTGAGGTTGGATTCTGTGTCATCAATACTAGAATCATGGTTGCTTATCTAGTAGGAGGTATAGTTGACCACCTCACCCATATCTTTCACCTCTTGAGCCATTGCCTTGTTATCCATTATACCGATGGCCATCATATCATACAAACGCCTGAGGTTTTTCTTCAGGTCTGCAATCCCTGCATTCTCATTTGCCGGGTTCATATTTCCTTGCCTGGGAATGTAAGTGTCAAGAGCTAAACTTGAGAGACTGAGATGGGGGTTCTGAACAACACCTTCCAAATTTTGAGCCTGAGAACCACATAAAAACTCACCAAGAGCCGAGTGGAGAATGCTGACTTCTCGCAGAAGAGAATCACAGTCTTTCTTACTCTTATAGGAAAGAGTGCCTATTGCTCCTTCCTTCCACCCAGAGAATTTGCAACCAAGTATCAAATTACTGCCTACTATAAAAAACTCACCAACAGGAAGACTGAGCTCGAGACCATAACTCAAACGCCACAGAGGACCACTGGCATGGGGAGAGCAATGACAGGAGAAGAAGGCCGCAAGTGCAAGCCTCTCTTTAACGAAAACCCTACAAAAAGGAAGAGGCTCCCATGGAATCTCTTGAAGAACTCCCTCGTCTACGCCTGATATAACATCCAGCAGCATCCTATCCGGCGAGAAAGTAGAACAAGCAAAGATTAGACCACTGTTCAAAGGAGCTTGGGGCTGAGAATGAAGTCTAAAGGAAGCCATAATGCGAGGGATGATAGGACCTGGAGCGTGTGAACTGAAACAACAATAACTCTGGAGTAGACAGGAGTTAAGGACATCGGGGATCAAGGAGAGCGGGAGCACACATGGCATTGGCATGGGAGGCGGTAGGACAACCAATTTATGCGTTGGAGTCTTCACATTTAACCATGGCATCATGAACAATGCGATGGGGATTAGAGCCTTTAATCCAAAGTTCATTAGGGTATAGGTTTGGGGGGGGAATCGACCCCATTAAGCTGTATATGTCCTTGTGGAAGGGAAGCCCCCACATTTTCTAAGTCATCGGTAGCTACATTATTTGAGCGAAGGATATGGTAGAATTCTAATGGGGGGATAGAAGAGGGGTAATTTTGTCATACAACCGACGACATTGTATCGAACCAGTGGTGTATCCATTGAGCATTTTATATATGACATGTCTAGAGTCACCAAATATCGCAACCTTGTAGAGATTAGAGTCGGCGAGGATCGTCAGTCCCTGGAGAAGAGCCATCCATTCAGCCTCATTATTAGTCCTGCATCCTATTCCCCAGGCAAAGGTTTGTTCAATTTTTCCTTCAGGATCCAAAAGGATCCCTCCCGCACCTGCCACCCCTGACAAAATTGATATTACTCACAAGACCAACTTGATATTACTCACAAACTCATCTCAATAATTGGAGGTCCATCTCATAGGGTACCGTCTATGAGAATACTTGACTTGATATTACTCACAAGTCTAAAGTCTTGATATTACTCACTAGACTTCAGTACTACCATCCACCTCAATAGACGAGGATATAGAAATAGGTCTTCATATGACTCACAAGTCTTGACTTGATATAACTCACAAGTGTAGAGAATGACTCTTGATGTTGTACAAACAACAATGTATTGGGTGGCACATACTTCGAGTGGGACCATATTTTCCTGACTTTACTATGGTGAAATTTATCTCATGGAATTAGGTGGGGAGTATACTTTTATTTTGGCACCTTTAACTGTGGCTACTTCTTTGAAAGTGTGTTGAGTCCCGAAATTGTGACCTCATGTCCCAATCCAGGATGAAGGGCATATGGATCCCTAGATGTAGAGATTGGGAGATGTGATAGTGAAGGGTGGGGGCACTACCATGGGAAACATCTTCCAAGTACTTCTTCACTAATTGGAAACAATGTGTATTCATTGAGGACCACCCCTATGCAGGGATGGATTACTGAGGTGAACTAGAGTTTCCTCAATCACTAGGACAGACATGGAGATCTAATGGTATGTATGATTATTTTTATACATTTCTTAAGTTAAGTTTACATATTAAAAACTATATTGATTTATGTGATGCATAGTACTGATTAATCATTTCCCAATGTTTGCATAGATGTGGGACCAATCCCCCTATAGGGGCACTAGAGACAACAATGTAGGGTTGAGGTAGTCGATCATACTCCCCCATTATAGAGAGAACAAGAGGCCCCAAGGTGATCCTGGAGGGGCTTCATTGAGATATTGATAATCTATTAGATAAGATCACTAACTTTGGGTGTAATCATCTTGATGAACAATTGATAACCATTTTCTATTAAGTACCTCTAGAGTGGAAAACGATCATGTTGTGTATATTTGTGGTAGCATAGACCATCATAGATATGATGAGAGGGAGCATCTGTTAAATTGCTAGTCCAAATAGTGATGAGGATAGTGACACATATGAGTATTCAAAGGATCACTATGTGAATGATAATGATGATGATGAGTAGGTAGTCACAGGAAACTTCCCATGTTAATGCATAAAATTCACACATATGCAACATTTTGGGTAATATTACAAGATAACATCATAAACATACAACATGCATCTCATCAAATACATCCTCATCAATTCACAATGAGAATTTAACCTTCAAATGCTAAAGTCATTCATTCTGGATACTCCTGTGACTTTTTCTCCAAAACACGTGTGGTTGTACCAGTGGTGGGACCACCTACCTTTCTTTTCCATTTGATGTATGGAACACTAACCCACATCTAAAAATTGTTTCCTTGTTATGACCTACAAGGATAAAAAGAGGAAATACTACTCACCCTTGTGGCAAGAAACCGTCCATCCTTTCTCCTCCAAACCTATAATCGAAACACATGAAAATATGGATTGGTCCTCAAAGTAACATTTAATTTATTTAATGCATAGAGTGTATCCATTAAAGGTTTAGATCCTTATGCAAAAGGAAAGGCCTCTCACTCTTGCAAACCTTATTGTATAGATATACTATATAAAACACTCTTGTTTGAATAAGCACACATAAGAGAGATTACGATACTAATTTGTGAATCAAATATCCAGAGAGAACCCAATGTATCGAAAGTATATAAATCATCACTGGGAAACATAATATATATAAGTGGGATGAGTTAAAGCGTGTTTAAGGGATCGATTCTCCATTAGGAGTTCGTCCCTCTCTTTCGACATACGCAACACTAAAAATAAAAAAAGTATGGGAATAGAGTCAATCCTCCATGAGGAGGAGACTCCCCCTTTACTTAAGCATAACTAAAGTGAGACAGAGCATCTGCATTTAGTGAGCTCACTCGCTTAAGCTACCTCAACATGGTCGGGGTCTGGACATTGCTGCGGTGTTGCTTCAGTAGGTGTGTAGGATTGCGATGGACATGCTACCTGTCGGTGAGGTTTTTTATTTTTGCCGAAACTCTACTGTGATACAACCCTACACTCACACACCCACAGTAGGCTCAGAATAGTCGGGGTCTGGTCATTGTGCTATGTCTTGTTTACCGGTGTGAGGGGATGCAGCGGGCTCGCTTCCTATCAGTGAGGGTTTATGTTTTTGGGTCTTGCCACCCTTTGGCCCCTGTCCTTTTTCTTTGATTTCTTAGTCTGTCAAGCTTCTGGGCTTATGGTTCAGGGTTTGTTGACGTAAAGGGTCTCGATGGGTGTGCTTCCTGTCAGTGTTGGTTTTGTTTTGGAACCTGTCACCTTTAGCTCTTGCTCTATTATTTATGTTTTTGGTCCTGTTTAGCCGTCGGGCACGGAGTCCCTCCCCTGATATAGGGGACTAGTACCAAACATGGAATAAAAAAGTGGGAAGTTATCATAACTCTGGTATATGCAGGTTTACGGGTCCTGATTGTTTATTTGTTTTATGCTCAGGACTGTTTGTCGTTCTTCTTTCAGGGTTGTATTAGGGTTTTTAAGTGAGCATATTGTATCATTCTAGTATTTGCGGATTATTGGGTCCTTGCATTGGGATTTACGTTATTCTCCTATCTCGCATTGGATTATGATTGACACTACTTATTTTTGTGTTAGGTTGACCGTCATGTCATCTTTTTGGGCTGTGTTAGGGTTACACTCTGCTTTATCTCTGGGCTCCTCAGTTTGGGAGGGGTTTGAACCACTGATGTATTAAAGGTATTTTGATTAGCTATGATGACGGGGCACGCTGTTTGACCTCCAAGTACCTCTGAATATGGCCCTGTTCTTTCGGTCGGCTTTGCTTTTGGATTTTTGCCCTGGAGTTCTTGTCTGTTGTGGCCTCAATCCTGATTGACTGGGACTATCTGTTCCCCCCCCTTCTTGTCGGCCTGGAGGGTGAAGCTTGGACCCATCTTCTCTGAACTAACGGCGTGGAGGGTTTTGGGTTTGACTTGGAAAATGGAGGGTCATTCACGGGCCTGGTCCAAATGACACGGAAAGATGATAAAGGCTCAAGAAGGAAAGCTCAGTTACGTTATGGGCTATGATGTTTACATGGATAGGGTCAGCACTCTGTGTCGACGGGATTTAATTGGCAATATTGCGTATTGCAGCTTGGGAAAAAAGGAATGGATTGAATGGGCGATGGTTCACTGGAAACCACTTCTAACCTATCTACCGACCATCAGTCTTCTGGCAAAAGGATGGCTGGTCTTCATCTTTCTTGAAGAATCCCATGCATCTTTAATTCTGGAATCATTATGGAAGATTGGTTCTGGTTCCTTAGTACTTAATTGTTGGCACTCAACCTTCGACCCTCAGTGGGAGAGGGTGGTTAAACGACACCTTTGGGTTCTTCTCCCTACATTACATTTCCCTCTCTAGAGCCGAGACCTGCTGGTGGGGGTGGCAAACACTATCGGGTGCTTCGTGGCCGTAGATGAGGATTTTCAGTTAATCTTTGACAAATGGATGGCACGTGTCCTAGTTGAAATGGACCTTTCTATGGGTCTTCCTGTGGATATCGAGCTATGGTGTGATGATATTACTTTCTATCAGCAACTGGATTACCTCCATGTCCCATTTCGTTGTAAAAATGTCATGAGGTGGGTCATCTCAGATGCTCCTTCCCTCTTCTTCTTCATGGCTCGAGCTCATTATCTCTTTCGGAAGCTTCGAGGTCTCCCAACTGCGAAAATGGATCTCCCGAAGGGCCATCTATACCTCCATTTGGTGGTCAGTCCTCTCCTCCTTAGCTAGGTATGTATGAATATCTCTGCCCTTCTGTATTTGATGATATTTCAAAGGGCTAGTTACTTTTTATTCAAGATGCAGAGGCTGGTGCTTCATTATCAAATGTTTGTGGGAAATCCTCCACTGTATCTTTGCAGCAGTCGACCCTTACCTGTTCTCCCGTTCATGCATCTCTTCCCTCTGCGGACCCATGGGATGGTTCTCATGGTCTAGCTGAAATCCATCCTCCTTTACAGTCATCGATCTCAGACCCACCTTTTCCACTTTCTTCGGAACCCTCCTCTCCCAGCTCACCACCTCCAAAAAGTACCCCAAAAATCCCTTCGTTCTCTCTTTCTCTCACTTGCTCTGGATATGATTTTGATACAGGAAACAATGTGCAACCATTTCCCTGTGCTCCTTTCCTTCTCTAAGCTCCTCTCTGGTTGGGATTTGTTTGCTACTAATGCTTCGGGACTTTCTGGGGGCCTCTTAATGGGATGGAATCCCCATACTGTGCGTTGTAAGGCTTTTGAGACGGTTGGTGGGATTCTGGTTCAAGCCAAGTTTAGGGGCTCTTTGGATACTTTCTCCATTTTTAACTGTTACAGGCCTTATTCGGGTTGTGAATTATTTTGGAACCAATTCATGGTAGGAGGCCTTCTTTCTCTTCCAAATTTAATTCTTGCGGGTGATCTTAACTTTACTCTGAATGCTGGGGAGATTTGGGGGAAATCTGCTCGTCTGGATCATATTGCACCCTTCTTCAAAAAATTCCTATATGTCAATAACCTGATAGAACTGGCCCCTCCATGTGCTAGCTCGACATGGAAAAATGGTAGGGTAGGGGATGATGGGATCAGAAAAAGGCTTGACCGATTCTTACTCGAAGCCTCTCTTGTGCCCCACTTACAGCGATACAGAGTTTGGTCGTCTATCGTTGATATTTATGATCATTATCCCATATGTCTGGAATGGAACGTGCTATTTACTGGTCCCTACCCCTTTAAATTTAATAGGGCTTGGATGGGGTTCACTGATTGGGTCGGGGAGGTCTGGTCCTTGTTACCTTCATCATCCTCTCAAGATAGTATGCTTTCTTTGGCACACAAACTCCGGGTTTTAAAAGGGAAGGCCAAAGTCTGGATGAAGGAGAAATCATGGAGGTACATTCTCATATTAAGGATCTTCTGGAAGCTCATCCCACAGGACTTCTGTCTCTAGAAAATCAGTCCATTTTGCGGTCTCTACGGGACCGAAAGAAATCCATCCTAGCCCACAAGCTTCTTGCTTGGAAATTGAAGAGCAAGGTTCAGTGGGATACCATGAGGGACGCTAACACTAAATTCTTCCACTCTATGGCCTTTGCCTGCAGAAACCACAACTCCATCTGGGCCCTTCAGAATGCAGACTTGTCTTGGATTGAAGTGATGAACAGTTAAAAGACCTTGGGGTTAAACATTTCTCTGGTATATTTAAAGATGACAATCAGACTAATATTGTTGACCAGTTAAAATTAGTACAACTCTTCCCTGCTTATTTATCTCATGAAGAGGATGATTGTTTTGAATCCGAAACCACTTTGTGTGAGATTGAAGGTGCTTTGACAACCTTCAAAAAGGATAAAAACCCTAGCCCAGATGGCTGGCAGGTGGAGTTTTACTTAAGTTTTTTTGACTTGGTAAAGGATGACCTCTTGGCTCCTGTTGAACACTCTAGGGTTTCTGGAATGATTGCGCCCTCTCTAAATGCTACATTCCTCACTTTAATATCCAAGCTATGAAAACCCTCTTCCTTTGCAGACTTCAGACCCATCTCCTTATGTAATTTATCCTACAAGCTTATCTCAAAAGTCATTGCTCTCAGGTTAAAACCTTCCCTTGATAAGCACATTTCACCTGAACAGTTTGGTTTCCTTATGAATAGGAAAATTATGGAGCCTATGGGGATTACACAAGAAGCCCTGCATTCTATCAAGACCAAAAATAGATGTGCCCTTGTACTCAAGCTGGATCTGGTCAAAGCTTTTGACTGGGTCAACTGGACATATTTGAGACTCATTCTTCTGCAGATTGGTATCCCTTTAAAGGGGGTGAACTGGATTATGGGTTGCATCACATTTTCTAACTTTGTTGTACTCATCAATGGTTCTCCCTCGAGGTTTTTCACTCACTCGAGAGGCATTCATCAAGGGTGCCCCCTTTCTCCCCTACTCTTTATCCTAGTCAGAGAGGGTCTCAGTTTACTCATCAATGATGCCAAAAGGTGTGGCAATATAAAGGGAATCAAAATTTCTTCCTCTCTCACCCTCACCCACTTACTTTTCATGGATGATGTTGTGCTGTTTGGTCTTGGCACCTTTGAAGAGTGGGTTTCCTTCAAGTGGCCTTCGATGTCATTTTGGAGACCTTCTATCATGCTTCTGGCATGTGTATTAGCATTGACAAGTCTGGGTTTTTATTTAATGAGATGGATATGGGGGTGCTGAATAACATTCGACACATTCTTCCCTACTCTGTGAAGCCTCTGCATGAGGGCTTTAAATATCTGGGATACTTCATTAAGCTGCTAGGATATGAAGTGAAGGACTGGTTTTGGCTCTTGAAAAGGTTTGAAAAAAGAATTGATAATTGGTCACTCAAGTTCCTGTCATTGGGAGGTAGGTTGGTCCTTATTCATGCAGTTCTCACTAGCCTACCCGTCTATTGGTTTGTACTTACCCCGATTCCTGTATCTATCCTTAATAAGATGAGGCAATTGATCTTTTCCTTCCTATGGGGATCCAGCAAAAACAAATTTCATTTTCATCTTGTGGATTGGCAGACCCTGGCAAAACCTTTAGATTCTGGGGGATGGGGCATTAAAAATATCCACTGGTTCAGTATCTCTTTAATACTGCGAAGTCTTTGGTGGGTCCTGAAGGGTATAGGTATATGGAATTAGGTCATTTCGATCAAATACTTAAAACATTAGACACTGGCGGAATGGCTGAGAAACAAAAATTTTGGCTCTAGAGGCACCTCCATTATATGGAATGGTTTTTTAAAAACCATAGCATGGTTGGGCAGATGTTTGTGTTGGAAGGTGGGTGATGGAAGGAATGTACACATTGGTTTAGACCCTATTGCTGGCATTGGTGGCATCCACTTTTTTTCAACGGATTTAAGAGCTTACCTTTGTGACTATGGGATTACTACTCTTCAACATGCCAGAAATCCATTGATCGATGCATAGGCTTATTGTTTGTCAGCTGATGACCTCGAGCTGGGGGGTGATTGGAAAATTTAATGGAACTCATATATCTCTGGCCTACAACAGGGTGGCATCCGTTTGTCTGACAAGGCCGACTCCGTCCTCTGGTCCTTTAATAAAAAAAATGGAAATGTTACAACATCCTTGGTTTATGATCAGTTCGTTGCTCAGCATACTACCACGTCGTAGGATCAGATTTTATGTGATATATGGAACCTTAACATCCCTCTGAAGATCAAATGTTTTACTTGGCTCTTATTGATGAACAAAATATTAACCTGGGATAATCTGGTAAACAAAGGCTAGTCGGGATCGAGCTGTTGCTGGTTATGTCACGCAGAGGAAGAAACTATCTAGCAAATGTTTGTGGAGTGCAGCTTTATTATTTATTTTTTTAATGTATTAAAAGATATTTATCACTTTAAACTACCAACCTCCTTTGGATCTCTGGTTGAGTACCTTGACTTCTAGCTGAAACACAATCCCTCTACCTACTACATTCCTTATTTTGTTTTCTGGTGTGTCTGGATTGATTGGAACAAAGGCATTTTTGAAGGCTCTAAAATTTCTTTGGCCTCACTTACTAGCAAGATCGGTTCATTCTTTCAGAGCTTCCCTATTTTCGGAAAAAGGAAGAAAATATGGATCATTGGTCTTGCCCCTTCACCGGTCTACCCTGTGGGTTTTTTTGATGGAGATGCTGCTGAAGGCATCGATGGGGATGGGATTTATCTAGCAATCAATAGTAATCACTACTTCCACATCAAGCTGGGCTACGGAGGGAGTACAAACACTAGGGAAGAATTATTAGCTATGTGGGCTCTTATGCACTGGGCTTCATCTCTGGGGCTCCCGACTTTAAAAATATTTGGATATTCTTCGGTCATCATCAACTGGGCATTGGGAAAGGCATCCCTATCATGCCTTTCTTTAGACTACTGGTGTGCGGCCATTAGACATATGATGCCACTCTTTCTTAGATTAGACATGCAACATATTTAAAGAGAGCACAACCAGTGTGTAGATGGCCTTTCTAAGGAGGCCCTGATTTTGGCCCCTTGCCTCTGTTATATTTTTGAGTTTTACGATGAATCTGTCATCGAGTTTGGTAAATTTCAGCTCTTTTAAGCTAGTGCCGGAGCTAGGATCCCTCTATTTTTTGGGAACTGTTGTTTATTCTGATCTGACTATAGATGATATGTATCATGGACCTCCTTGGAGGTGCCCTCTGTTCGCCTTTTGTGCTCTCTGGTAATATGTTAGGATGTCATAGAGTACCTTCTTGGTATCTCTCTTCCATGATGAGTACTGATCTCAGGTCAGTATATCTCTTAGTTCTCTTTGTTGGGTTCGGCAGCACATGTATTACTGATCCCTATTTTGGCCACACACCGGTATGTAAAGTTCCCTTTGACTCTTCATGAATATCAAGGACAGGATTTTTTCTTCTGAAAAAAAAAGCATAACTAAAGTGTAAAAACTTTTGTTATATCCAACAGTTTAGGAACTCTAGAGCCAACACATTCAACACCAAACTCAGTTTCTCTTGCTTAATCACATAGATTAAATATCTAATTTTCTTCTCCCTCTTCATGAGGTGGTTAATCATGTATACTTCTCTTAAAAATATATGTTTAGTGTAGAATTTTAGGAGACTTATAACCTACGGCATCCCCCCTGGCCAACTCAAAAGTTTCATATATCTTTATCTAATTAGTCTCTCAAGACATAAGTAACAACATTACGCATCCAACATTTTAAACAACACATTAACACATTGAATAACTTGATACTTATAGTATATATGCATGTGCAAACCATTCAAAAATTCTATGAATCAATTGCCTTATCATGGATATGCCATATATACAAGTGATCATTCTCAACAATGCTACGGTTACCATACTCGAGTATTTCAATGAAAATTTTCAAAACTTGTTACAAGGTATATTCTTTGGATATCAAGTCATCTAAACTATGTTTTGCCATATTGTGTTTAATCAAATGATAACATCTTGCTAACCTTTCATAATAATCAAGGAATCATATTAATTATAGATGTTACCTTTTCCATCGAGGAGTTTATCCTTTATCCTCGCTTGTCTTAGCGATTCCCATGTGGCGGTTCTTCTTGCAACCATGTGTATCTGCATTCTTTCTCACAATTTCTTGCCAAAAATTATTTGCATCATAATTTCATAAAAGACACTATAAAACATAATAACAAGTTTCTATTTTGAATGCTCATAAAATTTTGATGCAACAATATATTCTTTTGCATAATCTTAATGCATTACTTTATATAAGCTTGAATTCACATTAAACTTTTAATTCAACCACTAGCTTTACTTCATTATCTATTCTCCTAGACATCCTTGATGAGATGTATTAGTACCATGCATTTAACCTTGTTAGTAAAATTTTCAACAAATAATTCATAAAGTTGCACGTTACTTGTCATTATGCATGGTAATATATTCATCTTCTCATTCACAAATCTTTACAATCTAATGAAATCAAACATCACCTTGTTGATCTTCAGAAAACACTTCACTCTTCATGCATATATTTTTGTATTTCAGTTTATGCAACTAGCTTCATGCATTCATGCATGTGATTCTAAGTGAAGTAGTTCATGTACTTTGACAGACATATAATTAAAACAATATTCTTTCTATAGCATGCATACCAATAGGTAAACATAAATTCTCATATTCAAATAATCAATTCTTCACAAAGGTTATAACATACCGCTATCCATGTGAATCCACTAGTTCCAAGTGTTCAGAACCTTCTTTGATACCATTTGTAACAAACCCAACTTCCACAATGTATTTTTAGGGAAACGGGGTAATTTGTTTTTATCTTTACTTCATCTATAACAAACCCAACTTCCACAAGGTATTTTTAGGGAAATGGGGTAATGTAACGTCCCCAACCCTTCGATCGGCGAAGAGGACGCTACCATGGAGTTAACCATCTGGGCTACCAGCCCCATGAATATGGGAATTCATAAAAATGCTAAAAACAGAATGCGTTGAGGTAGAACATGCACATATGCAATTATTTATCATACACAGCGGAAACAACATACATTCATACAAGCATTCATTCAACATGTTCATCATAATCATTAACAGTAAATAAGATTGCAGAAGTAAAATAGACAAGATTACTTATCTTATGAAGAACTCGTTCCGCAACCAGCTATGTCGCTGCAACAGTCCACCCAACCATAGGCCAACATGCTCCTTAATCTCTCAGCAATGCTGCCACCCCCAAGCTGGGCATGATTCTCCAAGGAATAAGGAAAAAGCAGGCTTACACATAGCCAAGGATACACAAAACACAGCCAAACCAACACAGTTGGGTTTATCAGGCCATCAATAAGACAGCCAAGCCAACATGGTTAGGTTTATCAGGCCATCAAGGAGTTGGTAAAGGCTAAATGCTAGGCTAGTGAGCCCATTACAGAGCCAAGAACACCTACACCAGAACTAGCCTGTCTTCTAAGACACCCACACACACCCAACACAAGGAATCAGTCCCTTCTCTGCTACACAGTCCCTCAGGTCCTGCATTCCCTTCCAGTGCTATTCAGGGGCTGTGGAGAAGAAAGCCAGCCCACTAGCTCTGTCCGTGTGGTTTCCAAACACCAGGTTTATCAAGCAAACCAAGCCCCCATCCCTGCTCCCAACACAATCCGAAGACCAACCATTACACACATGCAATCAATCAGCTGTTACAGCTTAACAGGGAAAGCGACTCCTGAGTCGTTCTTGGCCCTATCATGGCCAAAACAACTCCCAAGCGAATTACAACAGTCCCAAATGAAACAGAAAACACAATCACAACATGAGGAAAGATAGCAGTCCATCCTGGACAACTAAGCAAGTGGAAAATAATTACACAGACCGCACTGGGGAAGGAAATACATACTCTTAGCCTGTGTGTGAAGGAAACTTGCACCAGATCCCCAAAATATAGATGGAAAACACACCCAATTCCACTCTGTGGAAAAACGTGAATGACAACCGATAATCGGCTCCCCTCCTGGCTGTGTGAGATCAAACAAAGTAGATTTCTGTGCGTGAAAATGAACAGACTCTCGTCCCCAAAATGTAAAGAAGACCACAGCAACACAACATAAGGGAAACCACCACAAACCCACAATCAGTCTGTAAGGAACGTATCTTCCCACACCATCTGCAAAATACGTAGAGGAAAACTACGTGGGTAAAAACCAGGAAAAATCTTATGCATGAGAATGAACAAGAATTCAACTCCTACATGAGGGTGAATAGCCCAAGAAAAGAATGGTGCCGTGGAGAGAATGCAGTGTCCGCTGGAGTGATGGTGGTGGTTTGCTTGCCATCGTGAGGTCAACCACGCTGGTGGAGTGTGCGTGTGGGCAAGGACTGACAGTCCTGCCACACTCCACTCCCAGCCATAACTGCCCCAACTAACAACATAGCTTTTAATGGTGGTGGTTGGATAAGACAAGGTGGTGACACATGCCTTTTTCCCCCCATTGGCTAAGGTTTGACATTTCCCCCACCCTTATCCTTGTGAAAATCATGCCCCTTCTCAATTTAGTTTCCGCGAACGTAGCTGGTCGGGTCATTTAATTAAAGATGCATATTTACATGATGACAAAACTCAATATGTATGTCGCATGCCCCGACATACCATCGGTGACAATTTAAATCTGAAACATAGCATAACCAATCAATGGTGGGGCCTTGGCCTTTAGCTCCGCACCATGATCGTTTACAATATATACATCATATACATCTAATGCAACAGGGTCAAAAATGGGGTGTTACATTCCCCTCCCCCTTCAATAGCATTGTCCTCAGTGCTTTACAAAATTGAACAAAATGCTACACTGGTATCGCCTCAGTGTTTCGCATAATTGAACAAAAATGGATGTGCCAACCGCATGGCATCCTCCAGCTCCCACGTAGCCTCTTCAGGTCTGTAGTGCTCCCATTGCACCTTTACCTGCCCTATGGCCCAGTTCCGGAGCATCGTGACCTTCCTGTCGAGGATGCGCATTGGCTCGATTCAGAACTCTCCCTCGGGTTCCACCTGAATCACATTCCAATTTATCACATGGTTAGGATCATGTACATATCTCTTAAGCAAAGAAACATGAAAAACATTATGAGTTCTAGTGCTAGCAGGCAATGCAAGTATATATGCAACTGGCCCTATTCTTTCAAGCACTTCAAATGGCCCACAGTATCTAGGTGACAACTTGGCACAACTTCCAAGCTTCAAGGAACTCTTCCTTGCCCTCACTTTGAGGTAAACATGATCCCCAACATTTAACTCCCTGTTCACCCTATGCTTATCTGCATAGCTTTTCTGTCTGTCCTGTGCTGCTTTCAGATTCTGCCTAATCTTTACAACCTCTTTCTCCATTTCCTTGAGCAATTCTGGTCCAAGCACAATCCTGTTCACTGGATTATCCCAAGTCACTGGTGTCCTACACCTTCTTCCATACAAAGCTTCATACAGACTCATCCACAAGGATGCCTGCTGTCCATTGTTATAAGCAAACTCCACCAAGTGTAAGTAATCTTCCGACTTGGTTGGTTTGTCCATCACATACATGCAAAGCATGTCTTCAAGCACCTGATTAACTCTCTCTGTCTATCCATCTGTCTGAGGATGGTATGCAGTGCTGAAGTTTAGCTTTGTACCCAAATATGCAAACAACCCCTTCCAAAAATTGGAAGTGAACTTGACATCTCTATCTGAGACTATTGCCTTAGGCAATCCATGCAATTTGAAAATCTCCTTCATGAAGATCTTTGTAATGTCATCAGTCTTATGAGTAGACTTAACCGGTATAAAATGTGCTGCCTTTGTCAACTTGTCCACCACAACCATGATGGAATCATGTTGTCTCCAAGTCATCGGCAATCCTGTAATAAAATCCATGGAAATAACTTCCCATTTCCATTATGGAACTGGCAAGGGCTGTAACAAACCTGCTGGATGTTGATGTTCAACCTTTACCTGTTGACATTTCATACACCTTGAAATGTACTCAGCCATATCCTTTTTCATTCCTGGCCAAAAGTATTGCTTTCTAACTGTAGCAATCGTCTTCTGATATCCTGGGTGACCAGAATACGGAGCTTGATGGATTTCATCCATGACAACTCTCCTCAAATCTGCTACATTTGGAATATAAATTCTACCTTTATAAGCAAGAAGTCCATCTTCTTCCAATTTATATCCCTCATACCTCTTCTCAAGATTTTTCTGCTGCAATTTGTCTTTTACCTGCTCATACAATTCATCTCCAGCAGCATGACTAACAATCTGCTGCCTCAAATCCAATTGGCAAATACTAAGAGATGCCACATGCATTTCTTGCATCTTCCTACTGAGTGCATCAACTACCTTATTTTCCTTTCCCTTTATGTGCTTGATTTTGAAATCAAACTCACATAAAAACTCCAGCCATCTTGCTTTCCTAGCATTCAGAGTAGGCTGATCAAACAAATACTTTAGTCCACAGTGATCTGTTCTGAGCTCAAATATCCTACCCATCAAGTAATGCCTCCACATCTTGAGGGCATGTACTATGGCTGCAAGCTCTAGATCATGAGTGGCATAGTTTTTCTCATGTTCCTTTAGCTTTATGGACTCATAGCATATCACGTGGTTGTCTTGCATAAGGACTCCTCCAAGCCCTTGTCTACATGCATCGGTACACACCACAAAATCTTTTTCTGGATCTGCAACTTTCAATACTGGTGCACTAGTGAGAAGACTCTTCAACTGTTGGAAGCTTTCTTCACACCTCGATGTCCATTCGAACTTCATCCCCTTCTTTTGCAAAGAAGTGATGGCATGTGCAACTTTGGAGAATCCCTTAATGAACCTCCTGTAGTATCCCGCAAGTCCCATAAAAGATCTTACATCTTTCACATTTCTTGGAGTAGGCCAATTCATAATGGCTTCAATCTTTTCAGGGTCCATAGATATACCCTCCTCTGAGATAATGTGACCCAAATACTGAATTCTATCTCTATAGAAGTCACACTTGCTGAGTTTTGCATACAACTGGTGCTCCCTGAGCAATTGCAATTTCAATCTCAAATGCTCTCCCTCATTCTTAGAATAAACAAGAATGTCATCAAGGAAAACAAGAATAAACTTGTCCAAATACTTGCTGAAGACACTATTCATGAGGCACATAAATGTAGCTAGTGCATTTGTGAGGCCAAATGGTACCACTACAAACTCATAATGTCCATACCTTGTCCTGAAGGCTGTCTTATGAATGTATTCATCCTTGATTCTCACCTGATGGTAACCAGACC
>LPNX010444729.1:377923-389545 GCA_001517045.1 Pseudotsuga menziesii
ATCCAGGAGGTCATCAATCCTAGGCAAAGGATATTTATTCTTCACCGTAACCTTGTTCAATTGTCTGTAATCAATACACAACCTGAGTGTACCATCTTTCTTTTTTACAAACAGAACTGGTGCTCCCCAAGGAGACACACTCGGTCGGATATACTTCTTTTCCAACAACTCTTGCAGTTGCATATTCAACTCTAGCATCTCCGGTGTACTCATCTTGTAGGGTGCCTTGGACACTGGTGCTGCTCCTGGCACAAGTTCAATAGTGAAATCAATGTCCCTCTTTGGAGGAAGCCCTGGAATCTCATCAAGAAACACATCCCTAAATTCCTGTAGCACATGATAGTCCTCCAACCTAGGAGTTTCATCTCCTGAGTCTCCAGAATATGAGTTGCATACAGCTGGCAACCCTTCCTACAGAACTTCTTTAACTGCATTACTGAAGCCTGCCATACTAAAATCACCTTTGGAATACCTTTCACAACTACGAGGTTCCCTTCTTCATTCATGCATTCGAAAGTCTTATTGTAACAGTCAAGCTTCACCCTATGAGCTTCTAACCAATCCATTCCAATGAGAACATCATAGGAACCAAGCGGTAGAACATTCAGATCTACACACGTGACCAATCCATTTATGACCAATGGACATTTATCTACCACTTCACTGACCTTTCTCTTAGTTCCAATGGCTAGCTGAACTAACCAAGACTTCCTATGCTTTACTTTCTTAAAAGCACAAATCTCCACTACTCTAGGAGTAATGTAACTGTGAGTAGAACCAGGGTCAATAAAAATAGAAACAGATTGCTCAACAATCTTACTTGCTACCTCAACCACAGTTGACTGGTGATCTGCTTGGCAGTCCTCCAGTGCTGCATAAATCCTAGGGACTGCCCTTTCTACTTGACCCACTGTTTCTGCTTCTTAGATGTTATAAGCTGGCCTTGCACTCTCATTCTCGAGTGGACAATTCTTGTGCATGTGGGGTCCTCCACATTTCCAACATTGAAGTGGCCCTCTATTCTATTGTGGATCTCTAGGCTTTTCTTCTGTCATTCCAATTAGCTTACTCGCAGCTTGGGACGGCTGCTTTTGCTGATTCCTGAAGTTAGAAGGTTTGAAACCTTTCTTTCTTTGGTCAAACTTCTCATTCTTCTTTTCCTTCCATGCCTTATGGTAATCAGGTTTACCTTTTTTTTTCTCATAACAATACTTAGACTTCTTTATTGGTTCTTCAAGAGTTCTGGGTTCATAAAACTCGATTCTATCTTTGTAAGACTGAGGTAATCCACTCAGAAAACGCTGGACCTTCACTTTTTCATCTCTGATGTACCAGACATACCTCAACAGCTCCAAAAACTTATTTGCATATTCTTCCATGGTTTGTTGTCCCAATCTCAGCTCATGGAACTCCTTAATCTTGTCATCATAATACCTATCAGAGAGGTATTTCTGCTTGAAATACTTCTTGAACCATTTCCACTTAAGTCTCCTTTCACTGATCCTCTTTACTTGCTTGAAGTGTTCTCACCAAATGGATGCTCTTCCATTCAGATTGAATATGGAAACTCTTGCCTTCATGTTTCCTGAATAATCATGCACTTGAAAGTACTTCTTTATTCCAAGAAGCCAAGCTTCAACCTCTTGTCTAGTATTTACCTCACCATCAAATGTAGGAGGTTTAGCTTTCTTAAATTCATCTCGAGAGCGATCCCTATGGTGTCTCTTTCTTTTCCTTTCATGAGAAGAAGAGCTTGAATCCCCGCTGGATTCTTCAGAATCATATGATCCACTAGAAGTCCTTCTCCTAGTACTTCTCTTACTACCTTCTGGTCTTGATGTACCTCGTCCAGAGTCTATCTTTCTTTGCAAGTCTATCAAACTCTGCAACATTGCAGCATTCAACTGATGCTGCTCTTCCTGGGCTTTAATCAAGCTTCTCATGGTGGCTGCAACATTTGACAATGTCTCTTGGAATCTCCTTCCATTAGACTCTATGTCATCATTTTCGTTACGGACATTTTCTCCTATGGCATCTCGGGCATGTTCGTAAGAATCCTGAGCACCATATCCGTCATGGGTTCTCATCACTGAACCGTAACTTACTTACCAAACTGCAATACCTGGAATACTTCCCTTGAAGGTGACTATGATTCTGCAAACGTGTTAGTAACACAAGTGTTAGATGCATAACATTGATATAAACCAGCATTACTTACCCTCTCCTGGAAAAAATATAAAATTACAAGTTTTCCCAAAACATAGAATTTTCTTCCTCAAAGAATGTCTGTCTCAGGGGGAAGACGGGGGTCAAGGGGGCTTGCCCCCTTGTGGACTGCAGGGCGGGTCGAGGGTAGCGCCCTCGTTTTTTTTTTTTTTTGTAAATCATTGGTTTTCGCGCAATCCGGTGCATAAGATCGCTTCCTCTTTTCTCCTTTTCAGCCCTAAAAATTCACTGAAAAATAGCTGAAAATCCCATTGAAAAACAGTCAAAATCTGCTAGGAAATCCCACGGAAAAACTAAAAATTTCCTTGTACAGGATCGGGTCTCATCCCAACCAACATTTCGACGTTTCGGCGGTCAAAACAACTAACTTTCACCGCTATTCATAGATGATCGGGTGCACTGTTCATCGGGAGGATAGTTCACTAAACAGCCGCAATGGTGGGTAGTGATCCCACTGCGGGTTCCGTGGACCATAAATCATCGGCTGTTGGAAGCTCTATCCACTAACCATCGCCGATGGCTGACGACTCCAGGACTTAGAAAAAATTTCAAAATTTTCCCTTTTGTCTTCCCTTTCACCGCTTGATCGGCTCAATTCTCTTCTTTTGTCGGCGGAATAGTTCCATCAGCAGCTGCAACGATGACCCATCATCTTCTATCTTCTTTCGATCGGTAGCCCAATCTGCTGAGGTATAACCTGATCGATATCGACAGTCTTTTCTCGTCGGAAGGCTAGTGCTCTAGGCTTCCGAAACGACGGCACACGAAACCCTTTATGCTTCCAATGGTCTATGTTTTCATTACTTAGAAAAATTTCAAACTTTCTTTACTGCGTCGGCTATTGGAGGCCTTAACCGTTGGATGCGTAGTTGTCTAGCTATCCGCAATGGCAGGCGCTCGATCCACTTTTTCCGCTGACGAACGTCAAACACTTAGAAAATTTCTGCGATTTTCCTTCCAACTGTGCTCCGTCGGAAGTCCTTCCCACTAAGTGTTCCGATGAACCGACTGTTCAAACACTTAGACAAATTTATGGAAGTTGCTGTCATCAAATTCTGATCTCTACTGGGCAGAAAGAAATCCTGCTTCTGTCACTGCATCTTTCATGGCTCATTCAGGCCCATGCTGCAACATGAGCTCTGATACCACACTGTAACGTCCCCGACCCTTCGACCGACGAAGAGGATGCTACCATGGTGTTAACCATCTGGGCTACCAGCCCCATGAACATGGGAATTCATAAAACTGCTAAAAACAGAATGCGTTGAGGTAGAACATGCACAGATGCAATTATTTATCATACACAGCAGAAACAACATACATTCATACAAGCATTCATTCAACATGTTCATCATAATCATTAACAATCAATAATATTGCAGAAGTAAAATAGACAAGATTACTTATCTTATGAAGAACTCATTCCGCAACCAGCTACGTCACTGCAACGTTCCACCCAACCATAGGCCAGTGTGCTCCTTAATCTCTCAGCAACGCTGCCACCCCCAAGTTGGGCATGATTCTCCAAGGAATAAGGAACAAGTAGGCTTACACATAGCCAAGGATACACAAAACACAACCAAACCAACACAGTTGGGTTTATCAGGCCATCAACAAGATAGCCAAGCCAACATGGTCAGGTTTATCAGGCCATCAAGGAGTTGGGAAAGGATAAATGCTAAGCTGGTGAGCCCATTACAGAGCCAGGAACACCTACACCAGAACTAGCCTGTCTTCTAAGACACCCACACACACCCAACACAAGGAATCAGTCCCTTCTTTGCTACACAGTCCCTCAGGCCCTGCATTCCCTTCCAGTGCTATTCATGGGTTGTGGAGAAGAAAGCCATCCCTCTAGCTCTGTCCGTGTGGTTTCCAAACACCAGGTTTATCAAGCAAACCAAGCCCCCATCCCTACTCCCAACACAGTCCGAAGACCAACCATTGCACACATGCAATCAATCAACTGTTACAGCTTAACAAGGAAAGCGACTCCTGAGTCATTCTTGGCCCTATCGTGGCCAAAATGACTCCCAAGCAAATTACAACAGTCCCAAATGCAATAGCAAACGGAATCACAACATGAGGAAAGACAACAGTCCATCCTGGACAACTATGCAAGCGGAAACGAATTACACAGACTGCACTGGGGAAGGAAATACATACTCTCAGCTTGTGCGTGAGGTAAACTTGCACCAGATCCCCAAAATACAGAGGGAAAACACACCCAATTCCACTCTGTGGAAAAACGTGAATGACAACCAATAATCGGCTCCCCTACTGGCTACGTGAGATCAAATACAGTAGATTTCTGTGCGTGAAAATGAACAGACTCCCATCCCCAAAATGTAAAGAAGATCACAGCAACACAACGTAAGGGAAACCACTGCAAACCCACAATCAGTCTGCGAGGAACGTATCTTCCCACACCATCTGCAAAATCCGTAGAGGAAAACTGCGTGGGTAAAAAC
Source organism: Pseudotsuga menziesii (assembly GCA_001517045.1). Classification (NCBI taxonomy): domain Eukaryota; kingdom Viridiplantae; phylum Streptophyta; class Pinopsida; order Pinales; family Pinaceae; genus Pseudotsuga; species Pseudotsuga menziesii. Next base: position 382,621 of record LPNX010444729.1, read on the forward strand.
CAGGAAAAATCCTGTGCGTGAGAATGAACAAGAATTCCACTCCTGCGTGAGGGTGAACAACCCAGGAAAAGAATGGCGCCGTGGAGAGAATACAGTGTCCATTGGAGTGATGGTGGTGGTTTGCTTTCCATCGTGAGGTCAACCATGCTGGTGGAGTGTGCGTGTGGGCAAGGACTGACAGTCCTGCCACACTCCACTCCCAGCCATAACTGCCCCAACTAACAGCATAGCTTTTAATGGTGGTGGTTGGATAAGACAAGGTGGTGACACATGGATTTTCCCCCCCATTGGCCAAGGTTTGACATTTCCCCCACCCTTATCCTTGTGAAAATCATGCCCCTTCTCAATTTAGTTTCTGTGAATGTAGCTGGTCGGTTCATTTAATTAAAGATGCATATTTACATGATGACAAAACTCAATATGTATGTCGCATGCCCCGACATACCATCGGTGACAATTTAAATCCGAAACATAGCATAACCAATCAATGGTGGAGCCTTGGCCTTTAGGTCCGCACCATGATCGTTTACAATATATACATCATATACATCTAATGCAACGGGGTCAAAACTGGGGTGTTACAAGTAAACAACAATTTCTCTTTACTTCATCCACACAACCCAAAATGTTATCTCCATTATTTATATTACATGATAGGTCAAATATAAAATAACTCTTTTCACACTTTCACCTGAGATGTTGTTAGATCTTTAGTTTCTATCATGAATTATTCAAGACTCTTAACTTAGAAAGGCCTTAACATATGATTGGTAAGCTTTTTGGTTAACCTAAATCTTAACACAATCTTCATTGTCTTAGTTAAAACCATAATAACCTCAACTCAATTAAAAATCTTAGGGGCATAGTTACTCCATGCTCACACTAACATAAAACTAATTTAGAGTAACAATCTCTTGACTCAAATAATCTCATAATAATAGAAAAATCAAATAGATTTGCAACTATGTGTACACCTTTTACACATTTTAAGGGTAAGGCTACACCCTAGATTTAACAATATTTTACACTAAATATACCTTCATTTGTAATGTCCCCGACCCTCTGACCGGAAAAGAGGATGCTATCATAACATTATCTATCCGGGAAACTAGCCCCGTGAACATGTGATGATAAAAATCGAAATGCATTGAAGTAAAACATGCAGAGATGCATTATTATTCATCATATAGCAGAAGCAAAAAAAAATACATTCAAGCATTTAACATGTTCATCATAATTCATTAAACATCAAATACAATTGCAGAGATTGAACATAAGAGAATACTTATCTTGCAACGTTCCACCCAACCATAGGCTAGTGTGCTCCTTAATCTCTCAGCAACACTGCCACCCTTGAGCTGGGCATGATTCCTCAAGGAATAAGGAACTAAGCAAGCTCACACATAGCCAAAGATACACAACTTAGCCAAGCCAAAACAATTGGGTTTATCAGGCCATTAGGGAGTTGGGAAAAGCTTAATGCTAAGCTGGTGGGCTCACTGAAGAGCTAATTACACCTGCACCAGAACTAGCCTGAATTCTAGGACACCCACACACACCCAACACAAGGAATCAGTCCCTTCTCTGCTGCACAGTCCCTCAGGCCCTGACTTCCTTTCCGGTGCTATTTAGGGGGTGTGGAGAAGAAAGCCAGCCCTCTAGTTCTGTCTATGAGGATCCCGGACACACCAGTTTTATCAAGCAGACCAAGCCTTCATTCCCACTCCAATACAGTCCAAAGACCAACCACTACATACCTACATAAAAAATCAAGCAATTCACAGCTCTGGGGAAGGAAAAGGAAACATTATTGCAACAAAAAATGGTGATACATAGCTCAGACTGAGCAAGGCGATCCCATAGTTGTTCTTGGCCCTAACGTGGCCAAAACAACTCAGCAACAACCCACACTCCTGGGGAAAACAACAACCACGATATCACCACTGAAAGCAACAGGAGAGACACAACCTGATTGGGGAGGAAATCAGACTCCACAGACTCTCAGCATGGAGATGGATTCATATACACAGAACCACAAAACCAACAAGGTAGCTATGCACAACAAAATCCAACAACCTGATTCACGCACAAGAAACTTCCATCTGTTTTTGGGAGAGAACTCAACATGGGTGTTTGGTAATGAAGAAAACGTCCCAGACCCAAAATCATGAGGATGAGAACCCACACAACCAATTCGTGAAGGTAAGGCAGCTCTTCCCTCGTTCTCTGCGTGAAGGAAAAATGGATAATGAGCCATGGTCTCCTCCCACCCACGTGAGGGTGAATGAGTCTCCTGGTGGAGTGTGCATGTGGGAAAGGACTGACAGTCTTGTCACACACCACTGCCCAGTAATAACTTCCCAATTAACATTAGAGGCTTTTAATTTGGTAGTTGGCTGATTGAGACAAGGAAAGGTGAGTAAGTCAAAAGGGTGGGTGACAACTAAATGGGTCTAACAACTGACACTTGGATTTTCCCCATTGGCCCTAAGGGTTAAATAATTTCCCTCCCTATCCTTATGAAAATCATGCCCTTTTTATTATGGTTGCATTGACATAGCCAGTTGGGGTTTATTTTAGTTAAAATGCATGTTTACATAATGCCATATGTGCCGGATAACACGATATACCATCGGCAATGATTTTAATCGCCAGAACATAAAACGTTAAATCGATGGTGGGGATTTTGCCTTTAGCTCCACACCACGATTAATTACAATATATACATCATATAAATTTTAATGCAAACAGGGTAAAAAAACCAGGGTGTTACATCATTTACTTTATATAATATTTTCACTATAATGAATCTGGCTCTATAGATATAGCATAAGTATAGCATGGCTACTATTTGAAAGAGCTTAATAACTCACATCAATCATTCATGCTTACTAATTTTGTATATTGAAAGCTTTGCAACCAATATATATAACTTTAATTTCAAAATAGCACCCTATACAAAGTTTAAAGTATCTTCAAACCAATAACTTAGTGCCTCATAATGTTTTCATACTTTGAGATTTCCTTTATTCTTGTGAAAGGATGGAATGTACTCCATGTTATACTAGTATGTTTGCAGTATAATATTTTAATATATAAACGCTAATAAACTCAATTATCCAAGTGATTCAAGGAATAACTTTTCACCACCTTACAATGTACTCTTTAAATCTCAATACTATAATGTACTATTACTTCATAATATTTCCATATTTACTTTAATATATATATATATATACCGATAGTCAATATGGGTAATCGTCTCAACTAAATAAAATGAAAGAAATATACTTATCCATTAGAGAATGTGAACATTTCAACATTCTTATGAGCAACTCACAACTATGAAACTCAGAGTAAAGAGTTAATGATACTTTAATGAAAAATAGATTGTTTATATGTCAATTGTTTAAATCTAACACAATCAAATAGCATCAAATTACTATAATGTTTATAAATATCCCGACATTAAATAACAACTTGACAGAAACACAAGCGAGGGTGACTGGGAACTAGATTTCGACTTTCCTCCAAACCAACTGGCTCTTTAAACGACATATATTTTTCTTCCAAGAGACCACTCTCGAGAGGGCATAAATCCACTAGATGACATAATATGTATGAGAGCATTCTATTTGTTTTCACATCTTTCTTAAAAAATCACACTTTTTACTTATGTATTATGCAATAAGTTTCATATTCTATTTACTTTAAAAAAGAAAGAGATTAAGACCAATAACACATATATTTGTATAACATCTTATACCTTTACTACTCTTTAATCTGGTTAGGGCTAGAGCCCATATAATCACGGTAGGAGAAAGTGTCATAAACAATCAACAAAGGAATTAAGAAAGCTCACAAAAGGAAATAAAAAATCAAAGGAATAATTGGTTAGATATGCAATGAGCAACCTTGAAAAATATAAAAGGGATACACCCTTCAATTCTCTTTATAATGTAGGTTCATAAATAAAAGGAATCACCAGTTAACTTCTCCCACACTAAGAGGAACATTCAATCCTACGTTTAGTGAGGATTGCTTCTAATCTTTTACATAATGTACAAGATTAAGCAAATTGAACAAAAGAAGAGGAGGAAGGGTTACGCCTAGTCTTCAACGAAGGTGTTAAAGGTTGTGTAATAAAATAATATGCCCCCTTTTTCTAGTTATGATCGATGATTAGTTTTTAGTGGTGGTGGATTTTAAAAGAGATTGCTGAAAATCCAAGATAAAAATAATTTGCAAAACATACAGTTCTTATGCCCTCCCTCTCCCGTTCATTGATATTGAAAAAAAATGTACAACATATGTAAAGGAAAAAAAAGTAACATATCAAATCACCAAACATTATATCAACCAACCTGAAAGTATCTCTTTCATTTATCCGAAAAGTGGTGCAGGTTTTGGATATGATCTGCTTCCCCATAATTCTCTAGAAACATAATCCACTTCACCACGCCGCTCTATCAGTCCTCAAGAGAAGAGACCATTCCTCCCTCATGTGATAGCCCTAACCGTCTCCCTACAAAACCATTCATAAGATCATATTTACGTCGTTAGGCGTTTTCTTCCCTAAGGTTATGTTTGAAAACACTATTCACTTCGTCGTCCCTCGCTCAAATTATATGATGCCACATGTTTGATGTTTGTCTGTTGGTTTTCATGTTTACCCACTGTGTTGTCGTGCTCGTTCTTTGTTGGTTTTCATGCCCTGTGCCCAGGTTTTCATGCTTTCTTCATGTTACAGAAATTACCTGTCATTGAAGTTAGGTTTTTCTATGGTAGATGAAGCTTCCTCCAAGCGGCGATTGCAAGATCCACAGCCAGAAACATTATTGGAGACTTGCTCAATGCCCTAGAATGTATAGGCTTGCACACCTTCCAGCCGTTGCTGGTACCAATGGATGATTCTTGTTTCCGATCGTTGCTGAAAACGCCTTTCCAGACAACTGGTTTTAAGATCCACACAGATATGGATATTTTGGAATGTACAGTGCCCTTAATGTGAATGTTGTTCCCAAGTTCTTTAAATTGAATTTTAGTTATCTATGGCAGGAGGAGAAAACAATTTTAGACAAAATGCACCACCAAAAAGTAGTAGAGGTCGAAAAGCTAAGCCAAACTGTTCGTGAGATTGAGGAATTTGTTCTTGTTGGGGGGGCTGCTACGAATGCAGTGAGTGATTATCAACAGAAATTTCAAGAAATGAATGTAACAGAATCACCTTTATGGTTTTCAAAATGTTGTTTGGCTCTAAGTTGTAACAGTGTTTGGTTTTTGGGTTTCCTGTATGCATTTGAAAGCTACCTCGTGTTTGATCTGTTCCTGTGCATTACATTAGTTAGGAAGAGAGGAAGACATTGGATAGAGAATTGACGTGTGAAAAGGTTACCGCAAATCGAGTAGCAGTTGTAGTTGCAAATAAATGGAAGGATTCCAATGATAAAGTTATGCCAGTAAATAAATGGCTTGAAGAAAGACGTTTCATGCAGGTGATTTATTGAGTTCAATTCCAGTTCTTTGTCTGGGATAGTGAAGTAAATTTTCTACAAGTGCATGGGCCTGGAAGGAATTTCTCGTTTCCTCTGTCACTCAAAATGTACTACATTGTTCCTGCAAGGAGAAATGCAGCAACTTTGGGACAAGTTATCCATTACTGAAAGAACTACCAAATCTGAGGTACGACTCAAAGTAACTAATTTTCTTTCTTTCACTTCTTCCTTGTTACCTTCTTTGTTTTTCTCAAATAGTTTGATTCTTAAATTTTCTTCTTCTTCTTTGTAATGTGCTTGGTTTTCTATACACTGCTTGATATTCTAGGAACAATTTTAATTATGACTGAAAGTCTTGGAATATGGACTAAGGTCTTCTTCAAATGGTGACGTTCTCCACGAGCCACAGAGTTGCAACAATAGTCGTTCACGCCGTCAATCAATTGGGGGTGCTGAAAGTTTTCCAAGATCACCTTCAAATGGATTTGGACCGAAGAGGACATTTGTATCCCAAGTGAGGGATCCCATATCTAGAAACACAAGTACAATCCTAAAACATGCAAAAGGAACCTCAAGATATTTTGATGGTGGAAAATCAATTGAATGCGTTAGGTCATTGGATAGGAACCAGTATTTTACAAATGGATTTGAGGGGAACCAACCAACCGGAAAAAGTAATTAGGTGTCAAGAGACACTGAATCACAAGATACATGGAAGGACAATTCAGATAACAAGCCGCCTGAATTTGTAAAAGTTGGTCAAGATGATATGGTGTCAGGTTTGTTGTATGATATGTTGCAGAAGGAGGTCATAGCTGTGAGAAAATCCATCCATGAAAAGTAGTAATGATAACAGATATTCAATATATACACTATACACATATACACTAGTGTATGTACCTGGTGTATACACACTAGTGTATATACCTGGTATATATACACCAGTGTATATACCGATATATACATGTATATACACTAGTGTATATATACCGGTATATACACTAGTGTATATACCTGGTATATATACACCAGTGTATATACCGATATATACATGTATATACACTAGTGTATATATACCGGTATATACACTAGTGTATATATACCGGTATATACACTAGTGCATACACCACGTATATACACCAGTGCATACACCAGGTATATACACCAGGTATATACACTAATGTATATACATGAGCATATACACTATACTAGTGTATATTCTCATGTATATACATTAGTGTATATACCTGGTGTATATACCTGGTGTATGCACTGGTGTATATACGTGGTGTATGCACTAGTGTATATACCGGTATATATACACTAGTGTATATACCGGTATATACACTAGTGTATACACCTAGTGTATATACCAATATATACACTAACGTATATACCTGGTGTATACACATACCTGTATATACACATTA
>LPNX010444729.1:389648-403815 GCA_001517045.1 Pseudotsuga menziesii
TACCTGGTGTGTATACACATAGTGTATATACACTAATGTATATACCTCATGTATACACCTAGTGTATATACCAGTATATACACTGGTGTATACACCGGTGTATATACCTAATATATACACCAGTGTATACACCAGGTATATACATCAGTGTATATACACCAGTGTATATACACCAGTGTATATACACATGTAGCTTGGTTCAAGACTTTTTTTGGCTAAGAAAATGATTTTGACCTTTCCTACCCTCACATATAGTTAGAGAAGGCCCTTTGATTTTAAACGAATATGAAAGGGTTTTATGAAACCCCAACCTTGGAGATTAATGGATACATCAAAAGATGAATGAGATCTCGTCATGGATGTTTCTCCTTTCTCAAATAAAGATAGGAAGTAAGAGAGCCAAAGTAACATGGCATGTTGAAACATCCTTGATAGGGCTGTTATTTTCATGACAAAACAAAATTCATGGACTCTTCCTCAACATTGATAGGAAAGATTTGTGTTGTTCTAAACTTAGGAAACAATGTTTTAGATAGGATATATATTTAACCAAGCCACATGGAGTTCAAATAAACAGTAGATTATACAAACATCCTTTCAAATAAATGGTAGACTATACAAACATCCTTTCAAATAAACGGTAGACTATACAAACATCCTTTCATTTGTGTATGATGTGTAGGGCCTATTATCAATTAAAGGATGTTTTCCCTTAGAAAGGATAAGATAATATGTTGATTAACATGCATCTAGTTCTTAATCACTCTAGTATGGGAACATTCAATTAAGAATCTTTAATGAGGATCCCCATCAACCACAAACTATCAGTGCTTAAGAATGAAGTGGATCTTATGTTCCTCAAACAAAGTCATTAACGAGAAACTCAAAGATGTAGAGGTCTATGTAATAGGTAATTATTTATATTTGATAGAAAAAGGAAAGGAATCCTCAACTATTGAAAGATCTCAATGGCCTTCAATTTGAGCTTGACATGGAATTAGGTCATATAAATTTAATGCAAATGAGGTAATGAAGGGAATGCACCTCTTTGTGTATGCTTTACAATGCCTTAGACTCTCAATGAGGGTCTTTTATCTTTTTCCTGCAACTCACTTTGCATATTTCTCAACACCTCTTTACAATTTCAACATCTAGTGAGTGCATATGTTGGATTTGTCTCTATCTTTAAATCATTATACCCAACAATATTCTTGACTAAAGCTATCCTTACATCAAGATCTTCCTACTCTAATATCACTTGATGCAGTGACCCATTGAACCACATATTGTACACTAAAAGAAACAACAATAATATGGTCTCCATTTAACAACTAGAATTTAAAATTGTTTCATGCATTGCCAAAGAACATCATATAATCTCATTTCACTATAGAAAATCAATATCTAATCACATTGTCAAGTAGTTCTAGCAAGACAAGACACTAACGTGGATATTCTTCAAGGACACTATAAAAAACAATTCAAGGGCTTGAAGAATTTTTTTAATTTTTCTCTTATAACTCAGTTTGTTGAATTATCGCACCTTCATACAATTTCAAAATCTACCTGGTGGAGTTGTTTGTCTCCATATACAACTCTATCCAACAATATCCTTCACTAAAACTATCTTCATCACAATTTTTTCCTACTTCAATATCACTTGATGCAATGATTGACTACATCTTCAAGTGTAAATTTAATGAAACAACAAAAATATTGTATCATTTAATAACTAGAATTTAAATTCTTTCATATCAACTACCAACCAATGCCATGGAATTTTATTTAACTATTAAAAATCAAAATCTCACTACACATTGGCAGACAATTACAACAGCATCCAAACATTAGTATGAATGGCTCACTAGAACAATATCAAAATCTTGAATCCTTTATTTCCAACCACATTTTCTTCACCCAAGGGATATCTCCAACAACAATATCATTGTCAAACTCAACATTACATAAAGTCTACAACCAACCAATACCAAGAAGCGTAAGTGCACTTTATGTGATCGACCTATTCCTAGCCCTATGTATTTAACATCTACCATTTTCTTTCACATTCACGAATGCTCCTCGTGATATTGAGATATCAAAGCTCCAAACTCTCCCTCACATTATTTCTTTATTTATAATTGTTATTGTTATTATTATTATTATTAAGGCAAGTTTTCATATTTTCATTTTCTTGGTGGGAAGTTGGGAACCTTGAGTTTTCCAAATATTTTCTCACAAAAGCTCTCACTTCAGTACTTCGTGGAACTTGGAAGATTCTTCGACAAAAACCCTGTCACTTTAATTTCTATTCAATGAAACAAACAAAAAGTACATCCTGTAAGAGGAAAGAGACATTGAGGTGACGTTGGTGAGCATTTGAGGCATTAAGTTGTTGACAATAACATTTACTGTCCAATTTTTTCTTGCGTGGACTTTGACGTTCCACAGAACGTGTTTTCCCATTGTAAAACGTATTTGATATTTTACTTGAAATTCAAGACATAAAAGTTGATGGGAACCAAAGCAGTGTAACCATCATTGACATTTTTAGGAATGACTAAACTGTCAAAATTATAAAAGTAATTAGCATAACCACTTAATTTGTGTGTAATACCCCAGTTTCAACCCCAATTGCATTAAATTATAAATGATGTTACAAATAGCGTTAATAAATCCTGGTGTGGAGCTCAAGGCAAAGGCCCCTCCATGGATTTAGTGTTCTACATTTTAGAAATTAAAATCGATACTGATGATCATTGTGCTAGCCGATGGTGCAATATAATTTCTACATCATGTAAATATGCAATTAATAAAATACCCAGTTGCAATATGCATGTAAATATGTAAATATATAATTTCTCCTTTCCAGTTGTGATATTGAATGGTGCCTTCTTCTGTCCAGCCAATCGAATTTGTTGGCGGGGCCCATCCTCTCCAGTTGTGGCTCCTGTGCGGGTGACAATGACAATGTCGACATCTACTGTTTTAGGCTCCATTGAGATCGTTTCTACCGTTGGCCCTTGATTCTGGTTCATTGGGGGATTCTGAGTCAGCAATGGATTCTACTTCAACGTGAGGTTCATAGGTTGGATTGGGTTTGGGGTAATTTGCACAACATCGCGGGTGCTGCTCAAGCTCAGAAGACACCTTGCAAGACAAAGATAGCACGATAGACGGATGATAGACTACTTTTGATTATTTTGTGTTTATTTTTGTACTTATTGACCATTTTTTTTGGATATTGGTCATTAGTCAGTTAAATCAGTTAGGAATTAGTTAGAAGTGGACCATGAATGTAAAGGCGCAAGCCTATATATAGAAAGAAGAATTGTGAATGAAGAGAGCAGAGAATGATTGATACAATAGAACCATTGAGCTATTGTAGACGAATTGTTATCTGTTTTGATCTGTGGGTGGATGCATAGAAGTAATATGACAAGACGAATGTTGATATGAATCATTGTTGTCTTCTTTTGTCTTTATTATCTTTCTATTCCTGATGATGAATTCAACAACCAGATTGGATCAATATCTCCAACAGAACCATTCATTATTGCACATCATTCATTCATTCATAACTGTAACAGATCTAGATTGAAAAATTTCTAGGTCAATACACTAGTGTATATACTGATAACATATATACTATAGTGTATATAACAGGTCTAGTGTAAATGTATAATAAACACTAGTGTATATACATATGCATAAATTGCTATCTCTATATGCACTACTAATCTTTCTAGGATATATACAAATACACTACTTCTATACACTAGGTGTATATGCATATATACACTAGGTCTATACACTAGTGTTGTACACACATGTTTAGACCTATAATACATAATGTATGTAGGTCTAGTGTATATTGGTTACCAATGTATATTCTCTCTATCCATTTGCACCTACTTGTAGTGATTGTTAAGGATGATCTTTCTAGGGCCTATGCTGAGAGTCAAATGGCTCTATTTGAGGTTAGTTTTGTTGCAAGTTGGATTTCATCTCCAGATTGTTAGTTGGATCATGTCTTATGTCAGATCATTTTATTTTACAGTTTTGATAAATGCCTCCACTACACCTTTCTTTAAACCTAGCCAGTGACTTAAACAAAGATGCCACTTGGCTCCCCTCTTCTTATTAGTGGTTGAGGGGATAGGAATACTCATTCATCAACCTAGAAAGAATGGAACTTTCAAATGAATTCATGTGGGAGAACATATCTATATTTCTCACTTATTTTTTGTTCATGATATTCTTATCTTCCACAATGGTTGTAGGAGAGAAATTATGTTTATTCAAGAATTTCTGGATCTTTTTGCAACTTCTATAGGAATGGTCATAAATGTCCCCAAATCCTCAATATATCTTTTGAACATTAGCGAGGAGGAATTTTCCTAGATTTTCTCCCAATTGAACTTTCCTTTGGTCGAAGTTGAAGATGGACTCTACTTGTTGGGTTTTTTCCTAAAATCTAATGAATACTTGAAGATGGATTGTGCTTAGTTATTTTCCAAAATTGAAAAAAGAATTATTCTCTGGTGTAAGAAGTGGTTAAGTAGAGACATGCGTATGTATATGTGTGCTTTTGTATATGCGTTGCACATACACAAAAGTTTTCATGTATGCACATAAATAGAAGTAGACATATGCACATATACATAAGTGTGCATACGTGCATATAACATTCTTTTGTATATGCGCATATATGAAAGAACTCATATATGCACTGCACATATATGGGTGCTTGTGCATATGCTTAAAATATACACTAGTATACTAGTGTATATTCTATGTATATACATTAGTGTATATTCTAGTGCATATATAGAAGCATTGGTTAGTTGTTGCATATTTTCCTTCAAGACTTCACACTCTTTCATTTTGCTACTCTCTCTCTCTCTCTTTCACACACACACATCATCTATATCTCTCCCATTCCACTAATTGCCTCCCCATCCAATCTCTCTCTCCCTCTCTCTTTATTCATGTCTTTAGGTATGTGAAATCAACATGGCTCCCAATTATGGTTCAGAATGGTGTCCATAATCATTCAAAAACCTTGCATAGCCCACGTGTAGGTATGTGCACTAGTGAATATACCGATATATACATTAGAGCATATACCAGTATATACACTAGTGTATATAGCGGTATATACACTAGTGCATATACTAGGTATATACACAAGTGTATATGTCAATATACACCAATATATATACCGAGTATATACACATATACGGAAGGAAAAATGCGCATATAATTTATGCCTTCTGTGAATGCGCATATACGAAAGAGAGCTTCCGTATATGCACATTTACGAAAGGGAAAATGTGCATATACGGAAGCTCTCTTCCATATATGCGCATCTTGCCTTCACTATATGCGCATTTAAGGAAGGAAAAATGCGCATATACAGAATCTCGCTTACGTAAATGCGCATCTTTCCTTCTGTATATGCGCATTTATGGAAGGAAGAAATACACATTTATGGAAGCTCTCTTCCATAAATGTGCATATACAGAAGGCAAGATGTGCATTTACGAAAGCGAGCTTCCGTATATGTGCATATACAGAAGTGAGCTTTCGTAAATGCGCATTTTTCCTTCTGTATATGTGATTTACAAAAGGCATAAATGCACATTTACAGAAGCTCTCTTTCGTATATGCAGATTTTGCCTTCCGTATATGGAAATTAACAAGATAATTTAATTAATTACACTTTATTAATCCCCAATAACAAGAGATTTTAATTAATTACACTTCCTTAATCCCCAATAACAAAAGAATTTAATAAATTCATTTAGGGGCTCAACATGTCACTTACTAGGAATTGAATTGGGCCAACCAAGGCAACAGTCAATCATCCCAGCCACGGTACATACACTAGTGTGGATACTAGAATATACACCAGTATATATCCTATAATATACATCAATGTATTTTCTAGTATATATACCAGTGTATATACTAGAATATACACCAATGTATATTCTAGTGTATAGTATACACTAGTGTATAATCTAGTATATACACCAGTGTATAATCTAGTATATACACGAGTGTATATTCTAGAATATACACTGGTGTATATTATAGTAAATACATTGGTGTATATCCTATAGTGTAACTAGGTAGATACACTAGTGTATACACTATATTGATACTAGCATATACACTGGTGTGGGCCAACCAAGACAACAATCAATCCTCCCAATGTGGTACATACACTAGTGTGGATACTAGAATATACACTAGTGTATATACTAGAATATACATCGGTGTATATTCTAGAGAATATACATCATTGTATATACTACTAGTGTATATACTAGAATATACATCGTTGTATATTCTCAATTATGTTATAACCAACGTCATGAATGCAGAAACGATAAAGAACATTGTGAAATGCATCTCAGTATTGCTTAGACCCACGGGTCATGAATAAAGAATTGAGAGATCTTATTCACAGCAAGTAGGTGTCTACTATGCATCCATGGATGGAAAGAAAAATTCGGTGATAAATTTTTGACCGCATTCAAATTTGTGATGCCTTAGCAATTTTTGCATACCTCCCACCATGCATAGAGATCCAATTTGTTCAGTTTATGGTAAAAAGTAGCATAGATCACAATAAAATGTTAGAGAATATACACCGGCGTATATTCTAGTAGTATATACACCGGTGTATATTCTAGAGAATATACACCGATGTATATTCTCTAGAATATACACCGATGTATATACTACTAGAATATACACCGATGTATATACTACTAGAATATACATCGGTGTATATTTTCTAGTGTATACATCGATGTATATTCTAGTAGTATATACACCAGTGTATATTCTAGTATATACACTAGTGATACTAGAATATACACTAGTGTATATACTAGAATATACACTAGTGATATACTAGAATATACACCATGAATTGAATTATGGAAATATTCTAGAATTATGGAAATACACCGGTGTATATTCTAGATATCTTCTAGATATATCCTAGAATATACACTAGTATATATTCTAGTAGTATATACACTAGTGTATAGTCTAGTATATACACTAGTGATACTAGAATATACATTAGTGATATACTAGAATATACATTGAGAATTGAATTATGGAAATTAACAAGAGAATTTAATAAATTCATTTAGGGGCTCAACATGTCACTTACTATTCTAGTATATACACTGATGTATATTCTAGAAAATGCATCAGTTTATATTCTAGTATATACACTGCTGTATATACTATACTATAACTAGGTGGATTCACTAGTGTATATTCTAGTATATACACTAGTGCATATTCTAGTATCACTAGTGTATATACTAGATTATACTCTAGTGTATATACTAGAATATACACCGGTGTATATACTACTAGAATATACACCGGTGTATATTCTCTAGAATATACACCGATGTATATTCTCTAGAATATACACCGATGTATATACTACTAGAATATACACCGGTGTATATACTACTAGAATATACACCGATGCATATTCTAGTAATATATACACCGGTTTAAATTCTCTAGAATATACATCGGTGTATATTCTAGTAGTATATACACTAGTGTATATTTTAGTATCCACACTAGTGTATGTACTATGGTTGGGAGGATTGATTGTTGTCTTGGTTGGCCCACACCAGTGTATATGCTAGTATCAATATAGTGTATACACTAGTGTAGCTACCTAGTTACACTATAGGATATACACTAGTGTATTTACTGGAATATACACCTGTGTATATACTATACACTAGAATATACACAGCTATATATTCTAGTATATACACTGGTGTATATACTAGAAAATACATCGGTGTATATTATAGGATATATACTAGTGTATATTCTAGTCCACACTAGTGTATGTACTGTGGTTGGGAGGATTGGCTGTTGCCTTGGTTGGTCCAATTCAATTCCTAGTAAGTGACATGTTGAGCCCCTAAATGAATTTATTCAATTCTCTTGTTATTGGGGATTAAGAAAGTGTAATTAATTAAATTATCTTGTTAATTTCCATAATGCAATTTGTGGTGTATATTCTAATGTATATCCTAGTATATCACTAGTGTATATTCTAGTATATACACTAGTGTATATACTAGAATATATACCAATGTATATACTGTACTATAACTAGGTAGATGCACTAGTGTATATTCTAGTATCCACACTAGTGTATGTACCGTGGTTGGGAGGATTGATTGTTGTCTTGGTTGGCCGAATTCAATTCTTAATAAGTGGCATGTTGAGCCCCAATTCAATTACTAGACTATATTAATGTATATTCTAGTATACATTAGAGGAAATTTCAACTCAAAATGGGCCTCCTAAGGAAAATTAATAAAATAATAGTTAAAACAATAAAATAATATTTATTAAATTTAGAGGAAGAAAAGAAAAAAAATACTTTTTTGTTTGTATTTTTTACATATCTCCTTGTGTTTTTACTCAAATTTTGATTGGGAGAGCTCTTTGGATACGGAATTAAATTCCACATCCAACAAGTACCCACTCCATGGGTTTGATGCCCAAACTCAACACCAACACTGGCCTGGTTATGATCATAGTTTCTATCATTGTTATCAATATCTATTAAAGTTTTGGGTAAATCATAGATCTTTATACTTTCAGTGAAAACAAAAAAAAAAGTTCTATGAGAATTAGTACAATTCTAATACCATAAAGATATGACTTGGCATGTCTTTACAGTGCTTTCCCATTCCTTTTCTCTTATAGAATTTGGTAGGTTAGAAATATTGTGATTTTTAATAACAAAATGATCCTTCCTGAATTAACATCAGCTCAAGAAGATTCAAATTAATGCACCTCATTTACAACAATTACTAAATGCTATCAGAAGGTTACTGGAATTCTTCATAGGTTTCAACATTTCTCACATTTATAGAGAGCTAAACATGGAAGCAGATGGACTGTCCAAGTTAGCTCTACTTCTAGACCCAAGTAAAATGGAGTCAGAAGAAATCTTAGGAATATGAACACAAATACTGAAGTTCTAAAATTTTCAACTGAAGATGTAAAGTTAAACATATGAGCCTTTTTTTAGAAGTTTTGAAAGACACAGCCTGTGTAATATATCCTCCAGAAAAAAGAAAAAAAAACATGAGATTTTTGTTGTAAAGAAAGGATTCTGGTTATTATATAATGAAAGTTCTTCTGGAACAGTTTATTGCCACTCTTTATTTAGAGAGGAAGATATTTTCCTATTGGAAAATATATACATTGTTGAATATATGTTATCATATATGTTAAAGAAAAGAGATGAACAAGACCGATGCAAATACCAATGTGAACTACTTACTATTTCATATGTTCATAAATGCAAATACCAATGTGTGCAAATGCTAGGAACAATACTCAAATTATCAAATTGTTACAATTGAATTAAACCCTAGGTTATGAATTGAATTTATTTGTTATCCTAAACCCTAGCTAACACTATTGTAATTGATGAATAGTTACATGCTAGACTTGCCTAAAATGCTAACCTTAGCTAGACTTGCCTGAAATGCCATGTGCTTCTATGATGAAAGATGATTAGGGTTTATAAACCCTAACGAGGAAAACAATTATAGTGTGGAGATTTGAATTTTAGCTTATATTATCTTTATGATTGGGTATATTCTAGCATTGGTTATGCATGCTAATTTGAGATAATTTTGGGTTGAATTTGTTAAGTAAACTTTAATGGTGTTTATTTTGTTAGATATCCTAAGTACAAACCTTTGGATAGGTCATCATGCGCTTGTGTAGGCCATCAAGATGATGACTAAGGAAAATCCTCTGAAATAAAAGGAACTTGTGCAATGACCCTTCAAACCATGATTGTACACCCAAAGAGAACATGTCACTACCAAAGGAAGGATCAATAGGGATGACAAGATAGGAAGTGAGCGGGTAAGATAGGAAGGCAAGCAACTGACCTTAGGCTATGATAGGTGGGTAAGAAGTCTATTAGGGCTGCCCTAAATAGGATATTACCTGTCAGGGTTTCCTCATTGATTATAAATCCCAAGTTATGCATGCTAACCTTTAAACTTCAGTTAGGGTTAGAGTTTCCTCATGGATTCTAAACCCTAGGTTATGCATGCTAACCCTTAAATCGTTAAATTGCAACAAGTACAAAATAGCTCGTTAAAATTGCAAGTGCTGAATAGATCGTTATAGAAGACACATATTCATGAACTTGTTTCATTTTTTATTTGTCAAGGAAGAACAATTTTTACGGGACGTTAGCATTATGGGATGTTTTAATTTCAATTATGCATGTGGTTGAAGCATGTTAGTGGTGTTAATGGGATGTTATCATCATATCGTACAAAGTCAACCTCTCTTGCAACCGACATAAAAGTATTTCTAGCTAAGCATTTAGCATTATGACAGTCCTATATTTCACTTTTTAGCTAACCAGGACAAAGGTACAATCTTTTTAAGTAAACATCAATGATAAACAATTTTATAAGTGACAAATTTCCAAGGCAACGGGACTATTAAACCAAATCAAATTTCCAGTCAAGTAAAATGTCTTATGACAGTCCAAGATGTAATTTCCAGTCAAGTAAAATGTCTTATGACAGTCCAAGATGTAATTTCCAGTCAAGTAGGAATGATAAGAAGTATATTCACTTGGATTTTGATGACACAATGACTTGCAAGCAATTCAAGGAATTTTCTAGTATTTTTCCAAGTTATGGATGTTCATATACCACTATCAAATTTGTTTAAGTATGGCTGGGAATGATTGTTTATATACAGTCTCGTAAGGGTGTCTTTGTGCCACTTTAAATTAGGTTATGGACAAATTTTAGGTGAGGCATTAGTGAGTGGGTAAGATAGGAAGGCAAGGAAGTGGCCTTAGGATATGATAGGTGGGTAAGAAGGCTATTAGGGCTGCCCTAAATAGGATATTACAGTAAATATGTTAGGTAATCTTAGGATGAGTTACTGGTGTTCTAGGGATGTCCAAAATGGATATTATAGTCAGAGATATAGGGAGAGTCGTGGGGTCTAAGTAGTGTGGAAATGAAAGGAATGAGCCTTGCTTTACAGAGAGGGAAAGGTAGGAGTCTAGGGCAAGCATTTTAGAAAGGGTTAGGATAGAATAGAATGTTTTAGGTGTGTCTTATGGCTACCTAATATGTAGTATTACAGTCTAGTTTGATAGACAGTCCTAGGGTTAGTGAAGGATAGAAAATGGAGTAGAAGGCCAAAGGTTAGAATTACTATGTAAATACCAAAGGAAGACAAGTTCTTTCTATTGCAATTTGGACAATGAATAAGACTGTATTTTTATGCATTTGTGTATTTTTTTGTTAACTAACCTACAATGTTAATTTTTTTATGCATTTTATTATGAAATTACGGACTTTATTGCTTCGTCAACAATAAGTATTGCAAGCGCATCAATTGTATAAAACAATCAAATGACAACAATCAAATGTCAACTCCTACATGCAATTATACAAGTATACAACACAATTTAAATATCAAAATTACGTTTTCAAATTTTAAATAGATCACCTGAGACGAGACTGTAAGTGGTGAGCGGGCTACGCTCCTCCGTGATCCAAGTCTCTCAGCAATGCCACCTTGCAACATTTAAACAGTAAGATAACTCATACAATTTACTGCTATGTTAATTTTCGTTAATATTGAACGATATTTGCATAAACTAATCAATCTCACTGTGAGCCCAACACGCGCGTGCATCCAAATGCGCATGCACATGCACGCTCTTATTTCCCACGCTGGTAATCCAACGTGGAGGTTCGTCAGTCTGAAGCGGAAGCACGTGCACGCATCTATGCGGTGCGTACGCGTTGTTGATTTAGCCCGCTTGCGTGCTCCCATTGGATCATAATTGGGTAGCATCTTCATGCGGGCACCCATTTACAAAAGCCAAAATGCGCATATACGGAAGCGAGCTTCTGTAAATGCGCATTTCTCCTTCTGCATATACGCATTTACCGAAGGCAAAAATGTGCATTTACGGAAGATCTCTTCCGTATATGCGCATTTCTATCTTCTGTAAATGCGCATATACAGAAGGAAAAATGCGCATATATGAAATCTCTCTTCCGTATATGTGCATTTCTGCCTTCTGTGTATGTGCATATACAGAAGGAAAACACGCGCATATATGGAAGAGAGCTTCTGGATATGTGCATTTCTGCCTTTCTTAAATGCGCATATACAGAAGGAAAAATGTGCATTTACGGAAGGAAAAATGCACATATACAGAAGAGAGCTTCCGTATATGCACATTTACAGAAGGTGAAATGCACATATATGGAAGCTCTCTTCCGTATATGCGCATATGCAGAAGGCAGAAATTATATGTGCATTTACAGAAGGAAAAATGCGCATATACGGAAGGCATAAATTATATGCACATTTCTACCTTCCACATCATAAAATCATCCCACAACTAGGACATATATGCACATATAACTTGACTCTTGCCCTTCCATATGCCTAAAAACGCTCTGAATCGACCCTTCATTGCCCATTGAAGGGATATATATTGAGCCTCTTGGATGCATTAGAGGAGTAGAACATTTGAGAGCAAGAAAACTATAGTTCATTGTTTCCTCATTCATACATGCTTGATTCTGCATCCCTTTGTCCTTTTGAGCACACATTGCTGCTCTTCCCAAGATTTCCATTGCCTTGTGAGCTTGCCATTGAGATGGAGGATTCAAGTGGTGGAGGCCCAGGTGGAGGACTCGGTTCTCCATTTCAACGAGGTTCCAACAGAGTTTGTCACTGTTATCTCTGTTCATTATCACTAGAAATATCTATTTCTCGTCCATTACATGTGTATGACTATGAATATTGTTATCGATGGATATAGTTGTATTTGATTATACATGTTCGATTTATATATGCTAGAGTAGGCCTAACACTTAGCATATATCATGCTTGTTTTGTTCATCGTTGTTGAGGATGAATTGTAGGTACAATCGTGGATGAAAAGCTCAACGAGGATATACTACAACCGTCCAGAATAAGGTATGTTCAGTATCCTTTAGTGTTAGCAACATTTATCTCTCTTGCATATTGAAGTGGATTGATTTCTGGTGTCATTCAGTCTATTGTGGTCTACCTCAAGCCATAGGAAGTTTCTCTCCGTAACACACTAACCACCTCCCCATCCCTCTCTCGCTTACAAGCCTAACTCCCAATATCTCTCTCACACACACAACGCTAACTCGTAATCTGTCTCCCTCTCTCAACCCTAACTCCCACTCTCTCTCTCTCCATTCTTTAGTAATATACACTAGTTACATACTAGTGTGTATAACAGTATATACACCAATGTATATAACATTGTATATTTCAATATATACACTAGTGTATATACCAGTGTATACACTAATATATATTACTAGTGGATATACTAGTATAGAAACTAATATATATATATAAATTAGTGTATATACACTAGTGTATATAGTATGTATAGTTTGTTGGACCTTCCCTTGTTGGCATATACCCATGGTGCACTGACCCATTCCCTTGTTGGATTTTACCCATGGTAGAATGACCCATTCCCTTGTCACCATGTAGCCATGGTGGTATGGCCCATTCTTTCATTAGCTTCAATCACTCGAGAATCTTTCTCTTGCTTGTTCTTCATCTGATCCATCATCCCTTGGGAAAAACAAAATATCCAAATACCATCCATAAAACATTTTCTGCAATAGGTAATAGGAATGGGTGTTTAGATCTTAACCATGGTCCACTAGGGAAAACAAGGTTCTTATGCCTTAAGTGAAGCTTATGAGGACCATGGATCGAAAAAAAGCCTTGAACCACCACATATGAGTATGAAATTTTTCATCTAAACAAATAAAAATGGGAATGCATAAAGTGTAGATTAATAATATTTAGAAGTACTTAAAAATATGCAAAGATTTAAAGCAGGAACAAAATTAATTTGGAATTATATTTTTTAATTAATAAATAATTTGATAAATGATCAAAGTAAAGTGTAAAGTACTTAATTGGAAGTATATATTTAATGAATAAATAATTTAATAAGTGACCAAGGTGAGATGTTTAACTAATGATAATTCAACCAAAAACACTTTAAAATAAAATATAATAA
>LPNX010444729.1:404142-464860 GCA_001517045.1 Pseudotsuga menziesii
CCCCAATATCATAACACCCCCCTCTATCTCTACCTTTAACCCTTTAATACCCCTCCTCTCTCTACCTCTAACCCCAAACAAACCACCTTTGTCTATCTCTCTCATACTCCACCTACCTCTGACCCCATCATCTCTATGTATCTCCTACTCTCCCTCCCCTTAACCCCCCTCTATATTTGTCTCTCCTAATCCCCTTCCTCCTGCCACTAACCAACCCCCCCATCTCTCTCTCTCTCCAATGCCCCCACTCCTCACCTATACCCCCCTTTCTCTCTAATTGCCCTACTCCTCCCCAACCCCTAACCTCGTCAATCTCTCTCTCTATCTCCTCCCATACTCCTCTCTTTCTCTATCTCCCCCCTTCCCCGTAACCATTGCTAATATTTAGTGTCTTTCTATATATACCTAGCCATTCAAATTTTTTTTATCATCACCAAGCTAAGTTTAATGCACCAAGTCATATTCACTTTCTTCATGAAAGATGTTCATTCTATAAACCTAGCCATCCAATTCAAAAGATGTTCATTTTATTTACCAAGCAATTCAATTATTTTTAATGTTATCATCACCCAACCATACAATGTAATTGTAGTGTTACTAGTTTTAGCATTAGAAATGAGTACCATTTTGTGTGAGACATGGCCAACATAGCGAAGCGTTCTCAAGAGAATGTTGATACCTTGAAGAATGTTGGAGACATCAATATATATGCTTTTTCCCACAAACAAAGTGTGGCTCTCACTTGGGTTGAATTGGATTTTTTAATTAAGGTTATTGGGATAAATAAATCTTGTATATACTACTTAAATGTGCCATTATATTTAATCTTAAGTTTTAGATTCAATTACTATTGTTTTTTTCACACATTTATTAAACTCTTCAAAGTGATCATAAAATGGTTAGAATATAAGTCATACTACCAAATGAGAGTTAAAAGTAACAAAAATTAATAGTAACTATTTGTTTTAACAAGGTTTTTCCATTATGGATTTTGACATTTTTACTTGCAATGAAAAAAGAAAATAAACACTTTATCATTTTTTATTGAACATGTTTTAACATCAATTAATATTAATTAATTCAATGTTAAATGGCTTTGAAACTTCTCAATCATAATAAATTAATTAAACATTTTTCACCTTAAAATACATAATTGAAAATAACTTATAAGACATATGTTAACAGGAATTTTATTAAAATACATAATTGAAAATAACTTATAAGATTAATACTAATTGAAAGTATTCAAGATATGTTAAAAGACATATTTTAACAGGAATTTTATTAAATGTTTATTTATTTATATATATAGATTAATATAATATATATATAAATATAAATTGTGATTGGATTTTCATAAGATTTATATATATATATTTATAATTACCATTTTCCATATAACATCATTTTCACAAATTTATTTTGGTTCGAATGAATGGATGAAACTAGAAATTGAACTTAGTCACGCAAATGAGTTAGAAATAGATGAATGAGACTTAAAAGTTGTAGTTTGGCGAATAATTCGGTCACAAAGATGCCTATATATATTAGAAATATAACTTACTATTTATTTCTAACTTACTATTGATTTGAACAAAAATGGAAAAAGTAAAACATAATAAATCTGGAAAATATAAAATGATAATGATAATGTTAATGTCAATCAATAAAGGTTAAACATGAAATCATTAAAATAAATTACATAAATAGCTACCACTTTCTATATTTTCATAGCCTTTTTTTTCAGAAAGAAAAAGCCTGTCCTTGTTATTCTTATTAGGAATCAAAGGGCATTAATAGCACCCACCCTAGAAGGGTTACATCACAAGAGAATACAGCTAATCAGGAGAAAATCACATCCAGTCGCAGCTGGGGGGAAAGGCATGCAATAGAGTGTAGATTCCCATCAGTGATCTGTCTCATCATGAGGGGGATCGATCTCATCCGAGCCCATCTACCGTGAACCAAAGGGATCAGATTTGCGATCTAAAAGATGCCACTCAGTGAGTAACAGAGCAAGTATCCAATAGAGGAATAATCTCCCCGAAACATGGCCCAAATGAGCTGAAAGGTGTCATGTGTGACCAAATGGTCATCTATAAATTCAGAAAAACAGCCAAATCCTGGAGAAAGAGTGAGAGCTGTTTTAGAAAGACGGTCTGCAATCCAATTGTGTTCACGGTAGATGTGGCTGAATGAGAGATCTTGAAAGCTTGAAATAAGCTTTTGAGATTCCCTACACCAGTGAAGAAGTTCTGGTGGGGAGAGAACAGTGGATCCCTTAGCCTAATTGATGATGACCTGTGAGTCACCGAATATGTGGGTTAAGGGGATCCCCATCATCTGGGAGGAGTGCAGAAGGGCCCATAGGCCCAGTAATTCTTCCTTTGTATTGGAACCATATCCAACCCCCAGCGCAAATCCCAGATGGTGAGTCTCATTTATGAACAAGCAGTATCCAATACCTGCTGCTGAAGATGTGGAAGCACCATCAAAGAAACCACAGGGGAAAGTCAAGCAGGGTGGATGCCCAATCTGTCTAGCTTTTTTGTGGCTGTCCTTTATAACAGGCCGAGAGGAAATCACCTGAGTAGTGTGTAAAATTTGTTGAAAAATGCCAAGGACAGTCACCTTTTTTCCATCAAAAATAGCATGATTTCGAGATTTCCAAATATCCGATATCATATGGTGTGGGATATAGAAAAGAGCAGAGTATCGTGGGTAGGTAGAAGCCCAATATTCCATAAAATCAATGATGGAGTCAGCACTGGGAGGGATAGTCAGCTGGAATTGATCACAAATAAGTCCCAGAATACTTTTCCATACCATACAGCGAGAGAAAAGATGTATGACAGTCTCTTCGTTTGTGAAACACAATGAACAAATACCTGGGCCAGACTTGCCCCTTTTTTTGTAAATTATCCCAGGCGAGTACCTTATTCCTTAATACCAGCCAAGAAAAGCAACCAATTTTGCGTGGAAGTGTTCCTGACCATAAAGTTTTATACAGTCGGCTGCCCATAGCTGGATAGAAATATTTCACAATGCAATCATATACTTTATCGACAGAGATGGTACCATCTTTTTTGTTAAAATCCCATATTAGAGAATCAGATTGTGATGAAAGACATATACCATTTAGATCCAGACTTCTAGTATATGAGTTCCAGACTTCTTTCCATTCGCCATCCAAATATTACTCTTCACCCGAATACCAATAGTGTTGGGAATCCGATAAGGTATTGCGAGCCTGGGCAAGTGTTTTAATGTCCAGATCTTCTAAATAAGATCTCAGCCCTTCAGGAAAGAGGTGAGAGGAAGGGATACCTATCACTAGATCAATACCAATCCAGATATCAATGCCATTCCCTACCTGCCATGCAAGTTGGCACCCTAGCCAGGGAATAGTCTATATAAACCCCCTCCAAATAGCAGAAACACCACGAGTGTTGAACTTTTTTTCTCGGAGCCAAGAAACCACAGAGAGCTGCTTCAAATATTTTGTAGTGAGGACACGATGTCAAATACTATCATTGAAGAGAGCCCTCCAGAAATTTTTGAGACGAAGGGCAATGCTGAACCAATGGAGATTTTTTATCCCCCACCCCTCATATTTCTTTGGCCAAGAGAGATCCAACCAGCTAGCCAGGTGAAATCTGTGATTATTTTCCGAGGATCCCCATAAGAAAGCGAAGGTTATGCTCCTGAGCTTGTGCAATATAGAAGCCGGAATAGGGGGGAGACCCATCCAGTATACCAGGATACTAGAGAGTACAGACTGTACAAGAATCAATCTACCACCCAGTGAGAGCATCTTGTGGGTCCAAACACTGATTTTTTTTTCATATTTTTGAACCAGCTAGTTCCAGTCCCTAGTTCTGTATCCAAGGGGTTTGATGTAAAAACCAAGATACTTGAAGCCAATAAGTATAGGGAACTTCTGATATGGGAGGATTCTGGAAAAGTTCAAGAGATCCGATGCTACAATATTGTTATAAAGGAAAACGAACTTTTCCAGACTGATAGACATTCTAGAAGCTTTGCAAAAAGTTTCAAGTATAACATCAAAAGCTGCCCATTCCTGAAGAGAACCGGTACCCATAAGTATAACATCATCCACGAAAAGAAGATGAGTCAGAGCAAGTGAGGGAGTAATCTGGATACCTCGAATAAGTCCATGATTCCGAGCATTGGAAATTAATAGACTGAGACCTTCAATGACCAGGATGAATAGCAGAGGTGATAGGGGGCATCCTTCACGGATGCCCCGAGAAGCTGGGAAAAAATTTGAGGGGGTACCATTGATCAAAACCACAAAGGTAGCTGAGGAGAGGCAACCAAGAATCCAGTTAATAGTCTGGAGGGGAGCCCCAATCTGAATCAGAATGAGAGGGATGAAAGTCCAGTTGACACGATTGAAGGCTTTAATCAAATCGAGCTTGACGATGAAAGCAAAGAGGTTCTTTGTTTTGATAGAGTGGAGTGATTCCTGTACTATTCCAATAGGTTCAACGATCTGGCGATTTTTGAGGAACCCAAATTGTTCCTGAGATATACCAGAGTCCAGGAAGGGTTTAATTCTAACCGCAATAACTTTAGAGATTAACTTGTACAGGAGATTGCACAAAGAGATGGGTCGAAAGTCAGCAAAGGTCAGGGGTTTGTCTCTTTTTGGTATCAGAGAAATAAAGGTTGTGTTCAGAGAGGTGGGAATGTATCCAGAGACTCTTGTGGAATCGACAGCAGACAGAAGTTCCCTTCCCAAGAGATAAAAAAAGTGCAGATAGAACTCCACAAGCTAGCCATTTGGGCCTGGACTTCTGTCTTTTTTGAAAGATTTCAGAGCTAGCTCAATTTCCCCAAGTGATACCGGGCAGGTAAGTTCAGTGGCATTCACTTCTGGAATCATCCTAGGATATAGCAGGACAACCTTGAGTTGATGGGATATACAGGTTCCTCCATCATCTTTTTAAATATATTAGCAAAATGTGTTTGACCCAGTTCTTTGAGAGCAGTCTCATCCTCATAGATATTACCAGCCTCGTCCGACAGAGACCAAATCAAATTTTGATTCCTTCGACCAGAAGCCAACATGTGAAAGTATTTAGTATTCGAATCACCTTGTAGAGCCCATTTTGCTCTACTTTTTAATTGCTAGGTAAGAAGAAAATGATTCAAGATCAGTTTTCTTTCAGATCTCAGATGGAATAGAAGGGCCATATCCTCCGAAGATAGGATGCCATTAGATGAGCCTGAGAGGAGTGAGGTGATGGCCTGTTCAATTTTGTAGCAGTCATAATCAAACCGAGCCTGTTTATCCTTGATCCATACTTTGGCTTCATTTTTGAGAATACGGAGCTTATGTTGGAGTGAGTCGAGATCCGAGACATGGTCACCCAGGGGGAGAAGGGGCCACCTTACCAACAACCATTCAGTGAAAGCAGGGTCATTGAGCCAAGATCGGTTAAACTTGAACGGGTAGTTGTAAGAAGCTCTTTGATTATTCCATTCCAAGACAATAGGGTAGTGGTCAGAAATGTCAGAGCACTGTGTCCAAACCCTATGGATCCCTAGAGAAGGTATCAAAGAAGCTGAGATCAGAAATCTGTCTAATCTTTTACTAATATCCTCGGCTCCTGCACGACCATTACGCCATGTAGGACCAACACACAGAGGAGCCAGATCCATCAGACCCAGTGAGTCAAATAGGGATAAGAAGTGGCTAGAGAGGGGATCGGGAGAAGTCTTATGACCCCAAATCTCAGAAGAGTGTAATGTGAGGTTTAGGTCTCCACCTAGAATCAGATTGGGAGAGCTGAGAAACCCACTTCTATGTGCTTTTTCCCATAAGATTTCACGGTCTTTATAGGGGCCATAAACATTAAGGACAGTGATGGGGTAGGAGAGTCCCCGGAAGGAGGCCTGTATCAGGAGGCCTGCACAGTTTTGGTAGGCTCGGCATCTAACCTTATGAGGATTCTAGGCCGTTAGGAGACCACCCGAGAGGCCAGATGCGCCAATAGCGCAAAATTCCCAAGAGGGGAGAAGTTTGGAGAAAGCAAGTAAAGCAGGGGAAGAGCTGCACATGGTTTCCTGGAGAAGAATCATATCCGGGCTAAGTGAGCGGAAGAGAGTGCAGAGGCAGTGTAATTTAGCCTTACCCCCAAGGCCCCTAACATTGAGGCAGACAAGCTTCATTATGGGTCATCATGGAGGGGAGACATAGCTCTAAGTCCCCAAGGAGGAAAGTTATGGCCAACATCTTTAATGCGAACAGAGAGAGGTATGTAAGGGGGGGATGCAGAGGAGAGGTCCACCTGCAACTTTCCCTTTTTCTCCCTTTTTTTCCTCACTGTGACATTGGAAAAACGTATAGAGTTCAGGTGAAGTGTAGAAGGAGAGGTCGGAGTGGTAACTGTAAAGATGGAGAGGGAATGTTTTAGGGAGGGGTCTGAGAAAGAAGGGGAGGAGGTGGGGCTAATAGGGGAGGGAGGGAGTGATGGGGACGAACGAGGGTGTAACAGAGGCGGGAACTCAACAAGCGAGGACAAAGATGGTACAGGTAATACCGGAGTAAGAGAGGCCGGAGACAGATGAGGCGACTTTGTCGTAGTATGAAGAGGAGTAGAACAGTCCAAATCTAGAGTGGATACACGAGTAATGTGAGGGCTCGAAACCGGTGAAATGGGTTCAACAGGAGAAACTCTATCATGGGGCGATTTTAAAGAGGAGGACAAAGAAGCCAGAGTTGAACAGGGGGTCGGTAAGGAATCAGGTTGAGGTCCATTCGAATGAGAAAGTATCAACTCATCTATAGCATCCAAGTAAGAGGCCGAAACAAATTTAGTAGGAGGAGGAGATACGTTAAGAGTACCTAGAGTAGGAGCAGATATACTGGACTTTTTCAAATTCTCAGTTGTCAGGAGGACATCAGAACCCGAGTCAGCATCATTCGAGCGGAGAGAGTGACATTGACGTCGAAGATGTCCGGTCTCACGGCAGATGCTGCATCTGAATGGCACATGGAGGTAATCTAGCTTCTGGATTATAAGATGTTCTCCATAGAGGATTTATACTTTTGCAGGTAAACCCCGGGAGACGTCCATCTCCACAAGTACTTGCGCGATCCTTTTGTCGAAAGCAAGGAGGAAGTCCGACTCGACAGCCACGAACCGTCCTATGGAGTTAGCAATGCCTTCCAGAACGTGTTTATTCCACAGAGGGAACAGCAAGTGAGGGAGCATAACCCACAAGTGGCGTTTGGAGATTCTTTCTCTAAGTGGGTCAAATCGGGTGTGCCATCGATCAAGAACCAAGGAGCCAGCCCCCATGCGCCAGATTCCCTCCAGGATGTGAGTATAGTGTGCCTCCTCAAGAAAAAAAAATATGATCCATCCTCTTGATAATAAGCTGATAGTAGGAACGCAATCAATAAGGGGTTTTCAATTTTCAGTAGCCCACTCCACCCATGCTGATTTTCCCATCCGACAGTACTCCAGACGCCCAACCAGGGAACGGGAGCAGAGAGAGGTTACTCTATCCATATAAATATCATGTCCAAGCACATAGCAGTAGCGCCCCTCCTGGGCTTTAATACACTTTGCATTTCTCTTCCGGCGAAAGCGGGAAGGAGGAGCCTGTTCAGACATATGATGAGGTATGAGTCTTCACCCTTAACCGCAGTCAAACTAGACAAGGAGGTAAGGCCCCCTTGAGGAATACGAGGCCCTATAAACTGAAACCCACCAAGGAAGAGGCCACAAAACAGTTGTGTCCACCTCAGCAGCTTCCCCAAAGGGAAACAAAGGGAGCCCCGGGAGTCCAATGGAGGACGTGCGATACTCAAGGGAAAGTCCAATATAACATACACTGTACCCCGAAACCAGACCACAGGACTATAGGTCAAACCCTTAGATTCTCAACCACACCGAAAACAAAAGTCAACCCAGTAATCCCGGAAATGATGGGACCCTAACCCTGGAGGGTAAACCACACCCAACAGACAGACCACTAACCACCCACCAGATGCGGGGGAGGAAAGGAACAATCACGACATTAGAGGAGTGACCCCAAGTCAAAGCCGTGGATCAAAAGAGACAGAAACAACTGGTAATGGGAAACCTTAACCCCCTAAACGTTGTGGGTTTCCAGGGTCAACCCCAAAACGTGCTAA
Source organism: Pseudotsuga menziesii (assembly GCA_001517045.1). Lineage (NCBI taxonomy): Eukaryota > Viridiplantae > Streptophyta > Pinopsida > Pinales > Pinaceae > Pseudotsuga > Pseudotsuga menziesii. The sequence continues at coordinate 412,316 of LPNX010444729.1, forward strand.
AAGACTAACAACAGAGACTTCTAGAAAAAACAACGCGAAGGCCATGCAGGGGTGGCGAACCCAGACCATAATTTGCGCAGTCAGGCGAGATGCGATATCCTACTTGTTTTTTTATCTTTGTTGGTACTAGTCCCCCAGTGAAGGGGAGGGACTCCAAGAGGCTGCCCGCACAAAGACCACCCTGCGTTCCAAAAAAAAACCAGACCAGAGACCATGCAAGAAAATGAAAGACAAAGAAGACCCAAAACCAGACCAAACGAGGTGGGGCGAGTCCAGGTGCAGCAGGTTCCTGTATCAACCATCACCAGAGAAGGATAGTGTGGCGCCATGAGCGGCGCGCCCTGCAACTGCCGGCGTTCTCCAGGTGCAGTCGACGGTTTTTCCCGTTTTTCCCATCTTCGTACCTAGATTTGTCTCTTGTAGGAGAGGAGAAGACTAAATCAATAAAAATGCTTTGTAAGAGTAGCCTGCGTTGTATCAAAACGAGATGGGTTTCTATTATGAATGCCAAGGCTAGAGAAAAAATAGTGGATAGGCAGGCAACAACAGAGCGATAAATGATGCCATTTCCACAACTGACCTTCGGCTGAGAGGGAGATTAAGAATGAGAGCTCAACAGTTACCCCAATACAACATGTTGGAATACAATTTAAACACCCACCAGAACGGACGTAAGAGGATCCAACAAATTAATGATGACCCCCAAAAAATGAAATCTCATCTGCTCCAAATTCAAATAATTACACTGAATAACATTGCTCAAAATCTGAATGAATTCATGTGCTAGCGAGAGTTAATATATATAAGGGAAAGAAGGATAGAAAAGTTGGCAGGTATCTCCCATGACTATGAATGAACATGGTATCTCCCATGACTATGAATGAACATTCCACGCACTGGCAAGGAAGAAGGAAAAGCCCGTATGGAATCCAAACTATGGCATTTTTTTAACAAAACATCTTTTCTCCTCATCAAATTCATTTCTGGTCTAGTTGGGCAGGTTGAACCAGACTAGACCAGAAATTGGATAGAGATTGGTTTACCGACGGAAGTTATGTTAATAAAATGCCAAAGAATTTAATGAGGAGACAAGAACACCTTGTAGCGCTGGGATAGTATGACATGGCAGAGAGATGTTATTTCTGCCAACAAACTTGCTGTAAAAAAAAATTCATTACACATGTCTTGAGACCTAGAGATACCTGCAGCAGCAGCTATTTAAGCAAATAACAACAAAGAATGCACACGATACTATTATTAAGTTCATATACATGTCGCTGCAAGGCCAAAATGTGCACTAAGCAGCCATAGACGGGATCTCGTAGTGGAGCATGTGCCTCGTAGGATACCTTACAACTGTCTGTCAACGCTTGAGTATGGGAATATGTAGTGAATGTTCCAAGACAATGCTCACCCCAAAGATCTTATGAGCTGTTGCGAAATGCCTTCATCAAAGCCGTAGTATGCAGAGAACAAGCATCCTTTCACGCATTTCCTTCTTGCAAACCTGGAAAGCGCTCCTCCTCTGCACATTGTGCAGGATTCGAACTACCGACCGCCAGTTTTCGGAGGTATCCTTGATGGAATGGGAAGCTTCTTCTGCCATGGCCGAGAATGGAGGGAATTGGTGTGACGAAACATCGCTGGAAACTTTCCTGGAGGGCGGGCATTTGAAATTCAAATTTCAAATTCGCGTTCTTGAACACTGCGTCTGAATAGTGAATAGTGAAGCGACCAGATATATATTATGCATGTACATGCTCATGGTATATGACATCCATCATCCATGATGATATCGCTCAGCCTAAGCGTTCACCAAATCGCCCCCGACTCGCCGGAATGCGGCAGATCAATTTTGGTGAAAATCATACTTTCCAGGAATTAAATCGTAATTTTAATCATTTGGTTAGTTTTAAAATGGCCGATTTAGTGTAGGAAGGGCTAATAAGATTAGTAGAATTCCAAAATAACGAAATAAACAATTTCACAGCAAACATTTGACTGATTTTAATCAAAAATTGGCCGGAAAAACGGGGCGATTTGGTGAACGCTTATCCCACGCGATGGCTCACCCGACAATGGACATGAAAACACGGTAGTCAGAAAGTTCTTGCAGAGGATAAGATGCGCACGAAAAGTAAAAGTTTGTCAGATCCCCGCAGCATTAATCACTCTGCTGCGGGGTGCTTATTGTTTGCCCACGTACTACTCCCGCCATGATGTTGTAGCGTTTCTCCCAATCAAGTTGCGTGCGCTTGTTTCGATCTGTATCCGTGCATGTAGTACACTCACTAATCATCAGGACCACCGAATAAGCTTGAAACACCCACAGAAGTACGATTATGTAGAATAACTGAATAATCAAGATGAGATCACGCAGAATCTCTTCCATGGAATTGTTGTTCGCTAGGAGTGGAAAGACCAATGGAGAGTGGAATTTATTTATTTATTTTAAAATCTAATAAATTGATATAAATGGAACAGTCACTTTATATCATGTTTTAATTTTTTTGAAATTTTTTTAAGTTAAAAGATAAATAATAAAAAATTTCATACAATTTCAATGATAATATTAAAATATTAAAAATAAAGTTTGAAAAATAAGTATTATAGATATATTATAAAAGATATTTATTCATTTAATTTGAAAATGATCTAAACTATTTAAAAATTATTTTTGATGATTATTATATTTTTTAAAATATTTGAATCCATTATTCTTAAAAAAGTTTCTTTATTTAAATTAAGATAAATTCAACCGTTTTAAATATATTTTTATGAATGAAAATTAAGATGATTTCAACTGTTTTAAATATATTTTTATGAATGAAAATTAAGATGAATTCAACTATTTTAAATATATTTTTATGAATGAATTAAAAATTTTGTTTATTCAAATTAATATAAATTCAATCATTTTAAATATATATTTTGTAAAAGTAAATAATTTAGAAAATACATAGTTATCGTCACTTTTAAAATACTTGAAAGTATAATAAAACTAATTGTCAAAATATTTGAATATATGATCATACATAATTTTAAAAATATTTGTAAATTGTACTAACTACTAAAAAGTAATAATCTTAATAACACATATCAAATAACCCAAATTTAATTTCAACACAAAATTTTATTAACATAATAAAAATTAACAAATACAAAAATAAAAAAAATCTTTATAAAAAAATCATTAATTAAAAAAATTAGAAATATCCTAAAAATTTTGAATGCACCAAAGAATTAGAAAAAAAATGGAAATAACCTAAAAATTTGAAAGCACCCCTGAATGCTTTATGGCCTAAACATATTTAGTATATTGATATCAAGTAAAAATACAGTTCGTGAAGAAAAAATAAGTATTCACATACATCAATGTCCTAAACTTAACATATTTAGTTATATTTTATTTTTAATTATTTTAAAATAGAATAAATTTGTATAAATTATATATTTAGTATGTATCATATTTGAATTTTTTCTAACAATCAATTTCCTAAATTAAAAGATAAACATTTAAACATCATATATAACTTTAATGAAAATGTTAAAATAAAGTTTGAATAACACATATTATAGATATATTATTAAAAATATTTGTTCATTTAAATTTTAAAATGAAAATGATTTAAATCATTTTAAAAGTATTTATTTATGATTGTTGTGTTTTTAAAAATATTTGAATTAGTTATCATGAATGAGTTAAAAATGTTTGCTCATTCAAACTAAAAATGAATTCAACCGTTTCAAATATTTTATAATATTTGAAAATAAAAAATGAATGATTTGAAAATATTTTAATGTGTCACCAAATTTTAAAATATTTGAATGCATGATAAAGACTATTTTTCAAAATAATTGAATGCATGATTACGAGCTACTTTAATTTTTTTTAAATGTATCATTAGCTAAAAGATAATAATCTCAATACAAATGTCAAATCAAATAATGTGATGATTTCAACCATTTCAAATATATTGTGATATTTAAAATTAAAAATGAATGATTTTTTTTAAATGTATCATTAGCTAAAAGATAATAATCTCCATACAAATATCAAATCAAATAATGTGATAATTTCAACCATTTCAAATATATTGTGATATTTGAAATTAAAAATGAATGATTTGAAAATTATTTTAATGCATGTCTCTCATCATCCATTTTTAAAATATTTGAATGCAAGATTATGAACACTATTAGTTTTCTTAATGTACTAATAATCTTAATAAAAAATCAAGTAAAATAATGTTACAACTAATCATTGTGTTCTCCACTAAAGAGGTGTCCTTATTACTTATGGATTCTCCTATGTACTATAAAGTTTATAGAAGAAATTTTAAATATTCCTCAAATAGTCCATCCAATTCACCATTTTCTCCCAATCAAAACTTTTCTTGTACTCTATCCAAGAATGAGGGAAAACACTCCCCTCAATATTACTAAAGATGTGACACCAAAGCATGTGCACCTATTACATTTGTTTCTTTTATATACCTCCACAAACACCATGGAGTCCATGGTTATGACATGGACCTCAAAAACATACTCTCCTTTTTGAATTTGTTACTAATACAAAGGATTTTAACCTAGAAAATGATATTTTGATATTTTGTAAACCTAGCTTTCCATATTTTTAGTTTCTTATCATACTTTCTTGAAATGATCAAGGATCTAAAGAGTATATATTATATAAAATCATCTTCTTTAACTTTGAAATATTCTCCAAATGGTCCATTATTACTAAAGGCTCATACCTAGATAAAATCCTTAGAGGTACAAAGTCATTTTAGAGTGATGAAATGTACAAACCATTGATGAAATGTTTGTACCTTAAGGGATTCGATCTCTTTAGATGCTTGATAGAGCTATAGTTATTATGAATATTTGTTGGTTCCAATATGTAGGAAGTCCAAAATTTCATAAGTAAAAAAAAATTAATATGGAGTGTTTAGATCAGTATAAGACCTAATCTGGTTTCACATAATATAAACCCTACAGTGTATTCCTGGCTTCACAGTAACTTATAGGCAAATATTATAAACCATGAATTCTATTAACAATCCTATAACAAAATTCTACAAAACTGATACGTAACAATTTGAAATATGTTACTCCATAAATGAATTTATATGGCACTATACTAGAATACAGTTCCTAAGTCTTATGATAATTTACTTGCTTCCAAAAGTTGTTATGTCATACTTGACTTGTTGTATGTTTCAGTTTGTTTCTTATCCTATTTTATCATATGGATAGATTCGACATGTTTTTAACACTTTAGCACTCCGCTTACAACTCCTTTCTCGATGCTAGCGTTACAAGGATTATGGGTCTTACTTAGCTTATTGTAATCTAACGCAAAGTTTAAACTTGTATTGTTGCGGGTCTTTTCATCTAAAAGGATTTTTCCCATCCCTTGTAAACCTAACAACTACGAACCTAAGGTGACAAAACAAAGTCCAAGGGAAAACAAAGAAATCAATCCAAAACTATAGAGAGTGGGTTTCAAATCAAAGATCCACGTGGAAGTAGGTGTAAGGATTAAAAGAACCCACGTGAATGGGCTTCGTGGTTCTTTCCAGCTGTGAAAAGGGGTTAAACCATAGCAAAATAATCCAAGGGTTTAGTCTTCTGTGTTATTCTTTCGCGTTGTGGGGCTGGTGGGGAGAGTCGAAGGCTCTCGTCCCTTTCAACACTCGACCTTGCGAACTATGACATCACACCCAATGTTATTCCAACATCACATCAACAGTCTTGACTCCATTGCTTCGGATCTTCACAGAGATGGGTACATATCTGTTTCACAGAGTTCATTTTCCAGTTTGTTGCTATTTCATTTTATAATGAAAAAAATGCCAAGTTTTAACTTCTATGCATTGTCTGCTTGGCAGTAGGTTTCAATGCCTGCTTTGAGGATGAAGTTTAGCCTGAAGGAAAATAGCTCGAGTCGAGGGCACCGACGTCGAAGGGGTGTTGGTAAGACCTAAGAACCTTGGAACCCTACGATTCCTTGATGATCTATGGTGTGAAATGAAAAGGAAAATATGGAAAAAAAATTTCTTTTTGGGCGTGGTTAGCTCCGTTTTGGAGATTAACGGATTGCACTACTACATATGGATCAAACGTTCCACGAAATATTGCCACGAATAAGTTAAAATGGTAATTTTCATGGATAAATTGATAAATATTTTGAAAATAAATTGTTCTTGCCCCCGATCATCGTCGCTACTGTGACACAAATGACTATAGCAACGAAAGTTCATCTCTATTGCACGAAGACAGATGTTTGTCACTATATCGACATAACACTCACATAACACTAAACACTTGCAAATCAACGATCATCACAGTAATGGTCATTGAATTTTTCTTATTGTTGAAATTTGATCATTGTGCATTTTCATTGAGAGATCAACAAAGAAATGATATAAAAGAGGTCATTCAAAAATGTAAGGTTTCCGAATGGGTTTGCGTCGAACATACAAAATATCTTAACGAAAAAGGTGATTTTGGTGGTGTTAAAACTCATGACTAGCATACATTCATCAAGGTAATTATTTACGTATATAATTTCCATTTAGGACATCTTTTTTAGTATTTGTTGTCTCTTATTTGGAAATTAAATAAATAATGATTTTCTTTTTGTTACAGTATGTTCTACCTCTATCTCTCCAAGATAGCTTTAATGACGAAATAAACCAAGTTATATATGATCTTAGTAAATGCATGAGGTAAGTAACAATTTATATGCATGAAAATGTTTGTTCACTTTGTTGCATAGCTTATTGACATATTTTTTTTTACATATTGGAACTTTATTATATATGCCTCAATCTTGGTGATCACTATTATTTCTCTTGCATCATTTGTACATGGATTTCATCTAAATAAATCCATAAAGAAGATATTAGGTATTGGAAGAGAGAAATTACTCGTCTAATGTGTGAAATGCATAAGCATTTACCTCTAGGTTTTTTCAATGCATAAGAACACTATCTCACACACCAAGTTGAGGAGATCTGATTGTGTGGACCTGTACACACAAGATCAATGTGGATGGTGGAAAGGCATTTGAAGTCATTGAAGGCTATTATTAGACAAAGAGCATGTCCTGAGGGTTCTATTGTGCAGGCTATATAGTATATCAATCCATGGTGTACATTAGTGAGTATGTTCCAAATTTAGCAAAAAATATCAATCTTCCTCACATTTGGCATGTGAATATCAATCAACAAATTTGAAGGGGAGGTCCTGTTGGGGTAAGGAAGAACAAGGAAAGTGAAAGGTGGGTAATTAGATGGTGTAGATTTAATTTATTATACAGTTAATTTTTCAATTTCATATATATCTTACTCTTGTAATTTTTATTATTCCATCTGTCTTTTAAGATAAACTTAATTTCCTTCAATGATAGCTAATTTACAATTCTTAATTGTTATTTTTCTGCATAGTTGGTCGTGTGTGGGATGTAGTACATTTATACATTGCAAACAATCTTGATTGGATGGAAGAATGGATAAAACGATGTATAGAATTGTATGGTACCTTATCATGGGAAGGGGTGAGTAAATTGATTAAAACAATGCATCGTCATCGAGAAGAATATCTCGATGAACTTACACAAAGGGAAATTGATTTAGCATGTGGTTTTAAATATAAAAAGGAAAGTATATTTTATACCCTAATCATTTTTTTCGTTGTTTCCCATTATAAAAATGTATTTCTTTTGTTTGTTTCTTCTTATATATTAATTTACTGATTTGGGCATGGTGCAGTTGATACACCACAAGGCTATGTGGTCCAATGGTCGTAAATTTTGCATCAAAAAGTTGGATGACAAGAAGAAAAAATTCGATTGTGGGATAACTGCAGTTTTTCAAGTCACTAATGTTTCCTCTAGAAGTGACAAGCATCCAGGAGTATCAGAAAATAGGTACTATGGTTATTTGGAAGAGATAATTGAGTGTGCCTTTAATTCCTTTAAAATCGTATTGTTTGAGGTTAAATGGTACATGATACGAATTAATGAACGTGATACTGAAGGAATTATTATTGAGCATTCCAATGTATTTACTATGGTTAATACAAGGGAACTTGAACTGGGTACAGAGCCTTATGTTCTTCTAAGTCAATGTGAGCAGTTCTTTTACTCAGAGGTTCCGGGTAAAGCGGGTTGGTCATACATTGTTAGATATGATCCAAGAGTAATACTGGTCAAGTATAATTCAGAGGAAGAAGACAATGTCGAAGAAGAAGGTGATGCGGATCAGAAGCAGTTGGCCGTCACAAATGTGTTTAATGAAGAATCCGATGAAAAAGTTAATCAATATCCAAATGACGTAGCAGACGATTTTGTATTCAGTGATGATATTGATTGATAAATTTATGATCATTAATGGTATCATCATCATCATCACCATCATCATCACCACCATCATCATCATCGACATCATAATCAACCTCATCCTTATTGTCATCATCGACCTCATCCTCCTCCTCAGACATATCATTGTCAATGTTATAATCATCATCATCGTCAACGTTATCATCATCATCATCATCATCAATGTTATCATCTTCATCATCACCATCATGTTCATACTCATTAGAATAATAGAAATCGTCATCATCATGGTCATCCTCATTAGAATAATCGCAACCATCATCATCTTCATCTTTATGATCATCAATGGTATCATAATAATAATAATAATAATAATCACCATCTTCATCATTGTCATGGTCGACATCATAATAAACCTCATCCTATCCTTAGCCTCATCATCATCATCAATGTTATCATAATTGTTATACCAAAATCCTGTCACCATCATGTGATAAGTCCTTTGACATACCTATTTGCCCTTAATCCTAGCACTTGGAGTCGAAGCTCATACCATTTTGTCAATCCTTCACAAAAACGCTCAGCACCACGCTTTTCCCTTTATCTAATAGCGGTACCTTGCTCGCACTGCCTATCCCTAGTTGTCCACAAGTGGTGCCACCACTTATGGCCCTTAGTCCATAAGCATTTCTTACCAGAACCGCTCTGTCATTGAAGGAGAAATGCGGTACCCTGGGTAAAAAGGGAAAAAGAGAAGTTTCTTGAGGCTTCTAAATGATGAGCCTCATGTCCTCCCTTATCCCTATCATTGTGGGTTAGTTGAGCTCAATATCCCTCATCCTAGGATCTCAGAGGCCACCTCATCCACTAATCTCTCAACCATCCCTATCCATTGAGCCTTATAAATACAAGCTCACTGTCCATGGTTGAGGGGAAGAACTCTTAAGGTATTGTTATGTTGTTGGATTGATTACTTGGCCCAAGCCATTGAAGAGCATAGAGAGAAAAAGTTGGAGCTTATGGGGATGAGAGTGCTTGGTTTCATGGAGTTCATGTCAACACTAAGGCTTAACTGGTTGTGAACTTCTCTATTTTATCTTAATGCAAAGATGATTTCCGTCCCACATTACTGTTGTTGTTTGATTTCACATGTATGTTGTTAGATTCCTTAGTCACTAACATGGATCAATAGATTATATTCTGGCAGCTTTGATGTGTTTGTGTGTTTAATCTGATTGCAGGTACACATGGTTACTATCGAAGAATCACATTCCAGGTATCTACAGCGTCTAGGGAGGGTCTTCAACCTTTGTCCTTCATTTTTTATGGATCTAAACCATTCAGACTAGTGGAACAACTTACTGTTCGCAGAAGGTGAAATATTCCAGCTAACAAATCTGGTGACTCCACTGGGGAATATATATATGTATCAGTTGTTGTGATCTTGCTTAGTTCTTCAACTCTTGTCTGAATCCAGGCTCCTTCTCCAACTCTCTTCAGTCAGAGTTGTTATCTGACTTAGTCTATTTGGGTTTGAAACTTCTAGATCTGTTCAGATTTGAATCATTTCAACCTTTTATGCTCTGTTTTTATACTCAATCTAGTAGTCTTGACCTTGATCTAGTCTTTTTCTGACTTGATCTATCGTTCTCTTTGTGTTTTGGTTTTCTACAGGGAACTGTGCCTATGCAGTGTACGAGGAGTGGTTCCACCGCCTCAACAGAGTGGGCAGCACGCGGTGCCACTGCCTATATCCCGTTGGCAAGAAGCAGTGCTAGGATAGAACCACCCTGTCAACATCAGAGAAGTGCGGTGCCAAGTAGGCATCATTCCAAGACCTTCTTTTCCTCATTTTTTGTAAAAATTTGAGTTGTTTTGCTTTCAGTCCTGCACTGTTAGGCTTGTGTGACAGAATCTGATGCTTGTGGCTTGAAATTTTATGGTTTAAAATTGGTTTGATTGGGAAATTCAAAAGCTGTATTAGGCTTTTTGATTGTTCATCTGCTTCTATGCTTATTGGTTGTGTTTGCGAAAGGATTTATTGTTTTTTGAAAAGCTTAGGGTGTTAGTAAGATCTCTTTTTGTTTCTGTTATATAGACTAAAACAAGAACACTAGATTAGCTTCTAGGTTTCATTTCTTGTTTGCATAGTAAACTTCTTTTTCTTCCTTTAAAAAAGTTTTTTTTTTACTGAGACTAGGTTATCATCATTGAGCATTGGACATTGGTTCTCTGATTGGCTTCACAAGCTTTCAGACTCTTCATGTTCTTTCATCTCTTATGCATTTAGAACTATCTCGTCAAGATAAAAAAAATGGTAGTTTTAAGTTAGATTTGCTTATGTCTTAAGAAAATTGAAAAAATAGAGTGCATTTGCATATAGTGTGCTTCTTGTTTTTCTTCTAAGAAAAGAGATTCTTCCCCTTCTTATTGCTTTCAGAAAAGAGAAATCAGTTTGGAAAGTGCTGCTTATCTTTGATTTTGTGTTCAAGACTTTTATTTGGAAGTTTTTTTGGTTTTGAAACAAAAGAAAATGCTGTCTTTCCCTCCCGTAAGTAGGCATACTGAACGGTAAAGTGAAATATTTGCACAAAAATACTACATGGTTTTACTTTTCTGTCAAAACATCATGCATTCACCTAACCGTCCACTTTAAAATCAACGGTAGTTATAGGTTAAAATTTACGTAGCAATTGGAGTGATAGGTTAGAGACGTGTTCGAGCGGCGTTAAGCGTAGGAGCTATCGTTATTTGTCCACATTACATTTCGAGACTCGCACAGTTCTTCCACGTACCATCGGTATATCGAATAGCCTTTCACGTACCGTTGAGGTATATAGAAAGGTACTTCATGTACTCGATTGTATATCGGAAGGCCCCTTGTGTACGGTTATGCATTAGACAACACTACTATCTATTCGAGCTCCCACGTACCTTGAGTATATCTGGAGACCCCACTAGGACACCCTATCCATCTGAGAAAAGCCCTTTGGCCGTATTGCTTGGAGCCATACATTGAAAACAACATTCGGGGAGATTACTACGCACGTACCCTTGAGGTATATCAGGATTGGCACCTTCTTGACAATCCTGGTGAGAGACCTAGCTTTTTGAACTCCTCCAATCATTTTAAGTGTGCTTGTTTTGACCTATAGCTTGTGTAGGGAAATTTTTTGGTGTGTTTTCTAGATTTTCAAACCCTAGGCTAGATAGGAACTGTACAAACTGGTTGAGTTAAGACAGTCCAGAAGAGTACAGAGCTTGCCACCCGATTTTATTCCTGGTTCAGGAGAAAATCCAATGGAATTAATCGATTAAGGAGATGCTACCACCTCCCAAGTGGGAGATAATGTGGTTGCAGAAAGTGGAGGACCATATTCTTCACACTCGCCTCCCTTGGTCCAACAACCTTCTCGGGGAAATACCTCGTTCCATTCTCCCACGAAAGGTCATGTTGATGATACAACCCATCCGGATTATGGTCCCAATGCTCCATTTTGGGATACCTCTAAAGGACAGGCCATTACCTCATTTGGCACCCATTTAAATTCTTCTAAAGATGAAGAAGAACGTAGGCAATACCATGCTACCATTCTCCATGCACAAGATATTGACAAGCAAATAGATGAACTATTAGGCTCGACACCATCATGTTCCACATCTGTTCCTGTGGGATATCGTTCACTTGCCGATTCTATGAGACCCATTGAACTGATTATAGATCGTGCAGTAACACCACACAACCCAGGTCAAATTACCACCCCCACCACCTCTCATGTTATGTCTATTCCCAATCCTCCCAGGTCTTGTGCACCTAGGGCCCAACCTTCAATTCTCATTTCGTCAGTACCTTCTAGTGCCGGGGGGCAACCCCCGGCATGACCTACGTTACCTGACACCGAAATTGTACCTAGTCAAGGGCAGAACTCTAATATAAACCATCTACAGTTTATGTCCCTCCCACCCATACTAATGTGGTTAATCTCCCATCCAGTTCAGGCCAGCCCTCAGGGACACAGCCTGTAACCATTCAATCTTCTGGAGGTTATGGTTATCAAATACCTGTAGGTAATATTAATCATCCTCTCAATCCTACAGGAATGCCTTATGCTGGAATTCCATACCCTAGTAACACTTTTACGCCATGGGGAAAACCCAACTGGTCTTACATGCCAGCTATGGGGGGGATACCTATACATACTACGGGAGGTGCTGAAGGATCGCCTTATGGAGGTCCTCCCATAGAGGGGCCTAATGGTCCGGGAGGATCTGGAAAATTTCCTCCTTATGGTCTTGGTGGTCCTGGGGGGCCTAGTGGCTTTCCTCCTTATGGATTTGGAGGGTCTGGTGGCCCTCTGCTTAGTGGCTCCCGAGGCTCCGGAGGCTTACCTATTGGTGGCTCTGGAGGGTCTGGTGGTCCGCCCCCTGGTGGTCCTGGTGGTCCTAGTGGTCCCGGTGGTCCTGGTGGTCCCGGTGGCCCTGGTGGTCCTCCTCTTGGAGGCCCTAGCGGTCTTGATCCCGAAAATAAACCCCCTGCAGGCGGATTTTTTGTTAGTTATTTGTCATAGCAACCTGTTTTCTAGTCAACTTACGGTCCTACTAGTAATTATATGCCATATCAATATTACCGAAATGTGCAACCCAACCAATAGTTACCTTTCCTAGAAAATTTGGACTTACCTGACTTGTCCAAGTTGATTAATGACCCCATTTGACACAATCCCTTATGGCCTCCCATTCCAGTAAAGTTACCATCGGACATCCCAAAGTTCGATGGGAAGCAGGGAGACAATCCGAAGAACCATGTTATGACATTCCATTTGTGGTGTTCTTCAAACTCCCTCATGGATGACTCCATTCGGTTAGGACCCTTCCAACGAAATTTGACCAGTACAACTGTGAAGTGGTACATTGAACTCCCACAACATTCGTTTGTGGATTTTGGCTCGTTGGCAACCGTGTTTCTTACACACTTTCATCTCCCTATTCATTATGAAACTGGTACTGATCTTTTAAATTCTCTGTGATAGAACACCTCCACCCACATATCTGATCATATTCATGAGTGGAGAAGGTAGAGAAGGATTATTAAGGCCCCTATTCCAGATCAGCTATTAGCTTATTAGTGTACTAAATCCTTGTTGCCTCCTATTGCCTGAGATGTGGCTATGGGCGGTGCCATTACTGAAGAGCGGACTATTAGTCGAGCCCAGTATCTAGACTTGGTATATTCCCAGTCTGGAACTCTTTATGACTTGATTCCTCAAGCTCCTCGCCCAAGCACCGATCCCGCCAAGCCACCAGCAGAAGTACCTATTGATGGGATTGTTGGTTCAATCTGGTCCCTGTCAGTAGCAAAACCTGCCAAGCAACTCCAAACTTCCACCCCTACTCCTTCGACTCCTAAGGTTTCCACCGAGGTCAACTCTATTCAAAGTACTCAAACCTCGGGTAATAATAAAAAGAAAGGTAAAAATAGAAATAAAAAACCTGGAAACCAATAGGAGACTCCAAGACCTACCAACAGTGATAACGATAAAGGGAAAAGAAAGGCAAAATATCCCTGTCTGCTATGCGGAGGTGATCATTTTTCAAAGGAGTGTCCTTGTTAGGATGAAATCTCCCTGTTTCTGAAGTCCAATCCCGCACCCGCAGTACTTACGGATCATTTTCCCTCTCAACAACAATTGATAGACCACATGTCTAATCAGGGTAACTCTAGTTCGTCAGAGGAAATTCGTATGATGTCCTCAGATACCATCAATCTGCAAACTCGAAGTCAGAATTATGAAAAACCCGCAGATAAGAAAGAAGATCATTCTTCTTCAGGGAAAGCTCCCTCTACTAGTTCTCCTGAATCCTCATCTACTATCCCCTTATCTATCGAGAAGCCTACTCTCAACATGATTTTGCGTCCACCTAAGAGCACTCTTCGAAAGGTAGTATTTAACCCTAATGCTCAAGCTGCTCAATTTTATAATGTGGTTGAAGATCTCGCTTAGGCACCTTGTGCAATGTCTACCTTAGAAGTACTCCAAAGTTTCCCTACACAGCGCAAAAAATTGTTGACAGCATTAGGAGCTTTAGACCTAGATAATACTAACTTGATTCATTTCAATGTTGAGAACTATAAGCCTAGATCACCACATAAACTTGATTTTCAGATCATTATGAAAGTAGTGGGAAAGAAATATTTTCGAATTGTACTAGATGAAGGAGCTTCGACCTCGATTTTGTCTCTCTCTTATTGGAAGGATCTCGGCTCTCCCAAGCTTGTAACATCACCTACGATCCTTAAAGCCTTTGACAGACGGGGTTTCCAACCCCATGGTCTCATATCAACCCTAGCAGTTGAGCTGGGGGGAAAAACCGTTTCCATTCAAGTAGATGCCCCTTTAGATTACAACCTCCTTCTAGGAAGAAATTGGTTCTATGCCATGACTGTTGTCGCCTCAACAATATTTCGAACAATCCAATTTCCGCATCTAGGGAGAATTGTTACTATTGACCAGCTTGATTTCTGTACACTAGATGTTACTACCTCCATGGCTAATAACATCCCCATGTTAGGCCAGTCCCCTCCTCCTTACCAGTCGATTGGGGTAGGCATGTTGAAGGATTCATCCCTTATGGGGATTTTTCCATCCACTCCTCCTAACACGGATACCCCGATAGTCCATATGATCGCCTCATTTGATTATGAACCTAAGGGTAAACAAGTTGTTGAGTCCACATCGTTGAGTTCACACAAAGCACTGTATGACACCATTCAAACCTTTTTCGATGATCACACTGATGACCTTCATCTAATGACTTCAGATCCATACCATTTACTGTACTGGTTAGAGCCTTCTCTTCCTATTCTATATTATCTCTCTAAGACTTTCCCATCTGATGAGTCCATTATGGAGATCATGAATACGGATGAGACCATTTGGGAGGATCACCATCATAGATCCATGTTCCTCCCCAACATGAGTTTGGTTAGCCATGATTTTGCATCCTTGTTTCCTACTGATATTGTCAACGTACCCTAAAGTACTATTACCCTCTGATCAGCATAAGACGACATTCATTTTCCCATGGGGAACCTTTACATATAAGAAGTTACCTTTTGGCTTGAAAAATGTTGGAGCCACGTTCCAACGCACGATGTCCTATGCGTTTCACGATATTAAACATATTGTTGAACCGTACCTTGACGACCTCCCTACTCATTCACAGCGATGGGAGGATCATCCTGGTCATCTTAGAGAGATATTCCTGAGATGTCGTCATTAAAATATACTGCTCAATCCACATAAATTTGTTTTTTGGATTGAGACAGGAAATCTGCTAGGTTTTGTGGTATCCAAAGATGGCATCTAGATCAATCCTTTGAAAATTGCTTCCATTTTAGATCTACCAGCCCCAACTAATCTCATTGAACTCCAAAGTTTGCAAGGGAAGGAAAACTTTCTCTGTCGTTTTGTGTGCAATTTCGCAGAGAAAACACACGGTTATATGCGTCTCCTCAAGAAGAATACTCCATTCTTTCGGGATGACCAGGCCCAACGTGCCTTTGATAATCTTAAGCATGGCCTGACTCATTCACCTGTGATACACCCCCCAGATTATTCAAAGGACTTTCTATTGTATATTGTTGCCTCCACTACTACCATCGCTATGGTTTTAGTGCAGGAAAATCTCCACGGTCAGGAGCACGTGATTTATTATGCCAGTAAGAATCTCATGGATTCTGAAACTCGCTATTCATGTGTGGAAGAGTTAGCATTGGCCACGGTCATTGCTGTACAAAAGTTTCATCACTACATTCTGCTCCGCACTACCACTGTATTAGCAGACCAGAACCCGATGTATTACATCCTGACTCGTCAGGTGCTCGGGGTCAAGTACTCCCGTTGGATAGTCATACTTCAGGAGTTTGATCTAGAATTTTCCAAATCCAGATCAAAGAAATCCTTGGTCTTTGCTGAGCTTATGTGTGATCTTCCCTGTGCTTCGACGGAATCTGAGCCTAGTGCTTCATTTCTGGATGAATTCATGTTCTTGATTAGCACTACCGATCCTTGTTATGGAGATTTCCTTATTTATCTCCAAACACAACGATTTCACCTACATTTATCCTGCAATGATCGCCGCTGTATCCATCACCACGCAAAGTACTACCTCATCCTGAATGATACCTTGTATAGACATGGGATCGACTCTATTCACCGGTGATGCCTCACCCATGAGGAGGCTGAACATGTGTTGAATGATTGCCACTCTGGAGCATGTGGCCGTCATTTATCTGGGATGGCTACAACCCAGAAAATCTTTCACGTTGGCTATTTCTGGACTTCTGTCTTCAAAGACTGTCATGAGGCTATTAAGAAATGCCCACCTTGTCAACACTTTTATCCTAAAAAGTGCACCCATCCTGCTCTGCTACACCCCGTCATTGCCATTGGCCCATTATCCAAATGGAGGATTGACTTCATGCATTGTAAGCCTACCTCAGCCGGGGGGCATTGTTACATCATCATAACCGTTGATTATTTCACAAAATGGGATGAGGCCATGCCTACATATGCAGAAGATGGTAAGACTGCTGCTCTCTTCTTGTTCAATCATATCATAGCTAGATTTGGAGTTCCGCAGTCCATCGTTACTAATCACGAATCCCATTTCCATAATCAAATGATGGAGGAACTGAGTGCCAAGCTAGGTTTTCGCCATGAAAACTCTGCACCATATTATCCACAAGCTAATGGTCAGGTAGAGGCCATTAACGAGGTTTTGAAAAATATGCTTCATCGGATGGTTGGAGATGATAAATCCAACTGGCACCACATTCTTTTCTCCACTCTTTGGGCTTATCGTACTTCTGTGAAAAAATCCATTGGTTTCACGCCATTCCAGCTTGTCTATGGACTCAAAGCTGTCTTACCAATTCAATGTCATATTCCATCTTTACAACTTGCCGTTGAACTTCTCCCAGACACTTCCGCAGAGGAAGAAAGATTTTTGTACTTGAGTAACCTTGATGAGACTCAGAGAGATGCTACCTTGGCTAATGAGGCACATAAGAAATGCGTCAAGGCATAGTATGATAAATCCATCCAACCTTGTGTCTTTAACGAGGGTGACCTAGTATTGACCTATGATCAAAGATATGACAAACTAGGGAAGGGTAAGTTTGAGTCCATGTCATACGGACCTTTCGTTATTTCTAAGGTGTTAGAGAAAGGAGCTTACGAGCTCGTTGATTATGATGGAATCCCTTTGGGGTAGCCTCGCAATGGGTTGTACCTGAAAAGGTACTATGCCTAGGTCTTTCTTAGATAATATCTTGTATATATGTATATTGACTGACTTTCAGTGTGCTTTTAGTATTTTCAATATGGTTTTGAGTTTAGTGCCTACATTTGTTTATACCATGTTTTGGTCATGCAGATGGCTTTCTATGGCTTCGTTGATGGTGCTTGCCGCCACACCTTGAATCTCGCCTCGGATACTTGGGTCCTCTATTCCTCAGCTGAATATTTGGTCAGTTTAGGAGCGATTTGTGTAGGTCATGCTACTAATAACATCATCGAGTATGAAGTGGTCATCGGTCTTCTGACTGAAGCTGCCTCCCAGGATGTTTGTGATCTAGTAGTCTTGATGGACTCACAACTCATGGTTTTCCATTTAAACCATGTTTACACCATTAGAAACCCTGTGCTCCTCTGCCTTTTCTGGAGAGTACATTTTCCAGAAAGATCATTTGAAACCATCACTTATAGGCATATCCCCAGGGAACATAATGTAGTTGCTGAATCATTAGCTAATTACATCCTAGATTGGCATATTTCCCATTCATGACATTGGAATCAAACATGGTACATTGTAAATAAACATTCAAAGACACATAAAACTCATATAAAATGCATTTGCCATTTGAAACATATAAACACCGTGTAAAAGTCTGTATATATATATATATATATACAAAAAAGTTTACAAAAATAGGT
Source organism: Pseudotsuga menziesii (assembly GCA_001517045.1). Taxonomy (NCBI): domain Eukaryota; kingdom Viridiplantae; phylum Streptophyta; class Pinopsida; order Pinales; family Pinaceae; genus Pseudotsuga; species Pseudotsuga menziesii. Next base: position 430,661 of record LPNX010444729.1, read on the forward strand.
TTCGAGACCTCATATGAAGCACGTAGGCTTTCAGGAAAAATCACTATACAAAATCCTGAAGCTGTCAGCTTTTAGTACATATCCCATACACTAGTGGTGCTCTTGATAGCACATCACTGCTCGAGCTACTCTACGCAGCATCCTACTGAATCGACCCGCTACTCCCGCTGTGGATCTCTAATATCTCATCGGGAGGTCATCAATAGCAGCATCTGGGATATCCAAGGTCAACCTCTCCAGGTTTTCCTCTAGCTCCCCGGTGATATCATCACCCTGTGCTACAAAGCGGGCTCCATCTCACCTATCCAACGGAGAAGCTCCTCCAGGCCATGCTGCTCCGACATCTGCACGAGAATATACAGGTCTCGTCACTTAACATAAAAAATATAAAACATTAAAAAACATAAAAAAATTTCATCCATTTTAGGGTTTCTTGCTTCTTACCGATGTCGCCCCACTGTCCACCAGGTGGGAGTGGTAGGTCTGGATCTCTAGTGAAGTCCGTACCTACATAAGCATAATCCACAACCATGAGGATTGATCTCAGAGTCATCTGAAGAACGGGTCACCGAACTTCACCCTTTCCCTACCTGCTCCTATACGATCCATGACCTATACCCACCTCAGTATACGGGGGTACCGCGCTCTCAGACTCCGGAAGACCACCTAAGGTCTCATCTGTGGAACCCGCTCGAAGAAGAAGAAGGCTAAAATGGAGCTAAAGCCAAACTACTTTAGCTCTCCCTGCCGACACTTAGTCATCTGATCTTTGAATATTGAAAGCATGGCTTTGGCCTAGTTGAATACCGTGGGTGCCATGGCCTCTATGGCATATAGCATGTGTGCCCTAGAAGCCTGGTGCACACCCTGACTCCTAGCCACCCTCTGCATAGTAGATAGGATGGTCCGTAGGGGCCCATTAGTCACTTCTCTGATGGGGATTTTCTTCCCTGATGTCCTCGTACCTGGAACAAAATGACGATCTATAAGCTCTCGAGTGGTAATATCCCCTCCATAGGAACTTGTTAGTGAGATGGGGGCACCCCGTCTCGAGAGACCAGTCAAGAAGTAGATATCCTCTACTTCCACTATAAGAATATGGCCCCCCACCTCAAAGTACTGCTGCTTTGGATTCCACATGCGCAGTATGTGTTCCAGTAACCACTCATGTGACACCATGCTTGGGGTCCGGAAGAACTTCAGGAGCCCACAGTCCCATAATGCGGCAATACAACCCGCATTTCTCTTAGCAAAAGCATCATCATTGTCATGTGTTCTTTCTTTCCATGTCACCATGTTTTGAGCAACCAAGACCTGTCAAAAACAATCATAGCATGCATTAGAATCATCTTTAATCATTAAAAATAAAAAGAATGACTTTATATTGGTCATGCTATTAGTTTGAAATCTCCACGGCTGGCACCGCCTGTGCACCAGTGGAGAAAGGCAGTGGCACCGCCTATCAATTATGTTATAGGCGCGGTTCTTGGGTGGTACCGTGTATCCCGCAAGGGGTAGGCGCAATGCCTGCTTTTAAGGTTTTAGGGCTTGCTATATGAGCCCAAAACCCCACAAAAACTCAAAATAAATGATATGAAATGAAAGAGTAGGCTTTTAGCTGTTACCTGCAACTGACAGTGCTCAAAACGGATGGTGGGAACTCCCAGTATCAGCTGCTGAAGATCTAGCTAAGAAAGTGCTCCAAATGCACTTCTCTATGGGTAAACAGTGAAATGGTTTGATTTTTTACTATTTACATGACTTATATAGGCATTTTTGGGTCTAACATACTATAGTTTTGATATAAAATCATATTTTAGTCAAAGATTATCTGTCGTAATCCCTTAATGCTAGTTATAAATGCGTTTAACACTTGTTTTTGAGTCGATTACAGGATAAGAGAACTATAGTAAAAATCTTTGGAAGTTTGTTTATGGCTTTTTCGCACTTTCATAAAAGGGAAAAGGTCAATGAGCGCTTATTACGACACTTTGGTCACGCTCTTTAATACCTAGTATCAAAGGTCCGAGTCCGTTTTAGTTTCTTTCCAGGCTCGTAAAAAGTTGACTTTGTGTAAAGAAGCATCATGGAGTCTTCTTTTCACCTCTATTTCAGGCTCCTTAAACACGAAAAGATCGTCGATTCCGTTTCCAATTGTTTCTAGGCTCGTAAGAAATGACATTGTGTAAAGAAACCTCATGGAGTTCTCTTTAAATTCTTTTCAGACTCCCTAAATACGAAAAGATCGTCGAGCGATCTTGTCTTCTTCACACTCGTTAAAGTATTTGAAGAGTCATCCGTCTGACGGTAGGTTATCTCTTTTTCGGTTTGGATGGGACTATTTACGAAAAAAGAACACTCCAGCCAATCATGACTGGAAGAGTTCCCTAAGGTATGATTTTATACTTTTTCGAGCCTTAGGGACTAAATCATACGAAAAAGGACCCCTTTGGAGTCTCCTTCCGTAATCGTTCAGACTCTCTAAACATGAACGATACCGAGTTTTCTTTCAATGGACTCATTAAATTAAACATTGAGAGACCCGTTTTGGGAACGAGCCCCTCTTCTCTTAGGTTCGTAAAATATATGAGTCTGGAATTGTCTTCTGATAAGCTATATCAAGTGTTTGTTACCCTCTTTGAACTCGTAAAACCGAAAAGAGGCACTCATCAATCATGATGGGGGAAATGGGAAGGGAATCATTTTGCAAATAATGGCAGTTTTTTGTCGTTACCTTTGAACATGGCACTTGTCTTCACATCATGTCAGTCAATTGGGTATTCAACTGATCTTCGTGATGAACCAATTTCATTAGTCATGTCACTCCTTTGAGTCTTTCAAAAGAATGCATTGTCCACTGTCGCATTGTGTGTTTGTCCCATCCAGTCATGCTGCCAAGTCTTTCTGTCGTGCCGCCCCAATGTTCAAAGGGGATTTGAAGAAGTTTTACCTCTGCAGTCCACACAGTCTTTGTGTTAGTATTTTTGAGTCAGTCTTATGGTTACTACATTCACATCATTCCAGAACTATGTTCCAAGTTTTGTGTTGTCGATGTGGGACTCATCATGGCCCTCCTTCGACGAGACTATTCCCTTCAACATTAGCTCATCATCCGGGAAATAGTCTTAGAAACAATATTTATCACCTTGAGATCTGTATGCTTTAATGACAGATTCTCTCGCTCTCGACATAGGTTCACATCATTGGCCTTTGATCGATAGAATCGACTGAGTGTTCGACATTAGGACATCTATTCACACTCAGTAGATTGTACTAGAGTACCTTGGGAATCATTGACATCAATGGTGATCTCCCTCGCGCTTGTTAACAGTTCACATCATTGGCCAGTAATCAAGTGGTTTCTACCATGTTTGACTTCAGATCATTGTAATCACATGGATAGAATTGTACTTTGTGGAAGACGAGATGAAGACCCTGGGTATTTGTTTAAACCGTTCATTGCTTTCCCCAGGTTGCGATGGAGTTTTGTATATCTAGCATGGATCCACATTTGTATGGTCGTGGCTATGCTCAAATTTGCGTCTGTATGACATATATCTACATTGTATGTCTGGTAGCTATGTCTAAGTTTGAGTCCTCTATCACATGGATCTATGCTGTATTCTAGTAGCCATGCTTGTTTATTCCTCTCATGGATCTGCCTTGTATTGGTTTGTAGCCATGAGCTAGTTACTTGCGTCTATGAGTCAACATACTGATGTACTATAGATGCCTACTTGATAACATGCTCCGATCGAGCCAAAATTTTCACCTCGTAGCAACGACTTGTTCTCTCAAAGCTCTCGTTTATCGTATCCCTCTAAGACTCATGATTTGGGGGCCATCCTCTTATACCAAAATCCTGTCACCATCATGTGATAAGACCTTTGACATATCTATTTTCCCTTAATCCTAGCACTTGCAGTGGAAACTCATACCATTTTGTTAATCTTTCACAAAAATGCTCAGCACCACGCTTTTCCCTTTGTCCAAGAGTGGTACCTTGCTCGCACCACCTATCCCTGGTTGTCCACAAGTAGTGCAACCACTTATGGCCCTTAGTCCATAAGCGTTTCTTACCAGAACCACTCTGTCATTGAAGGAGAAACACGGTACCCTGGGTAAAAAGGGAAAAATAGAAGTTTCTCGAGGCTTCTAGATGATGAGCCTCATGTCATCCCTTATCCTTATCATTGTGGGTTAGTTGAGCTCGAGATCCCTCATCCTAGGATATTAGAGGCCACCTCATCCACTAATCTCTCAACCATCCCTATCCATTGAGCCTTATAAATACAAGCTCATATCCATGGTTAAGGGGGAGAACTCTTAAGGTATTGTTACGCTGTTGGATTGATTACTTGGCCCAAGCCATTGAAGAGCATAGAGAGCAAAAGTCGGAGCTTATGGGGATGAGAGTACTTGGTTTCATGGAGATGCATGTCAACACTAAGGCTTAACTGGTTGTAAACTTCTCCATTTTATCTTAATGCAAAGCTGATTTCCGTCCCACATAACTGTTGTTGTTTGATTTCACATGTATGTTGTTAGATTCCTTAGTCACTAACGATGATTTGTCGTGGAAAAAATGTTCACATGTACTGGTGATAGATGAGAACCGTGACATAATTGATATGGAGAGATATCACAGGAACTATGTTCATCGTATACTATCTTCGTTTATGTGTGCATTAACACATGTAATCCATAATTTGTAACTACCCACTCTAGGATATATTGAATAAGCCTAATTATTTTAAAAAAATGGTTTCTATGTCAGAAGACATTTTAAAAATAATAATAAGATAAGAACAATTTTATGTTCAATTTTCTATTTATCAAGGTTATAATTAATTGAATTTTACACATTTTTGGGATTTAAATATTTATAAGAAATGAATTGTATTATACAATGAATTCCATCTAACCTTATTACTTACTTATAATTGTCTCAAGTCTTCTTGATAGTGGACTTTATTAAGCATCCTCTGTGTGTCAAACTTCGAAATGGTCACCATATTACAGTCATACGACAATTTTTTTTCAAGAAAGGGTATATTGACGATGATGATGTTCTCTATGATGACAATCATGGCCATAAAGACAATGATCATGATAATTCTATTGACTATGACGACATCGATAATTTCACTATCAACATCATCATCATCATCACCACTAACGATAATGATGATGTTGATGGCGTTGTTTATGACGATGATGACAATGACGAAAATGACGATGGTGTTGTTTATGACAATGGTGATGATCATTGACGATGACAATGACAATGCTTATAATGATGATGATGTTCTTGATGATTATGATAATGATGACAATGATTATCATGATGATGATGATGATGAACATAAGTATTGATGTCGTCAGTGTATTCTACGTTGCCTCCGTGTTGTTGGAATAAGTCCCTGGAATTATCCTTTCCCGAAGGGGTTTAGTGGACTTATTGGATTGAAGGAAAGGTAATAAATAAAATTAAAATAATAAAAACATTAAAGTAATAATAAACACTAAAATATTAATAAACATTAAAAATAATAAATATAAATGATAAACAAAACAAAATAGAAACATTAAAAAACAACAAACAATTAAAACTATCATTCGTACCTTCCCCTTGTCGCGACAATGAAATTTTACATCTTTCACTTACCTCACCCATGAACTATGCCCAAGGTCGCAGAGGAGTTTCCAAGGTTGCAGAGGTGGTTTTCTAGTTACCTCACCTATGAACTAGGCCCAAGGTCGCAGAGGAGGTTTTTCACTTACCTTACCCACGAACTAGGCCCAAGGTCCCAGAGGAGTTTTTTCACTTACCTCACCCACAAACTAGGACTGAGGTCGTATAGGAGGTTCTAAGGTTGCTGAGGAGGTTCCAAGATTGCAGAAGATGCAGCTCTTGTTCGTTCAAGGAACCCCTTCCTTGACACAACCAAAAATCTAGGTTGTGAGCATGGATAAACCCTTAAGTTGCACGAACACATATCAATTTCTTATTTGAAATAAGTTTTATAGTCCAGGTTCTTCCTACAAGTCACCTTTTATTGGGTGGGTGTTGGGACTCAGCTCAATTTTAATGGTATCCCAACTTTGGGTTTTTTCTATCCTCAAGGTTGTCCACCCCCTTCATCTCCAAAAGCTACGTAGATGGACATTGGAAGATTAAGATCGAGACCCATAAGAAAAGGTGAAGGTGAGTAAGGCATCGAGAAAAGCATAGGCTAAGGTAGCTTCCAGTACATTATTTTCCTGCATATATGTCTTCGGTAAGTCATAAGGCTTTCATTTAATCCATTAAATCATTTTCTAGTCAGGGTTTTATTGATAGATACAATCAATAAATTGCAGTCAGGGTTTTATTGATAGAGACAATCAGGGTTTGCTCTTATCTGCCCTACTGTAAACCCTGACAATCAACCCCACTTATGGATAGTGCATCTGTCACGTACCCATACCTTGATTACCATGCATAATTAAAAATTTTCCTTAAGAACCCTTGTTCATCTTTTAAACACAGGGCATGGGTCATGAAGACACTCTTCAACATTCATTCTTAGGATTAAGAACCCATGTTATAGTCATTTCGCCCTTGACAGATCCATTCTGTGACCAAAAAATCCTCTTTCACAATAAAACTGTCCTTTCCGTAGTTCGCCTTTCTCTGCAGAATGTGAAAATCGAAAACACAATGTGCGCCAACTTCCTTCAAACCTCTTTCTGCCTCCTTCCCTTCTGCCTTTCGCTGTGGAACTCGGGAATCATAAACTCAAAGAAATGACCACCTGACTTTCTACTTTTCCTCCTTTCGACTTTCTCCCTTCCTCCTTCCATTGCGAAGCTCAGAAATCAAAAAACCCGTGGGACAATCACTTGTCATTTGACTTTTCCACCTTTCGCCTTCTGCTGCGGACCTCAAAAATCAAAAGAACAACTTTTTGAAGGAATATTTTAACGACTTTCCCTCTTTGGACTTCCGCCTTTCCTCCTTCTATTGTGGACCTCGAAAATCAAAAAACCAAATTTCGACCTTAACCTTTTTCCCATTTTCCGCCTCCCTCCTCCCTCCTTCCGCAGGAGGATTCCGGGGTGCGAAAAACTTACTTTTACCTTAGAATTTTTGGCTCTTTATTCACTTCTGCCTTTCGTTTTCCATGGGCATATTTCGGGGTGCGAAAACACCTAATTCATATGCCTTCTGTCTTTGTACCCTGGATTCTAGCCTCCATGATCATAAGAAAAATGCATTGAAACATACAAGGCATTTACAGATGCAAATGCATGAACATTTCACAACAGTAAACTCTACCAAAATCATTAGTAAGAATTCATCATAGTCAATTCATTCAGAGGAATATACATTGCATAAATAAGAATAACAGAGAATACTTATCTTGAAGATGAAGTTGTCCCGCAACTAGCTATGTCATTGCAACATTCCACCCAACCATAGGACAGTTGTGTTCATTAATCTCTTAACACAAATGCTACCCTCGAGTTGGGAATGACTTCCATAAGGAACTAGGGAACTCCAGACTCACACACAACTAGATCATATCACACACAGTCAATCCAACCTTCATTTGGGTTTATCAGACTGTCTAGCCAAGCCAACACACAGTTGGGTTTATCAGACTGCAGGAAAACAAGCCATACAGATGGGTTTCATAGGATACACATCCAATCCATCTCACAGTTGGGTTTCACAGACTGTACACAGTCAAGCCAACATTTACATCAAGGACCAACCAAGCCAACATATGGGTTTATCAGGCACTCAGCCAATCCATCTCACTACTAGGTTTATTAGGATACTCAACCAATCCATCTCACTACTAGGTTTATTAGGATACTCAGCCAATCCAACCTTCGAAGTTGGGTTTATCAGGCTATCCAACCAAGGATTACACACATGGCCCAAAACAAAACAAGACACAACCATGCCAACTACCACTTGGCTTTATCAGGATGCTCAGCCAAGTCAATATCCAATTGGGTTTATCCAGTCTACCCAGCCAATCCAATGTACAATTGGGTTTCATAGGATGTCATCCAAGCCAATCTCCTTTGGGTTTATCAAACTGCTAAGGCAATGGAAAGGTAGAATGATAAGCTAGTAGCTCATTCAATATCTAGAGACACCTCCACAAGAACTATTTGGCTTGGCATCCACAATACATACACACCCAACACAAGGAAGCATCCCCTTTTCTGCTCCATAGTCCCTTGGGCTATGCCTTCCCTTCCAACTCTCTTCAGGATGTGCATAGAATATTCACCAACCACTCTTATCTTTTGATGAGTTTTCTCTATGCATTAGGTTTATCAAGCACATTCCTCATCTCTTCCACTCCTAAGTCTTGCATACAGTTCAGACCCAAACCAGGGTGCACATAACATCAACCACAAGGTAACTCATCAACACAGGGATTCATACTGTAACACATATGACCAGTTTTTTATAACACTCTATAACACAGAGAAACACTGCAGAAGAACTCTTCTACGAATCAGGGTAGTGAACAACACAGTGAATCACGCTGCACCACAATAAACAATCGCGACTACGGGATCGGGAATGAAGAACGCATGAAGGAATGGTCGTGAATGGACCCCCCCATGAATGAATGTTCAACAACATTTTGGCGAACCAAGATGACGGAATGGGAACACATTTTTTGGGTTTACTTGCCCCATAATCAAGAATACGGGTTCTGCATATTGTAGGCCTGCTTAATCATGAAATTTGACTGCCATGCCTTGCTCTTCCTAAGGAATTAACTTCCTCAACCAAATTCTGGAAGAAGTAAATGATAGAGTGCATAGGACAATGGGTATTTGAGGGTTTATCGGTTCCCCCATTAACATTTGGTCTCACCCTATGGCTCAGGAGTTTGACTAACTCCCCTCCCTATTCCTTGTGAAATCATGCCCCCATCTATTTCACGTTGCAGTGCATAGCTAGCTATGGTATTTTATTAAATTGTGTATTTACATGATGACTTCAAAATGTGTTGTGCTTGACCAACACCATAACCATAGGTATTAACCTTGATCACGTATACACAAAACACCAAATCAATGGCAGGGCCTTGGCCTTGATCTCCTCGCCATGATTTACATACAATACACAAATCATGTACAATTTCAATACCATGGGGTCAAAACCGGGGTGTTACAACATAGATATACAATCTTGTCTTGTCTGCACAATGTTGTTACGACTGATTCAGGGGAATAATTGATGTCTTGGTTCTCTATGATTTATCTCCCATTCCTATCTATGTGACCGTGGCCTTGGTCAGAAGTCCCTTATCGGACTTGGGTAAAAATGGTTTTAAAAAAACCTTTCGAGAGTGCGATATCAAACCAAGAATCGACACCTTACCTCAATCGAAACTACCCTAGTTTCCATCGCACTGCCAAGGGGTTATTAACTCATTTTCTAGTTTGACTGTGATATACTTTTACAATCATCTATCACTTAACAATTGATCACCACCATCTCCTTAGAGCAGGGTAATCTGATCGTTTGTCACCGCTAATCAGTTTCTTGATAAACAGAAACCATCGATTCAAACTGTTCGTGCACAATAACTGTCAAACCATATTTTACTACATGTGCTTTGCTTGAAATGCTCATGAACTATATCAATACAGGTTACAATTTGAAACACGCGAATGAAATCTAACCCCTGTAGATTATAGATAGATTACAATGCTATGAATTCATGAAATAATTCGACTCAATGTAAACACAAACTCAATACAAGACAATACTCAAAGACAACCCATACCACTGAACCATTTAGTATGTAAATAGGAAAATAAAACCCTTCAATTATTGCTACTAAGGAGGAGGATTACCACTTTTATTTTATGCCCAGATTGAGAAGTTTTTCCGATCTCCATAGACCTTTGAAAGGTCGACCAAACCACTAGGCCTCCCTTCTCAAGAGTATTTTCACTTTATTGGCCGCTGTTGATGGCGCATAACATCAAGATTTAGAGCTACTGTTTGTCACGTTCCAACAACTATTGAGATCATGACTCAACAAATACACTCTCTGTAGTGAATGGAAGATGAATGCCATGGGCCAAGGCTATAGTTGGAAGAGCTATAGACCTACCTAGAGAAACAAGAGAAGGAAAGAAAGACACTATCGAATTCTTCTCCGACTCAGCCTAGGGCCATCTGACTCATAGGTTGTACTTGAACAAGCTAGCACCACAGGAAGAATGTAGGTTTCAGAACCTACACAACCCTCCCCAATTTTAGAATTTAATACAATCTTGTTGCCTCTTTTTGCAGAGAATTTTTCGTAAATAGTGTTTATAGACAAAACTAAAAACCGAAGTAATACATATTTCGAGCACAATGTGGATAGTTTAGACCCTCTAGGCATGACTGGTGTTAGGATAGTAGAAGCTTTGAATGAGTATTTTCACAATGTTGGCCTCTATTGATAGTTATGCATGCTTCTCGGTTTGGTTGGCATGAATATTTTTGCTAAGTTGGATGTTGTTGATAGCTATGCATCCCTCTCAATTCAAATGGGATGAGTATTTTCACTATGTTGGCCATTGTTGATAGCTATGCATGCTTCTAGGTTCGGATGGTGGTGGATGTTTGTAGTAGAAGTAGTGGGAAGAACCAATGGGTGGCATTCATTTCTAAGCTAATGAACTTAAAATAAAATGATATTAAATATTTAAAAGAAAAAAAATGCTCACTCTAAAACTAAAAAATATATATATATATATATAATCAACTAGAAGATTAATGGATGGTATTGGTTATGTAAAATGAACAAAAATTTATGGTCATCTAAAAAAATTAATGCCTCCAAAAAAATACATTAACTCCAAAAAAAAAAATACAATAAGTCCAAAAAAAAATTAAAACACTAAAACATATTTGCTGGTCTATTTCATCTAATGCCTATCTTCATCTTTATATCTAAAAGTTACCTGCGGTTTATTAGGGGCATATTGAGAGAGAATATTGGGGTTTTCGTTTGGAAAAAACGGACAATGGTCACAAAAAATACACAACCACAAAAGCATTAATACACTAAAACATATTTGCTGGTCTATTTCATCTAATGCCTATTTTCATCTTTATATCTAAAAGTTACCTGCGGTTTATTAGGGGTATATTGAGAGAGAATATTGGGGTTTTCGTTTGGAAAAAACGGACAATGGTCCTCTACTTATGCCTTCGGGTTGTAAATTCCTAGCATTATTAAAGTTGTAATAACTAGTAATTCTCGAAGAACATTTGTATATAAAGAATTCATGATACACTATAGGGTTACTCCCTTTTTCGTTGCTGATATGTTTTGTTGAGTAGCAAAATAATATAGAATCTATAGAAATATTGCCACATGCAATAATATTGTGAGTTGAGAAAAGGGGAGAGATCTTTGTGAGAGTCAACTTAAGTTAATTCGCAATAAGAATATTTATTTTTTTTCTATTAACTTATAATATGAAAAACACTTTTCACCACTCTGTAACTTTGGGATAGACCTAGACACAACTTTATTGCTAAAAGCTCACAATATTATATAACCAAAATATTAAATAAGACTTGTGTCTAGCACTCTAAGGTTAAAATTTAAACTTTTACATGGTGAAATATTTGTGGATTCTTTATGTCTTTCACAAACTGTAAATGTAAATAACATTTCCACAAGTAATTCTCGAGAAGATGTGCAACATAAATAAGACATGCATTCAGCCATAAAACTATAGGTTTATATATTATCACAACATAACAAGATAATACAACCACATTTACATACTTGGAAATTTACTTGGGTGATTCACCTTTTACACATTCCAAAACATGAGCTTAACCTCTCGAACTCTTTGAAGAGTTTTTCTCCTTTCTTTGTTACTCTTTTTTTCTCCTAAAGACTTTCTTCTCTCTCTCTTTCACTCTATTTTTCTTTTTCTGTTCGTTTACATATACAAAGACTAAATTTTTGTTTCTCTTGGAAGCTATCGACTAACATTAAAAACATTAAAGACTACAATTAATTCTACCTAAAAACTTGACTTCAGAAATACAATTCTGCTTCCTAAATATGGTGAGACGTAAACTCCACAGCCTGATTGACAGATTGAGTGACAAAAAAAAATGTACTTCTAGAAACTCTAACTGAATCAGGTGAGATGTGATGCATAATTTATATTTCCAACAAATGGCCCATAGCCTAGTTCCACTTCAAGCAATAATGTTTACTGGGAAGTTTGACAAATATAAACTAAACTCATTGGTAAGTCAGGTATGGACTCTCTGTTGGCTCTAGCCACTGGAAGAGACATATATATCCTATATAAACATATCAATGCTACCAAAATCTCTAGCAGATTACACTTCGTTTTGGCTTTGGTTTTTTGGATTTTATGGAAATTGAATTCTAGAAGGAAATCCCCTCTAAATACGAACAATTCATTTTATTTCATTTCAGTCTCAATTTACATAGGATAGAAAATTGAACTTACCCTAGCAGAGTAATGGAGTCAAAGTAGCAAAAAACTAGGCACCGACTAGCTTCAAAACAAACCTCCCCTCTTTCCCACAAGATGCAACCCACAAATTAAAAAAAGCTAATATCGATACATTTGTTGAGTGCCCTCTGAACCAAACCCAAATTGGAAAACAACCTAACAATAATACATTTATTACGTTCCCATCCGTTGTTCGCACAAACCATTGCGCTTACTTAACTTAGGAAACATAATCTTTGATTGGTCCTTGGGAGTCTATGAGCTTTCACTAACTCTTTTTAATACGGACTCCCTCTTTGAATGTACCATATGCCACCTGCACCATACTCCTTATCAAAAGGCATTCTCTGCATTGAAGCCTCCTAAATGCACCTTGCATCATTGTTGGAAATATTAATCACTTATAGATCCGTATCTGATCTCAGCCGACTCTGTAAGAGTCTGTATCAGTCAAGATCTTATTGGCCACTCTGACAAGAGGGAAGAGTCCATGATTCAGAAATCTAAACCAATTGAATTAATTTCTGAAGCTAAGTTGTTAGGTAGATAGTTATTACAGTCTTTAATGGTGAGTCGATCGATTCACATAGAAGCAATTTTCAGGTTTCCTATAAATAGTAGAAGAAGATTGTAAATTAAGTTAGACAGTAGAGACAACTCTGGGTGAGAAAAGAGAGAAAGAGAAGTTGAAGCTCAAGCTTCTGTGTATGTGATTCTGTCAAAGAGCCAAAGCTCTGTAAAAGGATTAGTTAGTTAGCCGACAAGTTTGGATCGACAAGTTTGTATTACCTTTGTTATTTCCAGACAATATAATATATGAAATAGTTTATGGTTGAATGCATGTTTATTTAGCCACACATTCTTTCCAGATTTACTTGTGTAAATGTATTTTACAATTACTGTTGAGTGAAAGAACAAGAACCCATAAATTTCTCATCCTGTGAAAGTTTCAGGTTTTACGGCAAAGTGGTTGACTCAAGTCTTCCTAATTATTTGGGTATATGTTTTTTTATAAGTTCTCTAGAATTGTTATTCTGTCCATTTTTACTTCATCTTACTCACAGATGAAAAGCACTTGTAGTTTATTAAGTCTTTTAGACTAAGAAACATACTCTGTAGATTTCGACTAAAACCAAGTGAATCGACAAGGTCGGTTGAGCAAACCGGCTAGTGGTCGAAGTGATCAGTTGACAAGTGGTCGAAGTAAAACCAACTAGTGGTCGAAGAGGTCAACTGAATAGTAGTTGAAGTGAAGTTACCGACAAGTGTTCGAAGTAACTGTTAGTAGAACCGACAAGTAAGAACTTGTCGAATTAAATTAGTCGGGTCTGAAAGGCTGACCAAATTTGATAAACTTGTCTAGTCGGGAGTTAGACAAGTTTCACCCAACAAGTAAAAAAAGAAAAAGAGGTCGTCGTGAAAGTGAAATTAAAATTTTTATTTTAATATAACTGAGTGGTAAACTCAAGTTTAGTCGGCTTGGTTTTTGCTACCTGGTATCAGAGCAAGGTTTAGGAAAGAAATCTTGTCTTAAAAAGTGGAAAAGTAATTTTCTAAGGAAAGTTAATTAAAAATTAAAAATGGCGTCCACTTCTGGTTCACTACAAACTCCAATTTTTACAGGAAAGAATTATGAATATTGGCCTCTGACTATGAAAGCTTTGTTCAGAGGTCAAGATGTCTGGGAGATACTCTAGCATCGTTGTACAGAACTAGCATACATGAAAACATATAACAATCTCACACAGGCTGAGAAAGATGTCTTGAGGGAACATAGGAAGAAATATGGAAAGGCTTTGTTTTACATACATTAAGCCATGCATGAAAGCATAATCCCAAGAGTAGCAGCAAAAATTAATGCTAAGAAGGCATGGGATATGTTGGAGACCACCTATCAAGGTTTGGATAAGGTAAGGACATCCAAGCTGTAGATTCTGAGAAGAGATTTTGAATCTCTATCCATGAAAGATTCAGATACTGTAGACACATTCTACACTTAAGTTGTTGGTTTGATAAACCAAATGAAATCTCATGGAGAAGACATAGAAGACCAAAGAGTTGTTGAAAAAATTCTCATAAGTCTTCCCCCAATATTTGAAAACTTAGTTGTGACCTTGGAAGAACATACAAACATGTCAACATTTACTACTGATGAGATGCAAGCTTCACTCACAATCATGAACAAAAACTCAACAGAACAAAAACATCATTGGACGGTACATTTGCAACACAGTCATCCATAATCCGTGGTAGAGGCAAGGGGAGAAACAACTTCAGAGGTAGAGGAAGAAATTCTTCCAGAGGAGGACGAGGCATAAGTTCTGCAAATGTCGATGGTAGAGGAGATAATCAAAACCCAAGTCAGCCAAGTGGCCAGAGGTCTGATAAATAAAAAATTTAATGTCATTATTTTAAAAAATTTGGTCATTATGCATATGAATGCAAGAAGAAACAATGTGACCAAGGAAGGCAAAGCCCAAATTAGTCGACCAACACCAACACTTCGACAAGTGCAATGTTAATGGCATCGACATCTCTACTTGAATGCAATGTTATTCAAGAAATTCCACATGACATATGGTACTTAGATTCAGGCTGGAACAATCATATGACTGGTAATTTAAATTTGTTTTCTAGTCTAGATAATTCAGTTCAAACAGACGTTACACTTGGAAACAATGTCCAAGTTACTGTTTTAGGAAAAAGCACTATTGATTTTCTAACCAAACAGGGGGAGAGTAAGTATATCCCTGATGTCTATCATGTCGAAGGTCTGAAACATAACTTGTTAATCATTGTACAGTTGATAACAAAAGGCTACATAGTATACATGGAAGATGATTACTGTGTGATTAAAGACAAACATCCAAGTAACTAGCTGATAGCAAAAGTGCCAATGACAAGCAACCGCTTGTTTCCATTGAGGATAGTTCTCGACATGAAAGGGAAGACAAATACAGGAGCTGCATTCAAGGCAGAAAGCAAAGAAACAGTTGAGCCTCTTGACAATAAAGAAAATGGCAGCGCCAATTTGCAGGTTGCATTTCAAATAGAAGTTTAGGATGAATCTTGGCTGTGGCATTTTAGATTTGGACATCTGAATTTTGGTGGGCTGAAGCTACTGCACACAAATAATATGGTGAAAGGATTTCCATTGATCGACAGACCAGAAAGGGTTTGTGAGGGATGTATTTTTGGCAAGTAGCACAAAGAGACTTTTCCAGTCGAAAAGTCTTATAGAGCACGCACACCACTTGAAATTGTGCACTATGATATTTGTGGTCCAATGCAGACATCATCCATTGGTGGCTGCAAATATTTTCTAACTTTTATTGATGACTACTCAAAGGCATGGGTATATTTCTTGAAACATAAATATGATGCATTTAGTTATTTTCAGCGCATCAAGATCTTAAGGACCGAAAGAGGAGATGAATATGTTTCATATGAATTTCTAAATTTTTGCAAGACCCATGGCATACAGAAATAATTTACTGCACGGTATACACCTCAGCAAAACGGTATTTTCGAAAGAAAGAACAGAACCATCATGGAGATGGCGCGCAACATGTTGGCAGCCAAGCATTTTCCAAATGAATATTGGGGTGACGCAGTCGCAATTGGTGTATACATTATGAACCGGTGTCCGACAAAGAGTGTGAAGAACAAAGTTCCTCAAGAAGCATGGATAGGTATGAATCATAGTGTTTCTCATTTAAAAGTCTTTGGTTGTGTTGCATATGCTCGTGTTCTAGATGAGCCGAGAAATAAACTAGACAAGAAGGGACATAAATATATTTTTGTCGACTATTCTGAAGACACAAAAGCATACAAGTAGTATGATCCTGTCGCAAGGAAAGTGATAATCAGTCGAGATGTTCAATTTGTCGACAATGAATCATGGGATGGAACTGCCGACACAAATGTCAATATTGTGTCGAACGTCGACAATGATGATATGGTAGAGGAAGTGGTTCAAACACCACATGTAAGCCAACTAGCCGCAGCATCGTCGACTCCCATGACACCACGGCATGTTTAAGAACAAGGACCATCAACACAAGTAGCAGATCAAGCTACACCTACAAGCAGACCAAGAGGACAACAGACTCCATCAAGCATTTCATCAAGGTCGACATTGATAGAACCGATGAAGAAAATAAGTTTGCATGAGATATATGAAGATGGTGCACCAAATTCATTCTCTCTCTTTGCATTATTTTATCCTATATATGATCCACTAACATTTGAAGAAGCTGTTGAAGAAGAAGTATGGGCACAAGCCATGGATGAAAAAATAGAATGCATCGAGAAGAACCAGACATTGGAAGTGGTTGATGTACCAAAAGACAAAGATGTAATCAGTGTCAAATGGATTTACAAGACCAAGCAAGAATGGTAGCAAGAGGGTTCACACAACAACCCGACATAGACTTCAATGAAACGTTTGCACCTGTTGCATGCATGGATGCAGTCAGAACAGTCTTGGCCATTGCTGCACAAAACAAATGGAATGTTTATCAAATGGATGTCAAGTCAGCATTCTTAAATGGCTATCTAGAAGAAGAAGTATATGTGGAACAACCACAAGGCTATGAAGTGCTAGGTCAAGAGAATAAAGTGTACAGGCTGAAAAAGGAAATTTATGGTTTGAAGCAAGCTCCTAGAGCTTGGTACAGTCGGATTGATTCCTATCTCACTGAAAATGGATTTCACAGAAGTGAAAGTGGCCTGACATTGTACACCAAAGTTGATTAGCAAGGTAAGATGTTAATTGTCTGCTTGTATGTAGATGATTTAATATTTACTTGTGATTTTGGTATAGAAGATTTTAAAGCAGTCATGGAAAGTGAATTTGAAATGACTGATCTAGGGATTATGGTATAAAATATTTTAAAGCAGTCATGGAAAGTGAATTTGAAATGACTAATCTCGGGATTATGAAGTTTTTTCTAGGCATTGAAGTTCAACAATCTGAAAGTGGTATTTTTATATCATAGAAAAAGTATGCAAGTGAAGTTTTAAAAAGATTCAACATGTCTAATTGCAAGACAGCCCCAACACCTGTGATAACAGGTTTAAAATTGAGCAAGGATGATGAAGGATCCATTGTAGATCCTATGTTGTTTAAAAGGCTTGTTGGCAGCCTTATGTATTTGACAGCAACAAGACCAGACATCATGTATGGTGTAAGTCCGATCTCAAGATTATGGAGTCACCAAATGACTCACATTGACAAATGGGTAAAAGAATTCTGAGGTATGTAAGTGGCACAAAAGACCTTGGCATTATGTATTCAACCTCATAAAATTTTAAACTCATTGGTTACACTGACAATGACAATGGAGGCAGCATAGATGACAGAAAGAGCACATTTGGGTACACATTTCATTTTGGTATAGGTGGTGTTTCACGGGCTTCAAAGAAACAACCCATAGTAACTCTGTCTTCAGCAGAAGCAGAGTATGTTGCATCGACAAGTGTTGCATGTCAAGTTGTTTGGATGAGGAGAGTGTTAAAAGACCTGTCACAGAATCATCAAGAACCGACAACCATCTTTTGAGACAACAATTCAGCCATAGCATTATCAAAGAATAATGTGTTTTACAAGAGAACCAAGCACATCAACACAAGGTTTCATTTCATAAGAGAGTTGGTGAACAACAAGGAATTTTGTTTGGACTTTTGCAGGTCTGAAGACCAACTTGCAGACATCTTTACAAAACCATTGTCAAAGGACACATTCCAGTATCTCCGTAGTTATATTGGAATGACAAGTTCTGTACAGTGAACTTTGTCATGAACAAAGCATGTTTAAGCTTTGAAACATTTTGTAAATTTTGTTTAAAAAAAATTCCCCATCTGCTCATAATTAAGGGGGAGTGTTGGAAATATTAATCACTCGCAGATCCGTATCTGATCTCAGTTGACTCTGTTAGAGTCTGTATTAGTCAAGATCTTGTCGGTTAGTTTGATAAGAGGGAAGAGTCCACGATTCGGCAAACTAACCCAGACGAATTAATTTCTAAAGCTAAGTTGTTAGGTAGATAGTTATTACAGTCTTTAATGGTGAGTCGATCGATTCATGTAGAAGCAATTTTCAGGTTTCCTATAAATAGTAGAAGAAGATTGTAAATCAAGTTAGACAGTAGAGAGAACTCTGGGTGAGAATTGTTCTTTCACTCAACCCTAATTGTAAAAGACATTTACACAAGTAAATCTGGAAAGAATGTGTGGCTAAATAAACATGCATTCATCCCGTGAAAGTTTCAGGTCTTACGGGGAAGTGGTCGACTAGTCTTCCTAAATATTTGGGTATATGATTTTTATAAGTTCTCTAGAATTGTTATTCTGTCCATTTTTACTTCATCTTACTCACAGGTGAAAAGCATTTGTAATTTCTTAAGTCTTTTAGACTAAGAAACATACTCTGTAGATTTTGACTAAAACCAAGTGAATCGAAAAGGTCCGTTGAGCAAACGTGGTCGAAGTGATCAACCAACTAGTGGTCGAAGTAATCATTCCACTAGTGGTGAAAGTAAAGTTACCCACTAGTGGTAGAAGAGGTCAACCTACTAGTGGTAGAAGTGAAGTTATCGACAAGTGGTCGAAATAACTATTAGTAGAACCGACAAGTAAGAATTTGTGGAAGTAAATTAGTTGGACCTAAAAGGGCAACCAAATTTGATAAACTTGTCTAGTCGGAAGTTAGGCAAGTTTCAGCCAACAAGTAAAAAAAGAAAAAAAGCCTTTTATTTTAATATAACTGAGCAGTAAACTCAAGTTTAATCACTTTTAGCTAACAATCACCATGTTGCTTATGCCTCCCCACATTATACAACACAAACGTCATTCCTTCCTCACCAATCTCATGCATGATAAATACATAATTTGAATTTTTTTTTCTTCCTACTAAAAATTTCAAATTAATTTAGTCATTATATATAAAATTAAGTTAATAATATTAATAAATTCAATTTAAAAAATCAATTTCATAACATAAAATTATGGACAAATTACATAAATTGGTAAAAGAACATAAAATTATGGACAAATTACATAAATTGGTAAAAGGAGTTAAAAATGATAACAAAAAATTATGATAAATTGGTCGCGGAGTTAAAGATGACAAGTTCAAATCCTCACCATTAGTAAATTATGATAAATTGGTCCAGGAGTCAAAGATGACAAGTTCAAATCCTCACCATTACTAACTTAAAAAAAAATAATATAAATTAATTTAAAAATAAATAAAAAAATTTTAACTTCAAAACTCCTCCTATACCTCATTTCATTTTTTTCAGAACTAAAAATATTTATGAATTTTCAATAGAGTTTAAGACAAGTGTCATCAATCTCCTACATCCGTCAAATTTTTGGATACTCTCATCCTATCATTTTTATTTTATTTTAGAATTGTAAATATTTTTCATGAGTGAAGAAAAAGAGTCACAGGGATACAAATTAGAATACCGGGGCCAGCGAAGGAAGCGTCGGCGTTAGATGGAAGAGCAATGTGAGATTAAGGAGATGATACAGAACTATACGAAGCATTTGACAACACAGAGCCCATACTGGTGTACTCGATGTTTTGGGTGGCAGAACTCACAAATGGAGGCTTTGTAGGATCCGGCAATGTCACGGAATGAGATGCAAGCATAAAATTTACTGCAGAGATTGATGGACGAAGTGACGGGTCTGCTTGTGTACACAAAAGACCCACATGAATGCATCTCAACGCTTGCGCTGTATCGCACGTTTCAATTATTGTCGGATCAATAATCTCTACAATATTTCCTCGTCTGTATAATGTCCACACCTGCATAAACACAGAACCGTCATTTTGATATTAATATTCTCGTTACGACTTTGTCGTTAACGAGTGAAAAAGACATCACCACACAAGTAAATTAAACTAAAATAGATCATCAATTTTGACATTTAATATTGTCAGCAAGAACTTAATTTTGTCTTCAGCAAGTGCAGAAGTCAATACACAAGTAATTTACATTAACGAAACCCTTACGCTAATACTGTGATACAGTTCTAGATGAATTAATATGCTCAGTTGGAACTTGGAAATACAATGATAACGGGATCAGGGTTTCTCACCCATCCTAAAAGCCTTTGCATCTCAGGTGACAAACTATAATCCATGTTCTTCCTTCCTGTGATACATTCCAGCATAAGAACGCCAAAGCTAAAGACATCAGCTTTTACAGACAATTTCCCATGCATAGCATACTCTGGTGCCATATACCCGCTGCATATCCCCAAATTACAGTAAGGTAAAATTGAGGAATGATAAATTCAAAATTAATTGAAAATGAAAGCGTAGAATAAAATATAACCGAGAAGGAAAATCCTAAAAACAAAATGGACAAGATTTGATTAAATTTTCAATACTGCCAAATCTGATCTTGAAATGAAATAGAGTAATACATATATGCCTCGCTGTTTGTAATTTATAGCTTTTGACAGTGTGATGTGATGATTGTTTAGATATCTTACTAAGTTCCAGCTACTCTTGTGCTGAGGTGACTCTTATCTTCAGGTAAAAGTCTTGCTAAGCCGAAATCTCCTATCCTGGGATTCAGTTTCTCATCCAACAAAATATTGCTGGCTTTAATATCGCGATGAATAATCCGCAGCTGAGAATCCTCGTGCAAGTAGAGAAGCCCACGTACTATTCCCGCTATGATGTTGTAGCGCTTCTGCCAATCAAGTTGCGTGCGTTTGTTTGGATCTGTATCGGTACATGTAGTACACTGACTAATCATAATGACCAAATAGGCTAACGATATATATATATTTTGTAATAACCAAGAAACTCACCGAATAAGAATTTATCTAGGCTCTTATTAGGTAAGTACTCATATACAAGCAACCTTTCAGATCCATCTGCGCAACAGCCCAATAGGTTTACAAGATTTCGATGTTGAATCCTGGCTACAAGTTTAACTTCATTGAGAAATTCTTGTTTTCCTTGCATAGATCTTATAGGCAACTTCTTCACAGCTATTTCTTTTCCATCTTCAGTAATTCCCTGAGAAACTCAGAATACAATTATCTATATGTATAAAGATTTTTCCAAGGTCTGCGCTCTGCTATAATTTAAGATTCTATAAACTAGTAAAATCTTGACAAGCCTTTGTTACCTTGTATACTGGGCCAAATCCTCCCTCTCCGAGTTTGTTATCATCATGAAAATTTCCTGTAGCAGCTAGCAATGTTTCCATCTTAAACGGTCTTTGCTGATCCTGATTGATTAGAGTGTCTTCGCGGTCTTCCTTCGCTTGCCCATCACCTAGACAATGAAATTATACAGCTACATTAGAAAAGAAGACAGAAAAAAATGGATTTGCTTGAAATCATTTGATAGATTTCTTGAAGAAAATTTAAATGAACCGTTCACCAAATAAATTTCAATGGTAGTCCAAAAAACTGTGTTCGCCAAATAGCATTAAACGATAGTCTAACAGAGCAATTAAATCTATTGTATTGTGACTCTGATCCATCGTAGCATATTTTGTGTGCGAGTTTGTATCTAACTGTGGACAAATCTAAACATTCCCAGCCAGGTAGCAAAATAAATTTTATGCAAACCTTCGAATGGGCTTCGAAAAAAGGCAGCCTTCCATCTTCTCCGAGTTGCAAACATTACCAGTGACGCTAGAAGCGCGCCACCAGCAACACCTAAAATAAAAGGTAGTAGTCTGTTCGGCATGCTATTACTCGGCGCTGGAAACGGTAGTCTGCTCGGCATACTTGTAGTCGGCGGTGATGAGGGTGGAAGCGCAATGGAATCAAAGAAGGGATATATTTCATAGCGAACTAGGCAGCTTCCCCTCAATCCCCGGGCCCCTTGGCTTCCAGCAAAAGTTGAGTAAATATAATCGATTGTATTTGATAGACATATTCTGCAGTCGTCACTAGATATATCTCTAATGCACTGGACCAGAGCATAAACCTTTTCAAGCAAAGAGTATGTAGTTGTTCCAGAAGCATAGAATATAGAGCTAGATGTTGCCTCAGCGTACAAATTCGTGAAAAGGTTGCCAAGAGCTGCGTGAAATACATCAGGGCTGGAGACATTAAGTTTATTGGCCCAATAATATTTATAATCAGTGTCCAGTTGTCCGAAGAATATATAGTTTTCATAACGTAAGTAGCAGGTATCCAACCAAATTCTACCGCCAACCACATTTCCACAGCTTTGTCGCAAGGTAGAATTTGCTTGTTGTGAGCAATTGTAGCATTGGTCAGCTGTTGTGTCTCCCCGACATTGGAGGAGGCCATATATATGGTCAGGACTTTGGCCATGCTCAGAAGTGTTAAATCCTGTTTGGTACGTGTGTTGAACAAGCCTATTCAACACTGTATTTAGATTGCTCTCAAACTGACTACCTTCTGAATACTTATTGGCGTTACAGAAAGCTGGTATCTCTAGTGCGTTGCAACTCTGTCCAGTATGAGTATTGATGATCATCGACAGAAGTACGATTATGTAGAATAACTGGATGATCAAGATCAGATCACGCAGAATCTCTTCCATGGAATTGTTGTTCGCTAGGAGTGTAAAGAGCAATGGAGAATGGAGAGGCTTCAGTACTGCATGAACAACATTCATGCCATTAGTGCAGTTACCGGAATGTTTCGAGATTTCTATCATCCAACTGCTTCCATTCATCAGCCGCGGCGGACGACTTTCCAAACATTTAAAAGTATTATAAGATTTGATTTAATATTCTGTCTGACGTCGAATGAGGCAACTGCGTGAGCCGCACCTTCGCTGGAATATAGTATAATGAATAAAGTTTATAGAAGTAAAACCTTTGAATTCTTCGCCGAAAATAAATAACAACTAAGTTGAAACGGGTTACATATTATATAAAGAAGAATTTTAATGAAAGAATCTTTGAATTCGTCCAGCCAAACCAAATATGAAAATAAATCCCAAGGAAATTTGAAACGTACACGCTAAAGTTAAAAGCAAGTGTCATCTTAAAATAATAGTGATAGATTTTGTCACACCCACGCGTGTTTGTGTGGAGTGATGACTTCATTTTTCAATTCTAATGTTTCACACGTGTAAGGGAGGGTGCTTGCAGATTTTAATGGGATTATTGGAGCTTAAGCATCTTGAAATTTAAGTGGACATACTTTAATGATAGTAATAAAGTAAAGATATCATTTAAAATAGTTGAAGCTAGATCTTGAGAATATTATGTGTTTTCAGTATTATAAGAAAAAGATTATAAATAAAAGGAGTTATTATTTATAATAAACATAACATATTTAACTATAATAAAAATTTTATTTACTTTAAAATGTAATAAATTGTTATAATAAAAATTTTATTTATTTTAAAATGTAATAAATGAATATAAATGGAATAGTCACTTTATATCATGTTTTAATCTTTTTTGAACGATATTTTTTTCAAGTTGAAAGATAAATAATAGAAAATTTCATACAATTTCAATGAAAATGTTAAAATATTAAAAATAAAGTTTGAAAAATAAGCATTGTAGATATATTGCATATAAGATATTTATTTATTCAAATTGAAAATAATTTAAACCATTTAAAATTATATTTTTGATGATTATTATATTTTTAAAAAGATTTGACTTCATTATCATAATTAATGAGTTAAAAAAGTTTATTTATTCAAACTAAAATGAATTCAATAATTTTAAATATATTTATATGAATAAGTTAAAAACATTTGTTTATTCAAACTAAGATGAATTCAATCATTTAAAAAATATATATATTTTTGAAAGTGAATAAAATTTTTTTTTGAATGCATGATTAAGTCAATTTTTAAAATATTTGAAAGCATAATAAAAACTAATTTTGAAAATATTTGTGGACTGCGAAATCGTTCTGCCAAGGCTTTCAGGCAACAACACAACTCTATCCAACTCTTATGGCCATCAGCACGGGAGCGCCTTATTCACTGAACAGACTTTCTTGAGAGAGGAAAGCCTATCAAATTGACACTATCAGTTTTTTATAGAAAGGTTTCAATTTGACATTCTCACTCTTTTTTAGAAGGAAAGTCTGTCCAGTAAATAAGTTTCACCATCCTCATAAGGTACTCAGCCAGTTGTAAGGTTTGATACTTGTATACCCATCCGCCAGTTGTAAGGTTTGATACTTGTATTAATTTATCCAGACTCCCAATTCCATCCTTGTATACGTTTTATCGTTGGCAAACATACTAATTTGGCTAAAATAAGAGTGCAGATCATATGTCCTTGAACTAAGCTTTTTTTTCCTTGGGTGATCGAACTAAGCTTACTCCTCTTTTATGTGCATGATCAAGCCATTTTAGAATTAGCTCCATGTAGATATATAACTTCGGCAAAAACTGGTAGAGAGATAGATTTTCTACTTTGGGCTGGGGTTTCACGCTAGTTTTTCTGAAATCTCCCTACATGAGTCTACGGATTAGTATTTATATACTGGCAATTTTTTTTGAAATCCGCCTATATAAATCTCTGCTACTGCGAATTGTATAGTATTGAAAAACAGAAGTAAAGACATGGCCGAGAGGGGATTCTCCTGGTTTCGACTGATGATTCTTGTGGCGGATATTGAGAAGTGTAGTCTTTCATTCTTCATCGATAATGAGAAAGAAGCTGCTCTGAATGAATGGAAACACTATTCGTTTCCCATAACAAGCGGTTCCCATCGTTCCATTATCATTCTTAACAATAACACTTTCCAATCTGCTGCCATTCTCCTCAGGATTCCCACCATTTTTGGCTACTTGACTTCCAGCGCTATTCAAGGGAACCTTGTTTTCAGAATCTTTTATAGGTAAACAAACTTTTCATCGTTGTAGATTTCTATTTTATTTGATGTAGTGAGAGGCATCTGATTGTCAAACCCATCAAGCTCATTCACAGAAAGTGTTGCAATACCCTTAGTCCCCTTTGTAACTTTGAAATCACATTGTCTGTATCTTGTTAAAGAAAACAAGATAGAAGCCAGAATCATTAAGGGGTACACTTTATCAATATTAAGTAAATGTATTTATAGGATTACATAACAACAAAATCATGGGTAAATACCATGGGTCATCAAAGGGTCAGTGCAAGAAGATGAGGGACCTTTTAGATGCAATCCTAGTTTTGAAAAACACGATCACGTTACCAAAAAATACAACGCTTTTCTGCTACATAGCACTTGCTATGGTTCAACCCAAGCCTGACATGTCATGGGACATGTAGGAGAGGAAACCATATCGCTTACGTGTTATATAACTACAAAACGTGCTTGCGATCTGTAGTTATAGATTGCTTACGCCATTTGGAAAACAAAAAATAATTTATATACAGAGGCCCGAAACCCGGCCAATTGAAGCGTTTTGGAGCAAGTTAACTGCTTGGGATTGTTGGAGGAGCTGATTTAGGTTGAGGGGAGGAGATTCCACTGGTGAATTGTCATCCAACAAGGTAATTCAATCACCTAAAGCATTCTTTTTTTTGTCAATTTTTAACCTATAATTGTGTTTTTTAATAGAATAATCAACCCAACAACTCCCAAGCTAATATTTGATGGATTTAAATTAAAATAGGCTATAAAAATAAAAAACATCATGTTTAATAGATATTCAATGTTCCAAAAGGCTAGAAATATATAAAACAAACACAAGTATAATCCCAACTTGCATAGAATGTGATGGACAATGCAAAGTTTGAATTGGGATACTAGTGAGCGTGCCCACCTGTAACATGCATAGTCAAACCTTCAAATGCAATGATTGTGCTGGAATTAACACAAAGCGCAATAAAATTTAGCAATTATTTTCATAGATAGGTGAATGCCAACATTTTAAGATACATAGTGAATGAGGGATCCAAATGTAACAACCAATATAATCATCAAAATGGAAGAAAGAGGAAATTGTGATCAAAATATGCAAGTTGGACCCTCATCTTGATCAAAATTCCATAT
This sequence comes from Pseudotsuga menziesii, assembly GCA_001517045.1. Lineage (NCBI taxonomy): Eukaryota > Viridiplantae > Streptophyta > Pinopsida > Pinales > Pinaceae > Pseudotsuga > Pseudotsuga menziesii. Next base: position 457,163 of record LPNX010444729.1, read on the forward strand.
TTAACAATCCTTTGACACAATAAAAAACACATATGACTATATAAAGGGATTGTAATTTCTAGAAGAATATCAATACTCAACAATACCATGTGAATCCATCGACCTATTCATTCTGAATGTCCTAGACATACATAGAGTCATATACAACAATTGGAGTAAATTTATAAGCTATAAAATCTTACAACAACATTCAATTCAAGAGATCTACTTGATCTTGAAAGTTGAATGAATGACAATTTATAAAGTCATAATCACCACGAAATGTTGAGGAATGGTGACCACTCCATACATCATATGCCTAAAATGTGGATTGGTTTTTTACATAATGTCAGCTTTTTGACATTTGACTACCCATATCCCTAGATCTAGCAAAGACATAAATGACTTTACTCAAACAGTCTATGCCCCTGCATCACTAGGTTTATCAACCATTTTTTAAAATAGCAAAAACAATGGGTAATATATTTCTACATGTCGAGTCTCTAAGCTCATCTACAACCAATTGTAGTCCAGCCCACAAATTCTCCATTTTTCATGTAACTTTTGGTTGGTTTCCATGGTTATACAACAAGGGAAATGATGAACACCCATGAACTACCTAGAGTACATCGTGAAAGTGTTCCCAACCATGATTGAGCCAAATATATTTAGAGGATATGGTGGCAGCCCTGTATCACCCATTTTCTTGCCTCACATGTCCTAATAGTCCATTGCTCCTTTCTTTTACATATCCAAGGGACATAAAGGCCAAAACATGTCAAAATAGCACTCCTAAATTCAAACAAGTTTAAACCCAAGTGTGCATGGAAAAGTCACCAATGAGGGTGAAGAAGTGCCTTAACTTCTAGAAAGAAGTTGAATGAAACTCACTATTTAATTGTTAAATGTTTAATTTTAAGTTTTAAATGTATGTAAGTGAATGCCATTAAATTGCTTGTAACTTGAGTTTTCCTTAATTTACATTTTCAATTTTGAAGATATGTCATTATATACCATGTATACATTTCTAATGATTTTCTTATTGATTTTTTTATTGCAGTTGTGGCTATGGACACCAATCCTGAAATATTGATTGAGCTTGCCCAGTTGAGAGGTCTCAGTACTGTTTTTAGTGGTGGTGATAGGATTCGACGTTCACTTGCATCCACTTTGGATGCAATTGTTGAGACTATTACATTGTCAAGAAACATACTATATGATATTACTTCATATAGGGAAATAAAAAGACGTGAGTACACTAATGGGCTTAGTTACAGTGCAATAAAAAAAGTTGAAAATTACCAAAGAGCATATATTTTCATTGTTTAGGGATCCTCGCACGGGGGAAATCCCAAATGCAAATAGGCCACATCTCTCTATCGAGTGGTGCACATATCAACCATTTGTTGATAACTGGATGGACAGATGGCATATCGTTTTTGATATGCCACCACACAACAACAGGGAAATCCCCTTGTATTTCCTTCGAAAGATGTATGCAGAGTTCGTGTTGGGTAAACACGTAAACTATTTTGATATATTTGCGTTTCAGGGGATCGGTGGGGGGATGCCCCAAAACCGACCCAATGCCAGGCTTCGAGACGTTGATCGCCCTATCCCTGCATCTCGCAGGTAGTTTCCTGGGCCAGATGTCCCACCTGTACATCATGTTATTCCACAGACACGTGATGCATTTTTTAGTTTGGCATGGGCCGTTGTTCACCATAGCACTATGGTTTAGCATATGGGTGAGGAAGGGACATCTGTCCCTGGGATGGTACATACACCAGGTCGTCATGGTGCAGGACCATCTTCTAGTGCAGTACCCCCATCTACTGCAGGACCATCTACTAGTGCAGCACCATCAGCACATTCCCAGCCTACTTTTGAGCCTCACGAGTGCATATCGTGTGGTCGTCCATGCTATGGTCTTTCGTCAGATGTTTTCTTCAGTGGGTTTTTGAGTGATGTATGTATATGGTTAATTGTAATAAATTATTCATGTATTTTCCTCTTTGTACACATATGTATAGTTTGAGCTAATATATTAATTTTGTGAACTTGCAGTTGATGCTTTATGCCGGCAGCGACGCCCCAAAGTTTCATGTTCCACACTCTACACAGGGGCATGAAATTCCATCCATTGATCCCTTGGTTGGTGGAGAGATTCCTATAGCACCCATTGCCGTATCTCACACTGAGATAAACATTTTAAAATTTCAGTTTTTTAATACTTGTTATTTTGTTAATTTCCACATACTGTACATGTTAGTTCACTAATGTTATCTACAGTCTAATATTTACAATTATTAAACTTGCAGATGCCAGATCCTTCATGGGGGAAAGCAGTAATGGAGGTAGGATCCATGGTTGTATCGACCAAGGAAATATCTGGGTAGATGCCAGATCCTTCACGAGGGAAAGCAGTGATAGAGATAAACATTTTAAACATTTAAAAAATGTCATTTTTTAAATACATATATGTTCGTTGAATCATGCATGTCTAACTACATGAACTTTTGTTGACTATAGGCACCAACCGAAACACCTGGACCATTTCCTGGAGTTGTATCTCCTCATAGGCCATATGTGAACAAGGGTCAAGTGTATATGAGACGGCCTACTCTTAGAAAGAGTTAAGTTGTCCACGACCATGGAGATACTGATACCATGGTAATTTGTATATCCTTCGATGATATTTCTTGGTTAACTTGAAATCCAGTGCATAAAATGTTTTGTTAATGTTTGATTTGTATGTTTACTGCATCAGGAGCCAGAGTTTACTATTGAAAACCTTGCAGGGATGGTTGATGCAGCAGTCAGTGCTGCATCTACAATGGCAAAAAGTCACACAGAGGTACAACTATTTCAACATGATCGTTACATAGTTTATTATTGTTGGCGTATGTTTATTCATGCATGTCTAACTATTTCAACATTTGGTGATTGTAGCCACCACCAGCAAGAGTTATTGATGCAATAGTCAATGTGGTATCTGCAATAACAACAAGCCACACAGAGGTACAACTATTTGAACATGATATAGACATAGTGTGTTATTGTTGTCTATTGTTTATTCATGCACATTTCTAACTATTTCAAGATTTGGTGATTGTAGCCACCACCACCACCACTAGTTCCTGCCCCGTTTGGTTTGACCATGGATGCGACCATCCTTCATGTTCAACCAACAACTCCATCTGCTACACAAGAAACACAATCCCCTTTGTCACAGTCTCTCACTGAGGTGAGATGTCCATTAATGAACAATTGTTTTATGTAATGTCCATTAACATTTTAATAATTTTGACTTAATTTAGATATGGTATTTTATTGAGCTAATGTATTAGTACATAGTTAGTTGAATTTAACAATTGATATTTAATTTGTGGGATCCAGAGATGCACACTGGTCCTATAGTTGTTCCTACAGGATCACCCTCGAGAAAGAACAAGAGGAAGCTTGAGTTTTGATGTGTCTTATGGGATATGTACATTTCGATACATGTACATGTGGCTTGGATAGGCTTGGATAATTGTGGAGACACATGTACTTCTGGTTACTTTTGGATATATATGTACTTTTGGAGCCATGTACATTGACATTTCAGTTATAAATGAATGATACATTTCACTTTGAATTTGTTCTTTGGTTTCCACATGTTCTTGTGTCAATCTATTGTATTGATTTGTGAGGATTATCTATTAATTATGAATGCACTATGTCAAAAGAAAAAACTATTATATTTAAAGGTTTCAATGATCTCAATACATGCACACTAAAGTCAAAGTTCTTCCTTGTGTAATTTAATAAATGTAAGTGCAATACAATGGATTTCAAGGTTTCAATGAACTCACTACTTGCACACCAATTGGATATATCTAATTAAAAATTGTGAGTTTGGATTCATTAAATTACAAGTTAAGTCAATGCTCAAGTGTAATTTAATAAAACTAGGTGCAATACATGCTTTACATTTCATCAACAACCATCAACACTATTCAACAAACCTCATGCACCCAATGACTAATCACTCAACATTAAAGGAACTACAATAGAATCCAAAGACTGAGAACCAACTTTGTGAATCAACATGATTTGAAGCATAAGTCCACCGGATTTGAAAAAGTTCAGTTCGACATTAGATTGATTCTGAATTGAGTTGTGACAGTAAGATAAGATTAGGGTTAGGATTAGGGTTTCCTTGGTAGGGTTATGGTTATGGGCCATGCATGTTAAACAATGAAACCTAGTTAGGGATAGGGTTTTCCAAGTTTGGCCTTCATTGGCATGAAATGCATTGTCCAGCTTTGGCTCTCATTGGCGTGACTGCATTGTCCCTACTGAGCGAAACCCTAACTTCAGAAACCATACGGTAGACGGAGGTCACCAGGCAATGGACAGGAGGGAGAGGCCCCCCCTAGCTAAATTCCCATGTCACAAATCCAACGAAATCGACGGTTCATCGATCGAAGGCCCGAGCATTGATCTATGGCGAGTTGCAGGTCACCTCCAGATATCGTTCAGGGACACCTGGTGGACTTGTGCCCAGTGCGCAAAAAACCTCACAGAGCCGCAATTTTGAATTTCATCAAATCTTGCTAGCATGTTTGGGCATGGGAAATATAGCAACACCAACCGCATCCCCACCATCCGTGGCTTTCCAGCTTTGGCCCTCGTTGGCGTGACTGCATTGTCCCCTACTGAGCGAAACCCTAGCTTCAGAAACCACATTAGACGGAGGTCATCAGGTAATGGACAGGAGAGAGAGGCCCCCCCTAGCTAAAATCCCATGTCACAAATCCAATGGAATCGATGGTTCGTTGATCAGAGGCCCTAGCATCGATATATGGCAAGTTGCAGGTGACCTCCAGATACCGTTCAGGGACACCTGCTGGACTTGGGCCTAGTGCGCGAAAAACCTCACAGAGCAGAAATTTTGAATTCCATCAACTCCTGCTAGCGTGTTTGGGCATGGGAAATATGGCAACGCCAACCACATCCCCACCATTCGTGGCTTTCCATATTTGGCCCTCGTTGGCGTGACTGCATTTTCCCCTACTGAGCGAAACCCTAGCTTCAGAAACCACCGTAGACCGAGGTCATCGGGCAATGGACAGGAGGGAGAGGCCCCCCTAGCTAAAATCCCATGTCACAAATCCAATGGAATTGACAGTTCATCGATCGGAGGCCCAAGCATCAATCTATGGCGAGTTGCAGGTCACCTCCAGATACCGTTCAGAGACACCTGCTGGACTTGGGCGCTGTGCGCAAAAAACCTCACGGAGCAGCAATTTTGAATTTCTTCAACTCCTACTAGCATGTTTGGGCATGGGAAATATGGTAATTCCAACCGCATCCCCACCATCTATGGCTTTCCATCTTTGGCACTCGTTGGCGTGACTTCATTGTCCCCTACTGAGCGAAACCCTAGCTTCAGAAACCACCATAGACGGAAGTCATTGGGAAATGGACAAGAGGGAGAGGCCCCCCCTAGCTAAAATACCACGTCATGAATCCAACAAAATCAACGGTTCATTGATCGGAGGCCCAAGCATCGATCTATGGTGAGTTGCAGGTCACCTCCAGATACCGTTCAGGGACACCTGCTGGAATTGGGCCTGGTGCGCAAAAAACCTCACGGAGCAGCAATTTTGAATTCCGTCAACTCTTGCTAGCATGCTTGGGCATGGGAAATATGGAAACGCCAACCGCATCCCCACCATCTGTGGATTTCCAGCTTTGGCCCTTGTTGGCGTGACTGCATTGTCCCCTACTGAGCGAAACCCTAGATTCAGAAACCACCGTAGATGGAGGTCATTAGGAAATGGAAAGGAGGGAGAGGACCCTTCCTAGATAAAATCCCATGTCAGGAATCCAACGAAATTGACGGTTCATTGATCGGAGGCCCGAGCATCGATTTATGGCAAGTTGTAGGTCACCTCTAGATACCATTCAGGGACACCTGGTGGACTTGGGCCCGGTGCGCAAAAAACCTCACGGAGCGGCAATTTTGAATTCTGTCAACTCCTACTAGCGTGTTTGGGCATGGGAAATATGGCAATGCCAACCGAATCCCCACCATCCGCGGCTTTCCAGCTTTGGCCCTCATTGGCGTGACTGCATTGTCCCCTACTGAGCGCAACCCTAGCTTCAAAAACCACCTTAGATGGAGGTCATCGGGAAATGGACAGGAGGGAGAGGCCCCCCCTTAGCTAAAATCCCATGTCATGAATCCAATGGAATCAACGGTTCATCGATCAGAGGCCCGAGCATCGATCTATGGCGAGTTGCAGGTCACCTCCAAATATCGTTCAGGGACACCTGGTGGACTTGGGCCCGGTGCGCAAAAAACCTCAAGGAGCCACAATTTTGAATTCTGTCAACTCCTGCTAGCATGTTTGGGCATGGGAAATATGGTGACGCCAACCACATCCCTATCGTTTGTGGCTTTCTGTGCATCAACGACTTAATGTTACTTTTGAGTTGTCGAGCTGTCATTACTAGTATGTTGTTTTGTTTCAGGATTTTTATAATACATGATCAATGAGAAACATGAGGAAATGAGTTTATTGTTATCTTTTAATTGGAAATTAAACTCCTTAATAAAATCATATATTTTAATTGAAAATTAAAATATCACAATTTCAAGTACACCAATGACCCAACATGTCAGCCTCCCAAAATTTTCTATTATGCATATGAAACATTAACCTTTCGAAAGCATGAGAGGTTCAAAATTTTGTTTGTTTATTAAGTTTATCACTTAATATCTTCACATGCATGATGTTTACCTACTTCACATGCATAATGTTAGCGCATGTTACTTTTGAATACTTCATATGCATAATGTGGAAGCATGCTACTTTTGAGTTATTTGTGTCAATATTAGTAGGTTATTTTCTTCCACTTTCAATGTTCAAAAAAACATAATCAACTAAAAATAAAGTTAAATAAATCTCTTATTATCTTTTAAGTAGAAATTAAACTTCTCAATAAAAAAAAATGAGATAAATTCCAACACTACTAGGCACTACCCCTTTGGCAATGGACATGCGGGTATAAGAGGTGAGTTGTCAAGAAGGAAATTATACAAGCCTTAAAACATAAGTTTATCATTTTGGCATCTTGTTTCCATCATTCTAGTTGTATATTTCGGCTGAAAACATTGATAATATTACCTACTTAAAAAATTAAGGTTTTAGTCCTGTAAGAGAGCCTACAAAGAACTTTGATAGGTATGACCTCCAGAGGTACATCTATGTATTCTAATGTTATGTATATCCTGTGAATGAGATCTTGAAATGTTCATATGATTGATATATATGGTTTATTGATCATATGTAAAATTTGGCATGTTCATTAACTTGACATACAAGAGAACTTTTGGCATATTTATAAACAACATTATGGAAAATTTTGCATATCAAGAACACAAAATTGACATATTCATAAGAAACATACATGGGGAAATTAAAATTATGATAAATACCTCATCATGCTAGATCCCACCTATTGTCATACAACCAAGCCCTCAGGATCATCTCTTATAATGATGGTCTCCATTAGTCTCTCGTGCTCTGTATCCGGTAAGAAGTAGCGTACCTTCGATGAATTTTGGCTAGGCATTGTTCATACCTAGAGGTTTGTACCAATGATTAAGTTGGTAAAGTGATACACACTTGCACCTGGTTTGTAATCCCTGTAAACATATCCACC